>OX454333.1:55473687-55913890 GCA_949716465.1 Chalcosyrphus nemorum | reverse complement strand
GAAACGACTAATAACAGAGTTTAAAATTGAGAAAAATGTGTCATACATAGCATCCAAGTCAAGTGACGATAATATATTAAACCACGAAATCGATTCCAAATAATTATTCATAGCAACAAAATCAGCTTTATTATAATCATTACGAAATGTCTGTTTATTTGAAATTTTCTGATAATGAAAAATAGATAAAATGACCACAAGGGCATTATGGAAAAAAAAATTCTTGAGGATAGGAGAATCAGCTAATTCAATATTAACAATAAATTCCTTGTCAACAAACATAAGATCAAGGATATGATTAAAGCCATTTTTATTAGAATTATTCTGAATTAAATCAAACTGACTAAAGAAATCTATAAGTTCAATCTCTTTCTCACTAGTAATATTAAAAGGTCAAAGATAACTATCTGATTTATTAAACTCCCATAAAATATACCCTAAGTTGAAATCTTCGTTGAACACTACATGTTGCGATTATCCAGAAGAGGTTGACAATTTTCAAAATGCAATCTATAAGGTTCATTAGGGCATCCAGGTGGTAAATAGCTAGTAATCAAAACAAGATCAAAGTTAGATGACAATTAAATTTTTAAAATCAATTGATGAACATCAAAAATGGTAGGAGAGTTATGTTATTTGAAGCACAGCAGGAAAAACAATTACGAACTGTAATCAGAATTCCTCCACCTCTGAACAACCCTGCACATTTTTTCGAAATACATTAAAAGAGGAACCACTCCAAAATTCTTCAGTAAAATGGCTATCTAAAAGCCAAGTTTCAATAAAAATAATAATATCATAAACAAATGATGCAGATGAAAGATACAATTTTTTAAATTTAGTTCCCATACCGCCCACGTTTTGGTAATACAAAGAACAGTTATGTTTAGAATTTATACTTAATGTTTTAGAGGTATTTAATCGTTTTTTGAATGTGATGCTTCAGCAAAGATGTCATCATTGATGGAGCAGGTTTAGGTCGGAGAAGATATTCAAAAACCAATGTCCCATCCAGAAGTCAGCAGAAAGGAGCAGATTGAAATAAGCATCAGAAGTAAATAACTTAAATGATGCAATCTCACGAGGCTCTTTAAAGTTGACATTGATGCAATTTAACGATTAAGCTGGTACACCACTTTTACTGCTTACGTGGTTAACGATGTCATTAGCAGTCGTGGTAGAAGAAAGCCTCGATATAAAAATTGTCTTTCGGGGAGGCCTCTCTATTACTATGAGGTTGAAAGGGGAAGAATTTCCGACCACTGAAGTACTTGATGATGAATCCAAAGAAAAGATGATGTAAGATCAGGAATAGTTACGTTCCCGGAAGGTTCAGGAGTTTGGGGGGACTGACAACGGGGTCAGCGACCAGAAGCGAAAGTTCTCCAGTAATTCCGCAGTCACTTTGACAACTAGGCGATGTTAATCCGACAAGCAAGCAACGTGTGTGTAAATAGTGTACTTATATGTCACTAAAACAACTAATAAATAATAAATAATAAATAATGAATAATAAATAATAAATAATAAATAATAAATAATAAATAATAAATAATAAATAATAAATAATAAATAATAAATAATAAGTAATAAATAATAAATAATAAATAATAAATAATAAATAATAAATAATAAATAATAAATAATAAATAATAAATAATAAATAATAAATAATAAATAATAAATAATAAATAATAAATAATAAATAATAAATAATAAATAATAAATAATAAATAATAAATAATAAATAATAAATAATAAATAATAAATAATAAATAATAAATAATAAATAATAAATAATAAATAATAAATAATAAATAATAAATAATAAATAATAAATAATAAATAATAAATAATAAATAATAAATAATAAATAATAAATAATAAATAATAAATAATAAATAATAAATAATAAATAATAAATAATAAATAATAAATAATAAATAATAAATAATAAATAATAAATAATAAATAATAAATAATAAATAATAAATAATAAATAATAAATAATAAATAATAAATAATAAATAATAAATAATAAATAATAAATAATAAATAATAAATAATAAATAATAAATAATAAATAATAAATAATAAATAATAAATAATAAATAATAAATAATAAATAATAAATAATAAATAATAAATAATAAATAATAAATAATAAATAATAAATAATAAATAATAAATAATAAATAATAAATAATAAATAATAAATAATAAATAATAAATAATAAATAATAAATAATAAATAATAAATAATAAATAATAAATAATAAATAATAAATAATTATTAATAATATATAATAAAAAAATAAATTAATAATATATGAAAAACAAATAAATAATTAAATAAGTAAATAAATAAACAATAAATATGTATATAACTATATAAATAAATAGGAAAAAAGAAAAATAAGCAATAATAGATAAATTATAAAATAATTTATATAAACTAATAAATAATTACATAAACGTATGACTCAAAAAGTAAATGAATAAATATATAAATGAGAAAATATATATATACAAACATACAACTTTACACTAAGATGTAGAGTAATTAGAGGATTGTCTGTAAAGCAGCATTTATTTCTGAAGTTAGTAGTAATTTTTGGAATTGCGTTGGACTACTGCGCAAGGGGTTCCAAGTTCGAATCCAGAAAAATACCAAAAAAAAGTTTTTTTCACGGCCCCACCTCTTCCGAGTGCCTGACACACATTCAAGAGTATTACTGTCATGAAAAGCTTCTAAAAAACCCCTCTGCCCTTCGGATACGGCATAAAACTGTAGGTCCCCTCTGTATGTGCAGAAATGTATACCACGCACTACATGTACAGTTGTGAGAAGCTAGGCCTTGGCCCTTTATAGGCTGCTTACGTCCTGATATTTTTATTTTTATTTTTTAGTAATTTTTGGAATTCTAGTATTCCAACATTTGCTCTTGAGTGCAAATCTGAAGTGGAATGATGTGAGGGTAGATTCAGCATCATTTTAAAAATATATTTGAGATATTTGCAGCTTCTTATTATAACATTTTGCACAGTTTCCCCGTACTTGGCATCCATAAAGGAGAATAGCTTGAAAATTGACTTTATGAATAATCTCCTGTTGATGAAGGGGAACAACATTTTGATATCGATGTTTATTTTCTTCAGGGTTTTGTTTATGTGATCTTGAAATGTTAACTTAGGATCTACATGCACACCCATGTAGTATACAGATGGTACCCAAATAGTATCGGTCCCATTAATATTTAAATTACTTCTTGGAATATAGCACGATTTTTTTTCTAGCACAAATGAAGGCTTACATGTTCTTAGCATTTAATTTGATTTTCCACTTATTGTAGTCACTTGACAATATTTGCATCGCATTTTTTAAATTACCCTCAATGTTGAGAACAAATTCATGTGGTGAAAAAATTGCCGTATCACCTGGATAAATACCTACTTGACATTTTGGAAGGCTCGGCAAATCCGAGGTATATATACAGTATGTGGCCATGGAATTATGACCAATGAAGAATTTTTGCGCCTTATTCGGTTTTTGTTTTTCCTATGTAACTGATAAAACCCCCATTCACCTCAAAAAGAAATGCAACTACTTTCTAATTATTCTTATGACACGTAACAATATATATATGCCAAACAGTTTTGAATAATCCCATTAGTTTTTTTTCTGTTTGAAGTTAAATGACCCCATCGTTCATAACTTAATAGCCACATACTCTCCGAGTACAGATCCTTGTGGTACACCTGAGTCAAAATATACAAAGTCGGACGCGTTGCTATTAACATGAACACTGAAACATCGATTTGCCAGTCCTCCATCAACTTCGTATATATTACGACCAGCTTTTGCTGCAAAAACGTTTCTGATTTTTCAATACTGTAAGAAATAGGTTTCATCACCATTGAAAATCCTGCTACCGTTTAGAATGTTCCGCCAATCCTCCTTCGGGTGGTGTGGTCGGGAGACCCCATAAAATTTTGACGCTGCCTTTTTAGACATAGTTAGCTTGCTTACAGAATGTCAAGAGCCTCTTGAATAATCTCCCAATGTACATATATACATACAATGGCGTCCGGTATAACGAATACCCATATAACAAATTTGCGATAAAACGAACGTGAAATGGCGAAAAGAAACCTTCAATTTAATAAAAACTAAATAAATAAAAAATTAATACATAAATTAATAAATAAATAATATATAAATTAATAAATAAATAATATATAAATAATAAATAAATAATAAATAAATAATAAATAAATAATAAATAAATAATAAATAAATAATAAATAAATAATAAATAAATAATAAATAAATAATAAATAAATAATAAATAAATAATAAATAAATAATAAATAAATAATAAATAAATAATAAATAAATAATAAATAAATAATAAATAAATAATAAATAAATAATAAATAAATAATAAATAAATAATAAATAAATAATAAATAAATAATAAATAAATAATAAATAAATGGTAAATAAATAATTCATAAATAATAAATCAATAAATAATAAGTTATAATTAAATAAATAAATAATAAAGAAATAATTAAATATATAAATAAACAAATAAATAAATATGTATACAAATATATAAATAAATAGAAAAAAAAGATAAATAAATAATTAAATGCTTTATGTTCAAGATTAAGAGTCATAAAGATGTTTGTACTTGTCGAATTAATACTCAGTTGTTTTGTTAAATTTTTGATCAAGTTTGTTACTTTGTTTTTGTTCTGGTTTTTTCCTTTTTTCAATATTATTATTATTTCTTACTTTGATTAGCATAGATTTGAAATCATTTTTCCCCTGAATTTTTAAATAAAAAATGTATTATAACGAAAAATTAGAAACGTGTTATAATTCCAAACATATTTTTTGTGCGCCTGTGAGGTACCACACATTTGTGCAAACGATTACCCATCTGTGTGGAGATTTGGTTTATGTAACATCACGCGGTGTATGTTATCCTGGTTTGGTTGCTTGGCATTGGAACTCTCTTGTGGACCTATATAAACGTTGGTTGGACATTGCTTGGTGGCTTCGTGAATTTCATCTAGCTTATCGAACTGGACATTCCTCTGTGTGGACATTTATCTGTTCTGATACCCATAAGCTGGACATTCCCCTGTGTGGACATTTGACTGTGCTGATACCCCTAAGCTGGACATTCCCCTATGTGAACATTTGACTGTGCTGATACCCCTAAGCTGGACATTCCCCTGTGCGGACATAATACTGTGCTGAACACTACTAGGTTGGAAATTCTATTGTGCTAAACATCATACTGTGCTGGACATTCGTCGATGGCGGAACTGAATTTGAGACTTTCGGCTGTTAACGCCATTAATAGAATATACGAACGCGTGCGTGCAGCTACCTTCGAAACATCTGATGTATCACAGCTGGAACAGGACCTGAAAGCAATTACAGGGCACTATGACCGATTTGTGGTCAGTCACGAAGTACTGGTTGGCAAGGCAGAATAAGCAGAACTCGGTGCACATGATCAATTGTGGGAATTGGTGGAGAACCAATACAGCGAAACGTGTGTAATGCTGAACAGAAGACTTCGAGAGATAGGACAAATCAAATCTCATGTCCCACCAAGGGCACCCTCAGGTCACAGTTTCGATCTTAAGTTGGATCCAGTTGTTATATCATCGTTTGATGGCTCGTTGCACAATTGGTAAGCTTTCAAAGAGGCATTTGAGACTTCGGTACACGAGCCAGACTATCCAGAAAGAAACTTCGGCAATCAGTCAGCTCAACAAAGGTACCTCTAATTGCAGGATTATACTCTGGTGGGTATAGTGACGTATGGTGCATGAATTGCTCTCTCAATGAGATCCCGTGCTTAACAGATCTATTGAGGTTTCTTGAGAAACGAGCTCACAGTTTTACTACAGAATTAGTAAAGGTACCGACTCGTTTAGAGTCATCGTCGTCACGTCAACAACATCGTGCTCAACATTTGCTAAAATCACACCTCGTTACAGCAGATGAAGGAAGGTGTGCACATTGCCAAGGACCTCATCAGGTTACACGCTGCCAAGCTCTGATGGCAATGCATCCGGGACATCGTTTCGAATCACTAAAGAATTCTGGTTTATGTTTCAATTGTCTAAGACCATGATATACAGATATGGACATTAAAATAGAGACATCAGACATAGTTCGAACAAATAAAATCGTTATTAATATAAAAGGGACAAGCAATGTAAAATTTGGACTCCATCTTCTTATAACATAACTTTTTGTAGAGTAATTAGCGCAATAACTCACACTTCACTTGGACATTAAAATAAAGACAGTTATTAAAAAAGTTAAAATTAGTATTTTAGCGGTTCTTACTTAAAAAAAAGGTTAATATTTTGTTGCTCGTCCTTTGCTGTTAATAACCGCTTGACACCTGTTGGGCATTGAGTCGACTAATTGGCGACATTTGTCGAGTGAAATGCGGGACCACTCGTGCTGAACAATCCTCCACAGTTCCGCTTTGTTCTTGGTATAATGCTTCCCAACCGCCCTCTTTTAATCCCCCCATAAATGCTCTATAGGATTTAAATCAGGGTATTGGGATGGCCACTCCATAACAGTTATTTTCTGGTTCTTGAAATAGGTTTTTGCAAATTTCGAAGAGTGCTTCGGGTCGTTATCCTGCTGTAAAACCCATCTGAGAGGCATATTACCTTCGGCATAAAGTAGCATCGTATTCTTCATGATATCAACGTACATAACATTTTGCCTTCTATCAGATGAATTGGTCCAACGCCAGACCACGAAAAACAACCCCACAATTGAATACATCCGCCTCCATGCTTAACTGTCTTCTGTGTGTATTGTGGACTGAGTTCTTTCAAAGGGGGCCTTCGAACAGTTTGTCTGCCATCACTTCCGAATAAGTTGATCTTTGTTTCGTCAGTCCACAAAACATTTCTCCATTTTTTAACTCCTTCTCCAGTCCATTCAAGATGGTCCTTAGCAAATTTTATGCGAGATGCAATGTTTTGCTTCCTTAGAAAAGGCACCCTTCTTGCAATCCTTCCGTGCAGATTGCCTTCCACAAGTCTTCTCCGAACTGTTCTAGCAGAAATATTCAGCTGTAGTTCAGCTTTAATATCCTTTGAAGACTTGAAGGGATCTTTTTTTGAACACCGAATGGTATTCCGATCGCCTTTCGCAGTTGTCTTTTTCGGTTGTCCAAGCTGTTTTTTCTCTGTCGGTGGCTTAAGTGCATTTTCAACTAACTTGGGAGATCGTCCAATTATCTCAGCTATTTTTCGAATAGATTTACGTTCCGTGCGTAAAGCTAAAATAGCAGATTTTTCATCTGAGGTGCAGTGTTTTTTTAGTCCCATACTTTTCTACATATTCATATTATAATTAGGTTCAGGTCTAATAAAGAATATCCCAAAATACACTTACTGTCTTATAAAGCAAAATCTGTAGAAAATAATTTTTTTTTTTCACACAATAAATAAACACGTCTGCTTAGCAATCTGCCTCTATTTTAATGACCACAAAAAAACTCCTCTTCTGGAAGAAACTGTTAGTTTACTTATAACTAAACAAAAAATTTCAAGCTTACAGTCCCGTTTTTTCTTGTAAAAAAATCTTACTATGCGAATGATAACTGTTAGAATTCGTTTGCATGAGATTTGTTTTTATTTGACCTTAATGCAAGAAGTTAAATCTGTCTCTATTTGAATGTCCATATCTGTATGTCAAATCAAACATAACACCTTGTTTTGTCGTGAGTCGCAAGCCCAGCTCACAGTTTCATCAACACCAGCTATGGAATCGGCCGAGTCCTCAAGACGTAATACAAAGGTTAACAGTTCGCCCGTTACGGCGCCATCATCACTGTGACTATCTGAACCTTTAATCTCCTGTCTCACCAATGGAAGAAGTATTGTTCTGCTTGCAACGGTGCAAGCCTATGTATGCGGAAATTCATTTGAACAGCGCTTAGCTCGTATTCTCTGCGATCCTGGATCGCAGGTAAGTTTTGTGTCCGATAAATTTGCTAATGTTTTGAATCTCCGCAGGAGAAAATACGAAGTGGAGGTGCAGGGAATTGGTGCATTGGCGCACACCCGTACTAAAGGCAGTGTCGAACTCAACATTCAATCAACTTATTCTGATTTTAAACTTACACTCAACGCATTAGTGCTTCCATCGATAACCTCGATTGTTCCCATAGAACACATTGACGTTACCCAGTGGCAGCACTTGATTGGTCTTTGGCGGATCCCCATTTCGGTACGCCTGGTTGTATCGACATTTTAGTTGGCTCAGACGTGTGGGGTCTAATCATAAAAGGTGACATCATCAGTGGCCGTCCAGATGAACCACACGCTCAACTAACAGAATTTGGCTGGGTAATCTTTGGGCCTGATTTGACCGTATTGAAGGCGGTGTTAAGACCGCATAGCTTTGGTGCTCTGGTATGCGAAGATGATCTTCGTTTGGAGGACCTCGTACGAAATTTTTGGAGGCTGGAGGAAGTACCTGAAGATGCTACTTGTCACGATGAATATGAGCGTATATTCTCTGTCACGCATTCTCGATCAAGAGATGGACGGTATATTGTGCAAATACCATTCCGTCCAGATGCACCAATACTTGGAGATTCATACCAACAGGCCCTACGACAATTCTATTGCCTTGAACGACGGCTGTCTGCAAATAAGGAGCTGTGGATGAAGTATGTTGCTTCTGTGCGCGAATATGAGGCGCTTGGCCACATTGAATTTCTTGACCACCCCGGTGCTCATAGAAATTGTTATTATATACCGCATCACTCTGTCACCGAAAAATTCAGAGTGCTATTTAATGCTTCGGCGTGAACCAGCACTGGTGTTTCCCTTAATGACATTCAATTGGTCGGTCCGACGATGCAGGACTCATTACTCAACATTATCCTTCGATTTCGACGCTTCCAAATTAGTCTTTCTGCGGACGTGGAGAAGATGTTCCGACAAGTATTGGTAACTCCCGAACATCGCGATTTTCAACGAATCATCTGGAGGGAATCACCCTCAGATCCTATTGGTATTTATCGGCTAACAACAGTTACATATGGCATGACTTCCAGTCCCTATAATGCAGTACGCGCTTTACATCAATGCGCATATGATAATTATGGTGAAGTGGTTGATAAGACTCAGGCACTGGCTGCGCGAGACACCATCCTGACGTCATTTTACGTGGATGACTTGTTGACAAGCTGCAACTCAGCGCATGAAACAGAACGCTTAGCTTTTAACGTTGACAAGATTCTCTCAGCTGGACACCTTATATTGCGCAAGTGGAATTTAAATAGTCAGCGAGTTATAGATCGGATCACTGGTGAAGCAGGTCCTACTGAAGAACTTACTATCGATTCACCGACGGCGTTCGTTCTTGGGCTACGATGGGATCCAGGTACTGACGAGCTTTTCTTTAGAGTGGTACTAGAAGAACCTCCTAGATCTCCAACAAAATGACGGGTGCTTAGTGAGGTGGCTAGACTCTTCGATCCCACTGGGTTGCTGGCGCCGGTGGTAGTCATAGGCAAGATCTTCATTCAAAGGTCCAAGGGCAAGTCCAAGGGCATCACGTGCGATGTTCCCCTCGATCCAGAACTATGTGAGGAGTGGCTTAAGTTTCGCAATGGATTGGATGCTCTTAACCGTTTTCTAGTGTCTCGATGGTTGGGAATGGTGAAAGGAGACAGAACTTCATGGTTTTTGCGATGCGAGTCCCCGTGCATATAAATAATAAATAATAAATAATAAATAATAAATAATAAATAATAAATAATAAATAATAAATAATAAATAATAAATAATAAATAATAAATAATAAATAATAAATAATAAATAATAAATAATAAATAATAAATAATAAATAATAAATAATAAATAATAAATAATAAATAATAAATAATAAATAATAAATAATAAATAATAAATAATAAATAATAAATAATAAATAATAAATAATAAATAATAAATAATAAATAATAAATAATAAATAATAAATAATAAATAATAAATAATAAATAATAAATAATAAATAATAAATAATAAATAATAAATAATAAATAATAAATAATAAATAATAAATAATAAATAATAAATAATAAATAATAAATAATAAATAATAAATAATAAATAATAAATAATAAATAATAAATAATAAATAATAAGTAATAAATAAATGAATAACAAATAAATAATTAAATAAGTAAATAAATAAACAATAAATATGTATATAACTATATAAATAAATAGGAAAAAAGAAAAATAAGCAATAATAGATAAATTATAAAATAATTTATATAAACTAATAAATAATTACATAAACGTATGACTCAAAAAGTAAATGAATAAATATATAAATGAGAAAATATATATATACAAACATACAACTTTACACTAAGATGTAGAGTAATTAGAGGATTGTCTGTAAAGCAGCATTTATTTCTGAAGTTAGTAGTAATTTTTGGAATTGCGTTGGACTACTGCGCAAGGGGTTCCAAGTTCGAATCCAGAAAAATACCAAAAAAAAGTTTTTTTCACGGCCCCACCTCTTCCGAGTGCCTGACACACATTCAAGAGTATTACTGTCATGAAAAGCTTCTAAAAAACCCCTCTGCCCTTCGGATACGGCATAAAACTGTAGGTCCCCTCTGTATGTGCAGAAATGTATACCACGCACTACATGTACAGTTGTGAGAAGCTAGGCCTTGGCCCTTTATAGGCTGCTTACGTCCTGATATTTTTATTTTTATTTTTTAGTAATTTTTGGAATTCTAGTATTCCAACATTTGCTCTTGAGTGCAAATCTGAAGTGGAATGATGTGAGGGTAGATTCAGCATCATTTTAAAAATATATTTGAGATATTTGCAGCTTCTTATTATAACATTTTGCACAGTTTCCCCGTACTTGGCATCCATAAAGGAGAATAGCTTGAAAATTGACTTTATGAATAATCTCCTGTTGATGAAGGGGAACAACATTTTGATATCGATGTTTATTTTCTTCAGGGTTTTGTTTATGTGATCTTGAAATGTTAACTTAGGATCTACATGCACACCCATGTAGTATACAGATGGTACCCAAATAGTATCGGTCCCATTAATATTTAAATTACTTCTTGGAATATAGCACGATTTTTTTTCTAGCACAAATGAAGGCTTACATGTTCTTAGCATTTAATTTGATTTTCCACTTATTGTAGTCACTTGACAATATTTGCATCGCATTTTTTAAATTACCCTCAATGTTGAGAACAAATTCATGTGGTGAAAAAATTGCCGTATCACCTGGATAAATACCTACTTTACATTTTGGAAGGCTCGGCAAATCCGAGGTATATATACAGTATGTGGCCATGGAATTATGACCAATGAAGAATTTTTGCGCCTTATTCGGTTTTTGTTTTTCCTATGTAACTGATAAAACCCCCATTCACCTCAAAAAGAAATGCAACTACTTTCTAATTATTCTTATGACACGTAACAATATATATATGCCAAACAGTTTTGAATAATCCCATTAGTTTTTTTTCTGTTTGAAGTTAAATGACCCCATCGTTCATAACTTAATAGCCACATACTCTCCGAGTACAGATCCTTGTGGTACACCTGAGTCAAAATATACAAAGTCGGACGCGTTGCTATTAACATGAACACTGAAACATCGATTTGCCAGTCCTCCATCAACTTCGTATATATTACGACCAGCTTTTGCTGCAAAAACGTTTCTGATTTTTCAATACTGTAAGAAATAGGTTTCATCACCATTGAAAATCCTGCTACCGTTTAGAATGTTCCGCCAATCCTCCTTCGGGTGGTGTGGTCGGGAGACCCCATAAAATTTTGACGCTGCCTTTTTAGACATAGTTAGCTTGCTTACAGAATGTCAAGAGCCTCTAGAATAATCACCCAATGTACATATATACATACAATGGCGTCCGGTATAACGAATACCCATATAACAAATTTGCGATAAAACGAACGTGAAATGGCGAAAAGAAACCTTCAATTTAATAAAAACAAAATAAATAAAAAATTAATACATAAATTAATAAATAAATAATATATAAATTAATAAATAAATAATAAATAAATAATAAATAAATAATAAATAAATAATAAATAAATAATAAATAAATAATAAATAAATAATAAATAAATAATAAATAAATAATAAATAAATAATAAATAAATAATAAATAAATAATAAATAAATAATAAATAAATAATAAATAAATAATAAATAAATAATAAATAAATAATAAATAAATAATAAATAAATAATAAATAAATAATAAATAAATAATAAATAAATGATAAATAAATAATTCATAAATAAATAATAAATCAATAAATAATAAGTTATAAATAAATAAATAAATAATAAAGAAATAATTAAATATATAAATAAACAAATAAATAAATATGTATACAAATATATAAATAAATAGAAAAAAAAAGATAAATAAATATTTAAATGCTTTATGTTCAAGATTAAGAGTCATAAAGATGTTTGTACTTGTCGAATTAATACTCAGTTGTTTTGTTAAATTTTTGATCAAGTTTGTTACTTTGTTTTTGTTCTGGTTTTTTCCTTTTTTCAATATTATTATTATTTCTTACTTTGATTAGCATAGATTTGAAATCATTTTTCCCCTGAATTTTTAAATAAAAAATGTATTATAACGAAAAATTAGAAACGTGTTATAATTCCAAACATATTTTTTGTGCGCCTGTGAGGTACCACACATTTGTGCAAACGATTACCCATCTGTGTGGAGATTTGGTTTATGTAACATCACGCGGTGTATGTTATCCTGGTTTGGTTGCTTGGCATTGGAACTCTCTTGTGGACCTATATAAACGTTGGTTGGACATTGCTTGGTGGCTTCGTGAATTTCATCTAGCTTATCGAACTGGACATTCCTCTGTGTGGACATTTATCTGTTCTGATACCCATAAGCTGGACATTCCCCTGTGTGGACATTTGACTGTGCTGATACCCCTAAGCTGGACATTCCCCTATGTGAACATTTGACTGTGCTGATACCCCTAAGCTGGACATTCCCCTGTGCGGACATAATACTGTGCTGAACACTACTAGGTTGGAAATTCTATTGTGCTAAACATCATACTGTGCTGGACATTCGTCGATGGCGGAACTGAATTTGAGACTTTCGGCTGTTAACGCCATTAATAGAATATACGAACGCGTGCGTGCAGCTACCTTCGAAACATCTGATGTATCACAGCTGGAACAGGACCTGAAAGCAATTACAGGGCACTATGACCGATTTGTGGTCAGTCACGAAGTACTGGTTGGCAAGGCAGAAGAAGCAGAACTCGGTGCACATGATCAATTGTGGGAATTGGTGGAGAACCAATACAGCGAAACGTGTGTAATGCTGAACAGAAGACTTCGAGAGATAGGACAAATCAAATCTCATGTCCCACCAAGGGCACACTCAGGTCACAGTTTCGATCTTAAGTTGGATCCAGTTGTTATATCATCGTTTGATGGCTCGTTGCACAATTGGTAAGCTTTCAAAGAGGCATTTGAGACTTCGGTACACGAGCCAGACTATCCAGAAAGAAACTTCGGCAATCAGTCAGCTCAACAGGACCTCTAATTGCAGGATTATACTCTGGTGGGTATAGTGACGTATGGAAGGTGCTGAAGGAGCGCTTTGACAATCCCAAATTACTGGCGGAAATCCATGTTTCAAGGTTCCTCAATATTAAACCTGCGACGGAAGAATCGGCAAAGTCACTTTTTTGCATCATCGACACGGTGCACGAGTCATTGCGAGCGTTACGATTAATGAGGCTGCCAGTGTATAGTTGGGATGCCCTAGCGGTGCCAATAATCATCTCAAAGCTTCCAGTTTCCACGCAACGTAAATGGTGCATGAATTGCTCTCCCAATGAGATCCCGTGCTTAACAGATCCATTGAGGTTTCTTGAGAAACGAGCTCACAGTTTTACTACAGAACTAGTAAAGGTACCGACTCGTTTAGAGTCATCGTCGTCACGTCAACAACATCGTGCTCAACATTTGCTAAAATCACACCTCGTTACAGCAGATGAAGGAAGGTGTGCACATTGCCAAGGACCTCATCAGGTTACACGCTGCCAAGCTCTGATGGCAATGCAACCGGGACATCATTTCGAATCACTAAAGAATTCTGGTTTATGTTTCAATTGTCTAAGACCATGATATATGTATATGTCAAATCAGTGCCCTTCTGGTGGATGTCGGAAATGTAATCGCAAACATAACACCTTGTTTTGTCGTGAGTCGCAAGCCCAGCTCACAGTTTCATCAACACCAGCTATGGAATCGGCCGAGTCCTCAAGACGTAATACAAAGGTTAACAGTTCGCCCGTTACGGCGCCATCATCACTGTCAAGCTCTGATGGCAATACACCCGGGACATCGTTTCGAGTCACTAAAGAATTCTGGTTTATGTTTCAATTGTCTAAGACCATGATATATGTATGTCAAATCAGTGCCCTTCTGGTGGATGTCGGCAATGTAATCGCAAACATAACACCTTGTTTTGTCGTGAGTCGCAAGCCCAGCTCACAGTTTCATCAACACCAGCTATGGAATCGGCCGAGTCCTCAAGACGTAATACAAAGGTTAACAGTTCGCCCGTTACGGCGCCATCATCACTGTGACTATCTGAACCTTTAATCTCCTGTCTCACCAATGGAAGAAGTATTGTTCCGCTTGCAACGGCGCAAGCCTATGTATGCGGAAATTCATTTGAACAGCGCTTAGCTCGTATTCTCTGCGATCCTGGATCGCAGGTAAGTTTTGTGTCCGATAAATTTGCTAATGTTTTGAATCTCCGCAGGAGAAAATACGAAGTGGAGGTGCAGGGAATTGGTGCATTGGCGCACACCCGTACTAAAGGCAGTGTCGAACTCAACATTCAATCAACTTATTCTGATTTTAAACTTACACTCAACGCATTAGTGCTTCCATCGATAACCTCGATTGTTCCCATAGAACACATTGACGTTACCCAGTGGCAGCACTTGATTGATCTTTGGCGGATCCCCATTTCGGTACGTCTGGTTGTATCGACATTTTAGTTGGCTCAGACGTGTGGGGTCTAATCATAAAAGGTGACATCATCAGTGGCACACGCTCAACTAACAGAGTTTGGCTGGGTAATCTTTGGGCCTGATTTGACCGTATTGAAGGCGGTGTTAAGACCGCATAGCTTTGGAGGACCTCGTACAAAATTTTTGGAGGCTGGAGGAAGTACCTGAAGATGCTACTTGTCACGATGAATATGAGCGTATATTCTCTGTCACGCATTCTCGATCAAGAGATGGACGGTATATTGTGCAAATACCATTCCGTCCAGATGCACCAATACTTGGAGATTCATACCAACAGGCCCTACGACAATTCTATTGCCTTGAACGACGGCTGTCTGCAAATAAGGAGCTGTGGATGAAGTATGTTGCTTCTGTGCGCGAATATGAGGCGCTTGGCCACATTGAATTTCTTGACCACCCCGGTGCTCATAGAAATTGTTATTATATACCGCATCACTCTGTCACCGAAAAATTCAGAGTGGTATTTAATGCTTAGGCGTGAACCAGCACTGGTGTTTCCCTTAATGACATTCAATTGGTCGGTCCGACGATGCAGGACTCATTACTCAACATTATCCTTCGATTTCTACGCTTCCAAATTAGTCTTTCTGCGGACGTGGAGAAGATGTTCCGACAAGTATTGGTAACTCCCGAACATCGCGATTTTCAACGAATCATCTGGAGGGAATCACCCTCAGATCCTATTGGTATTTATCGGCTAACAACAGTTACATATGGCATGACTTGCAGTCCATATAATGCAGTACGCGCTTTACATCAATGCGCATATGATAATTATGGTGAAGTGGTTGATAAAACTCAGGCATTGGTTGCGCGAGACACCATCCTGACGTCACTTTACGTGGATGACTTTTTGACAAGCTGCAACTCAGCGCATGAAGCAGAACGCTTAGCTTTTAACGTTGACAAGATTCTCTCAGCTGGACACCTTATATTGCGCAAGTGGAATTTAAATAGTCAGCGAGTTATAGATCGGATCACTGGTGAAGCAGGTCCTACTGAAGAACTTACTATCGATTCACCGACGGCGTTCGTTCTTGGGCTATGACGGGATCCAGGTACTGACGAGCTATTCTCCAAAAAAATGACGGGTGCTTAGTGAGGTGGCTAGACTCTTCGATCCCACTGGGTTGCTGGCGCCGGTGGTAGTCATTGGCAAGATCTTCATTCAAAGGTCCAAGGGCAAGTCCAAGGGCATCACGTGCGATGTTCCCCTCGATCCAGAACTATGTGAGGAGTGGCTTAAGTTTCGCAATGGATTGAATGATCTTAACCGTTTTCTAGTGTCTCGATTGTTGGGAATGGTGAAAGGAGGAACCACAGAACTTCATGGTTTTTGCCATGCGAGTCCCCGTGCATATGCTGCTGTGGTTTACACGAAGACAATTGGATTGGACAAGCAAACTCATGTGTCGTTACTTACGGCTCGTACCAAGGTAGCCCCGATCGAGGGTACTACGATCCCCCGTCTTGAGCTCTGCACAGCGCATTTATTAGCCTCAACGCTTCATAACGTTCGAATTGCTTTGAGACTTACTGATACTCCTTATCACTTATGGTCAGATTCGCGCATTGTATTATGTTGGTTAAGGAAAGAGCCCGCTACACTCAAGCCTTGTATTTCGAATCGAGTCCGTAAAATACATGCGCTAACATTTCCTGATCATTGGCAACATGTTCGGTCAGACAAAAATCCAGCTGATTGTGCAAGTCGCGGTATTAGAGCAGAAGAGCTCTTGCAACAGCAACACAGGTTATGGTTATTTGGCCCTGAATGGTTGAAGGATAACACATCTTATTTAGAAGCAGACATTTCGCTAAGTCAGGAAGAGTTGGATGTCATAAAAGATGAAGAGAAGGTACATTTAATGGTTGCTTTAAAGATTCCTGTACTAGAGACGCGACGAAGAGATGGTGAAGTCATAGCGCAAATTGAGCGCTATAGTTTACTTAAACGCCTTCTGCGCATAGTGGCATCAGTCCTTTGTTGGTCCCCAAAAAGACGACATCTACGAACCTTGATTCTCAGTGCAGAGGAATTAGACTATGCTATGGAATCATTAATCCGAATTGAGCAGAGCAAAGCATTTATGGCAGACATCCGAAATCTTCGGGATGAAAGCACCCTTCCCAGTGGTAGCCAATTGCTTCCTCTCAATCCCTTTTTGGATGAGCATGGAATTCTACGAGTTGGTGGGCGAATTCAAATGGCTTCACTGCCCTACGATCATCGCTTTCCGATTATCTTATCAAGGAAAGGTGCAATTGTATGGTTGCTGATAAAGGACGCACATGACAGCACTCTGCACAGAGGTACACAGCTGATGTAGCATACGCTTCGTCGTCGTTTTCGGATTTTGCACGCTAGACAAACTGTCCGGACTTACGTGCATCATTGCGTCATCTGTCGGCGTTATCGAGGTGTCAACATCAGTCAACAAATGGCATCGCTACCAAGGCACAGAGTCAACGCTGCAAGACCGTTCATAGCATGAGGAGTTGACTACTGTGGACCCTTCACAATTCACGTCGGAGTCAAAAGGTCTCGTTCAACTGTTAAGACTTATCTGGCCCTTTTCATTTGTATGGTTACAAAGGCCGTGCACATAGAAGTGTTGGACGACCTCTCTTCGCAAGCTTTTTTGGATGCATTTACGCGTTTTATTAGCAGACGTGGGTCTTTTAGAGACCTATACAATGACAATGGAACGGTATTCGTTGAAGCCAACCGAATTCTTCAAGAAGATCTAGCAGCCTGGCGTAGTGAACAGACTCAGCAATCATTTGCCTATATGGGAGCTACATGGCACTTCATCACCACTCGAGCTCCACATCAGGGTGTATTATGGGAGGCTGCTATTAAGTCCGCCAAACGGCACTTGGTTCGCTTGGTCGGAGCACAGAGTTTATGGTACAGTCAACTGCAAACATTGGTGACACGCATCGAAGCATGCCTTAATTCTCGTCCGTTAACGCCACTTCACGACGATCCAGATGAAAAGTCTGCGCTGACCCCAGGTGATTTTTTAATTGGAGCACCCCTGATTGCAGTTCCAGAACCGAACATCGTTGATGTCCCTGTCAATCGTCTCAAACATTGGCAATGGTTGCGTCAGTTACACCAACGCTTCTGGGAACGATGGAGTGAAGAGTATTTATCCACCTTGCAAACCCGAAACAAGTGGCAGCGGCAGAAGCAGAATCACTTGAACCTAATGGTCCAACCGGCCAGGATGTTCAAGATTAAGAGTCATATAGATGTTTGTACTTGTCGAATTAATACTCAGTTTTGTTCAATTTTCGATCAAGTTTGTTACTTTGTTTTTGTTCTAGTTTTTTCCTTTTTTCAATATTATTATTATTTCTTACTTTGATTAGTATAGATTTAAAATCATTTTTCCCCAGAATTTTTAGATAAAAAATGTATTATAACGAAAAATAAGAAACGTGTTATAATTCCAAACAATTTATATAAAACTATAACCATAAAATTAACCGCTGCGTTTGTAGACATGGCTAGCTTGCGTCCTGACACTTTCAAAAGCCTTTTGAATGGTCTCCTAATGTATATACATACAGTAAAAGTCCAGTATAACGAACACCCATATAACAAATTTTCGATATAACGAACGTGAAAAGGCGAACAGAAACCTTCAATTTAATAAGAACAAAATAAATAAATAAAAAATTGGGCAAGTGCGAGGAGGGCCTCGTGCAATAGTGTTCCGAACATTTTATATTGTCATTAAATAGAGGGCAATATTATTCATATCCTGCATAGGCACACCTAATATTGGTTTTGATATGAACGATGTAATGTCTAGTACGTAGGTATGTCTAAATGTTTGGCTAGCTTTTTTGTTCAACAAATTTTACCAGAAAAAAATATTTTTTACATATATGGAGCCCTTGCAAAATTCTCTTTAATTTGATATGCCACATGATGGGAAACAAAATGATTTTTTTTTGCCCTTCATACAAGGTGCCCAAAAAAGGGCCCCCAAAATGAAATTCATTGCCGCCATCTTGTGAAGGCTCCCACATAATGTATACATAGCGAAAGTTTCACCTCTCTATGTCTAATGGTTCAAAAGTTACAGGGCTGTGACAGACTGACGGACAGACGGACAGACAGACACCGTATCAAACCCATGAGTGTTCCGTCTTCCCTTTTAAGGTCCGGAACACTAAAAATTAACATATAACTTAATAAATAAATAATAAAAAAAAGAAATAATAAATAAATAATAAATAAATAAATAAATAATAAATAAATAATAAGTTATAAATAAATAAATAATAAATAAATAATTATATATATATACATATAAGCCAAAAAATAAATATGTAGATAACTATATAAATAAATAGAAAAAAATTGGGCAAGTGCGAGGAGGGCCTCGTGCAATAGTGTTCCGGAAATTTTATATTATCATTAAATAGAAGGCAATCTATCCATATCCTGCATAGATACACCTAACATTGGGTTTGATATGAACAGTGTAATGTCTAACCAACTCTATCAAGTCGTAAAACTAAAAGTACGTAGGTATGTCCTAGTAATATTGTGCTGATATCCAGTCCATTTTAACTTGAACTTTTGATATAAAACAAGTATTGAATTCGTGCAAAAATTGAAACTAGAGATATTAAACAATTCTGAAATTACGTTAATAGAGAAGCTCGTTATAGTGTGTCTGCCGATTCTGTTTGTCTGTCTGTATGACGAGTGAATCAATTTACTTCAAATTTCATGTTAGGGAACTATTGCATGGCCACTAAAGGGGACATTGAAATTTTTGTTCTACCCTTCTCTTAGAGTTCCTTCACGTAGCGCCATTTTCACAATCACGGAGTTTTCTCCAAAATGGTTTCAACGGTTTTGATAAAATTTCATATTTCAGTTTGGATAAAAATGCATATAACGGTACTTTGCTTGTTAAATAGCTTAAGGAAAGCAAAACACTGGCAATTTTTTTTTGCAAATGTTTGGCAAGCTTTTTTGTTCAACAAATTTTATCAGAAAAAAATATTTCTTACATATATAGAGCTCTTGCAAAATTCTCTTTAATTTGATATACCACATCATGGGTAGTAAAATAATTTTTGTTTGCCCTTCACACAAGGTGCCCAAAAAAGGGCCCCCAAAATGAAATTCATTGAAATTCTTGTGCGGGCTTCCACATAATGTATACATAGCGAAAGTTTCAGCTCTCTATGTCTAACGGTTCGAAAGTTACAGGGCTGTGACAGACTGACGGACAGACGGACAGACAGACACCGTATCAAACCCATAAGTGTTCCGTTTTTCCTTTAAAGTCCGGAGCACTAAAAAAGATAAATAAATAATGATAGCTAAATAATTAAATAATTTATATAAAACTTATAAATAATAACATAAGCGCATGACTCAAAAAGTAAATGAATAAATAAATAAATGAACAAATGTATGTATACAAGCATAGAACTATAAACTAAAATGCATTAGTTAAACATATGAAAAGGCTGCAATCCGTCTAGAGCGGATCGTTTGATACCCTATCTCTTTCCTACACACATTGCTTCTTCTTCCACCGTATATTGCTGCTTAAGCAACTTTTTTCAAATATCTTATAAAATGAATCCAAAATACAAATTTTCTCAATAACTAAGTAAGGTAGTGATTAGATTTCAAAAAAAATTTAAACACATATTGTAGTTTGTTCCTAAAAGGTGCTATTATTTTGATTAAACTGTCGAAAATCAGTTTTTGGATAAAAACGCCCCTAAAACGTGAGCGTGGCTATATACTTTGTAAGGAAAATATGTCGGGTAAAAAAATATCTACCTATTTTCTTAAGTAAGTTTTTTCGAGTTTCATTAAAAAATACTGAGAAAAGTGAATTTTTTGAAAAGTGGGCATGTGGGTTGATTTTAAAAATGTTTACACTTGTATTGCTTACTTCTGCGATGACCTTGAATACAGAGTTTCATCGATCTAGCTCAAAATCTAAGGCCCAAAAACTGGTGACACACAGACGGACGGACATAGCTCAATCGGCTCGGCTAGTGATGCTGATCATTGATATATATATTTTGTTGGGTCTATCTGTAATATTTCTCTATGTTACAAACTATGTATTAAACTTAACAAGCAACTGACGTGGTAGTATGACAGACACCAGAAAATGGAAGAACTTGTGCTGTGCCGTTATTTTTCAAATGTCGACTCGCGCGCTCTCAGTACCTTTCTGTCGTATGCTCGAGCTTGCGTAAGTGCGGTGTGATGTGCGCAAGTTACATATAAGTTAGATACTGGTACACATATACCAGACAAATATGATGTGCTAATCAGCACAATTAAACAAAGTATGCAATTCCAAGAAAATGAACAATAGTGCAACAACATTGTAATTCTACGTAAATTGAGTTCATGCCAGACACTATGTCAGCAGTTTAATTTAGTTCTTAGAAATAATGTAAAAATATGAAGGCGAGAAGTTAAATCAAAGTGATTGAAACTTCGCAGTCTGTTTTTGTATCCTACTGTGTACGGTTCTTTCTCTTTAATTAATTAATAAAGTAACTTTAACGGAAAAGTGGTTTTTTTTTTTATACGCTCCACCCCAAAAAGCTACGAAACTGGCGCAGTCGATATTTTCTTTTCCACACAGTTATTAATTTAATCGAAATAAAAATCAAGCTTTTATGATAAAGATTAGTGTTTTAAAACGCATTTAATAAAATCGCTCAAGATTAGTGTTTTGAAACAATTTAAATAAAATCTATAAAAGTGAGAAGTGAGATTAAAGTTTAAATTCGAAAAAAAAAAAAAAGAAGAGAAAAGTGCAAAATGCCTACTCATGAAGAATTAATGGCCGAACTTGAAAGAAAAACGCAGCTGTTAGAAGCATTGCGTACAGCTTATCAAGAAATGCAAGTACAACGTACAACTCAGGATGAACGAATTCAGCGACGCCAAGAACAAAAAGAAAAAGTTCTACGACTCATCAAATTCATGGTAACGTTCACTGGACAAGGAGAAGTGACAATAAATTCCTTTATCAAGAACATAGAGTACTATCTGGCGGACATACAGGACGAAGATCTGAAGAAAGCATTCATAAGAGGGATATATTACGAAAAAATACAGGGAGAAGCAAAAAACGTTTTAATCAACATACCACACCAGGATAACTGGATCCTAATAAAGGAGACACTCAAGTTGCGGTATAAACCGGACACAGAACCAATGGAATTGTATCGAAGAATCAACAGCCTAAAGGTTAACAATGTAAGTGAACTTGCTATTGAAATTCAGAATATTAAGTATAAAGCTGATGAGCTAATAGTGTATTATACAGGAGAGTCATATATTAATCTCAATAATATGGATAGTGTTCTTGTAAATACAATAAAAGAGATGTGCCAGGGCACCCTATTAGATAGGATATATGATCAATCATGTTTAGAAGAAATATTACTAGTTATGAGAAGAAGAAGATATGAGGACTCATGCATTAGACCAGAATTTAGGAAAACTTTTAAACAGAAACAAAACTTAAATAATAAATCTTTTAATGATCACAATAGAAACACAGATAACTCAGGGCAAATACGTCATAATAATCAAAGTCATTTTAAACATTGGGGACAACAACAAAATAACTCAGGACAATATAGAAATAATAATCAGGAAAGACATAGGGGACATTTTTCAGGGCAACAGAGACAAAATTCTGACCAAAGACAAAGACATAATGACTCAGGGCAACACCGCCAAAGGCAATTTAATCAAAGACAATTAGAACCCATGGAAGTAGATAACATCCAAAGACATAATAGAGAACAATATTCAAATAATAATGAAACTAATGAGCAAACAAATAACACTTTTTTTTAAATCAGCCTCGGACGAGCTACCAACAATAGATATTACTATAGAAAAAACAAGGTATACCGCTTTGATTGACACAGGTTCAACGTTTAGCTTAATTGATGACAAAATAACTAATTTTAAGAAAATTCCAATTTCTCCAATACATTTCTCTACAATCAATAAACGTGATATTATTAATTTGGAAGTACATACCCCTGCTTTCAAAGAATTAAATACACCACAAGGCGCACAAATAAAATGGAAGGTTAAAAACTTACCTAATAGAAAATATCAATTTATAATAGGAACAGATCTGTTACACAATTTAAAAGCTATTATTAATTTAGAAGAAGGAACAATTACCCTCAATAATAAAATAATTAAATTTTCATATATTCCTTACTTGCCAAATAAAATTCATATTTTAGAAACAATCAATGAAGAAGCAAAATTAGATTCGTTAAAATTAAATCATTTAAATTCAGAAGAATGTACAAAAATCAAATCGCTTCTGAAAAACTTTGAAAACCTTTTCTTTAAAGAAGGTGAAAAACTTACAAGTACACCTGAAATTGTGCATGAAATAAAAACCACTACAGACAGGCAAATCAATGCCAAATTGTACAGGTACCCCCCCAAACACGAGGATGAGGTATACAGGCAAATTCTTGAAATGGAAGAACAAGGGATAATTCAAAAGAGTAGTTCAAAATACTCAAGTCCACTAATTGTTGTTCCGAAGAAAAGAGATAATTCTGGAATAAAAAAATTCCGTATCGTAATCGATTATAGGAAATTGAACGAGGTAACAGTGGATGACAAATTCCCTTTACCAAATATCGATTCAATTCTGGATAAACTTGGGAAAGCCCAATATTTTTCCACAATCGATCTTGCAAAAGGTTATCATCAGATATTGGTAAAGAAAGAAGATAGGAATAAAACAGCTTTCGTAACACCCAGAGGTCTTTACGAATTTGTCCGGATGCCGTTTGGATTAAAAAACGCACCGGCAACGTTCCAAAGATTAATGAATCATATCCTTAGAGATCACATTAATAAGTCATGTGTAGTTTACCTGGACGACGTCCTAATATTTAGCACTTCTTTAGAAGAGCATATTCAAGCTATCCAAGCAATTTTCAAGATATTACAATCCAAAAATCCAAATAGATAAATGTAGTTTTTTAAAGAAGGAAACTGATTTTCTAGGGCACGTAGTTACTAGAGAAGGATTAAAACCGAATCCAGAAAAGATTAAAGCTGTAGAAAAAATAAGCTTGCCAAAAACACAACGCGAAATAAAAAGCTTTTTAGGGCTTAGCGGCTATTATCGTAAATTCGTGAAGGATTACGCAAAAATAGCCCAGAATATGACGAAATACTTGAAAAAAAATTGTAAAATAAATATAAATGATCCAAATTATGTTGAATCATTTGAAAAACTTAAGAGTCTTATAATTAGTCACCCAGTATTACGTTTTCCGAATTTTGAAAAATCCTTTACCTTAACCACAGATGCATCCAACTATGCGATAGGATCCGTTCTTTCTCAAGAAGGTCACCCTGTCTGCTTTGCATCTAGAACGCTTAATAAACATGAGCAGAACTACTCTGCAACAGACAAAGAGTTCTTAGCTATAAAGTGGTCTGTAAACTATTTTAGACCTTACTTATACGGCAACAAGTTCATAATTCTCACTGATCATCAACCAATTAAATTTCTTCATACGAAATATAAAGGAAAAGATATGTCACCGAGACATCAACGATGGCTCCTGAAATTAGGTGAATTTGATTTTCAAGTTGAGTATGTGAAAGGCAAGGATAACAAGGTTGCCGACTTTTTAAGTAGATATATAAATAACGAGGACGTTAATCTAAGGAAGGGAGAGGAAATATCACATAACGATATTGACACCCGCTCAAATATTAATGAAGACGATACTATTTCAGATATTGTTTTTCATGTTGAAGATGAAGAAGTTACAATGGCAACAATTCACTCTGCAGAAGAGGAATTGCTGGACCATATTCCAATAAAAGACGAAATAGTTAACAAATACAAGACTCAGATAATTCTAACAAACAATAAAACACAAGAGATAGAAATAATAAATGGAAAAAGAATAATTTATTTTTCAGAACACGATTTCGAAAATTTAGGAGATATTTTTAGAAGGTATATAAAAAAAGGAAAAATAGGTATCTTTACCGAACTCTCAGACCATCAATATAATACAGTTCAAAACAAATTAAGGGATATGTATTCTAATGACCAACAAATAAAGTTTATTAGATGTTCTCATAGAGCACAAGACATTAAAACTGAAATAGAAGCAACAAAACAAATATCTTTCTACCACGTCAGAGAAAGCATGCATTCAGGTATTCAAGAGACGTACCAACAAATTAAAAACAAAATATATTACCCTAAACTTTTAGAGTTCATTCAAATAGTAATTAATCAATGCGACGTTTGTAAAGAAGGAAAATATGACAGGAATCCAATAAAACCGAAATTCAGTGTTACTGAGATTCCCACAGATATAAATCAAGTAATTCACATTGATACGTATACTTTTAAGAAATATCATTTTATGACAGTCATCGATAAATTTTCCAAATTTGCAGCCGTTTACTATTTAACAGATAGAAACCACTTAACCATAATTGAACAGATAGAAGAACATTTTTCTAAAATAGGAAAACCCAATCGTATTGTAGCGGATAATGAATTTAAGGCTATTCAAATTAAAGAATTCTTGCAAAGAGAAGGAGTAAATCTTCATCTCACAAATCCCAATTCGCACACCGGAAATGCCGATGTGGAAAGATTACATAGTTCAATAGCAGAAAAACTAAGAATACTTTTATTAAGAGAAAGCACATTATCAGTTAGACAAGCAATACAACGAGTAACTAGGAATTATAACGAAAGATTTCATTCATCAATTAAAACAACACCACAAAACGTTCAGAGACATATAGTTAATTTAGAGCAAACCTATCAAAACATTATATCAGCACAAACAAAAAGAATTGATAAGCTAAATAAAAATAGAGAAGAATATGACGAGAAACGAACAACAGGATATATCAAGAACTATAAAGCAGTTAGGCACAAACATCAACCAAGATATAAAAGAACTAAACTTAATAATGTACATGCTACAAATATAAAACGACCTTATAAATTTGCAGATGATAATTATATGGACATTGGCCCTTCTGATAACATTGCGGTTTAGTAATGGACAGCAATTTTTAGATGTACAGTCGATTACAGAACAAACGGGATACGTCAAACTTCAACTAACAGATATTAGTATTACTAACGAGACAGACATAATACTACATATTATCAATCCTTTAGAAATTATGGAAATAGTAAAAAATATTCCAACAAATCTTAGGTCACTCAGCTCAGAACATAGATATATATTAGAAGAGGAAATTTCTAACATTTTGCATAAAATTCAAACATTAATACCGATGCAAAATAGAGAGAGAAGAGGTTTAGTTAATCTAATAGGAAGCGCAGAGAAATTTTTATTTGGAACAATGGACGACGGAGACCGACAAACTATACTAAAACATTTGGATATAATCTCCAAAAACAATCACAAAGCAGTTGACAGTTTAAATAAACAAATTAAAATTAATGAATATTTTAACAAGACATTTACAATGCTTAAACAAGCTATTGACGATGACCGTGAACTAATTACAAAACAACTTAATATTATACAACACGCCGCAAAACAAATAATACTTAGACAGTTTTACTTTGATCAATTATTTAAATTAAAATTTTTAGAAGCAAAAATAGAACATATTCAGGAAAACATAGTATCAGCTAGAAATAATATTCTTCACCCTAATATTCTCACAAATGAGGAAATTGAAACCTATAAAATCGATTTTTATAAATTAACACAAATAAAACTAGGAGTAGCTAAGTATCAACATAACATGCTAGTTTTTGCCATTAAAATTCCAAGAAATACTGTTAAATTACCATTAAAATTATTGATTCCTGTACCAAATAAAGATAGTTTAGAAATCAATGCTGATAAAGAATTTGTAGTCGAATATTTTAATAAAACATTTAAATATGAAAAAGACAAAACAATTAATGAATTATTAGAAAGCAAGCACTGTGTAATGAAAAATAATTGTAAATTAATAGAAAATAAAAATACAGAAATTATATCATTAGATGGCGTAACAATATTTGTTAAAAATATCAACGCAACACCTATTCAGACATGTGACGATAGAAAATTTAACTTAAAAGGAAATTATCTAATCAACTTTAATAATTGTACAATTCATATATTTCATCAAACATTTTCAAATGAAAAGAAATTGTTAAAACAAAGATTTTATTATCCAAACAATAATGGTAGTCATAGTATATATGAATCGATAAAATTCAATAAAATAATTTTAAATAATTTTGAAAATATAGAAGAAATTCAAGAAGTAATAAACTCAAAAGATGATTTTAATTATGTAAATTGCATACTCTTACTTGTTTTGGCCATAATGACATTTGTAATAATAATTTTATGTATTAAAACTAAAAGAATAAAAATCCAAGTAAATAAACAAATTCAGGAGAATTTTCCTCAAAAGGAGGGAGAAGTTACATATAAGTTAGATACTGGTACACATATACCAGACAAATATGATGTGCTAATCAGCACAATTAAACAAAGTATGCAATTCCAAGATTTGTAAGCCAGGACCAGCTAATAGAAGAGTGGTTGACCGAAGAAAACGAACACGAGTTCAGCGATTTTAACGATGAAGATGAAACCGAATTCTTGGAAGCCGACGAAGTTTCAGGCGAAGAAGAGTATCAAGAACCAATTGAAGAAATACCGCATGAAACCGCCACTGAAAATGTGCATCAAGAAACGTCAAGAGAGCCATCTGAATATTACAAAGGTAAGAAAGGATTCATTTAGAATCGACAAGAGTGTCCCAGGACATCACAAAATGCAGCCCACAACATAATAAGATTGTCTGGCCGTTTGCATACTTCTAATTTTGAAGGCTATTTTGAACTTTGGTTCAAGCTTTTTGACCATTCAATGTTGGAATGTTTGGTGACATTTACGAATCAAAAACTCTATAACTACCGATCCCAGTTCAAACATAGCACTAAGGTGGAACTTATGAATACAGATGTTAATGAAATGAAAGCATTTATAGGCCTATTGTACTACTCGTCAGTATTTAAGTGTAATGACGCTGATCTTCGCATAATATTTGGCACCGACGGAAGTGGCCACGAAATATTCCACTGTGTAATGTCCAAATGGCATTTTTCTTGTTTGGTCAACTGCCGCCGACTTGATAATTCCACTACCAGAATAATTCCACTAGAAGAACGTCTGAACAATGATCCACTTGCCCAAATGTCAGACATGTTCAACAAGTTCATCTCAAATAGCCAGTCTCAATATAACCCTGGACCATACCTTTGCATCGATGAAATGTTGCTGCCATTTAGAGGTCGTTGCAAACCAGCAAAGTATGGCAACAAAATACTATTATTGGTAGATGTTCGCACATACTACATTTATAATGCCTATATTTACCATGGCAAAAATTCAGATGGCATAGGCTTGACTGAACAAGAAAGTAAAATGGCAATACCAACTGTTTAAACTAGAATTATTTCTAATAATAATAAAATCAATGTATATTCTGTATATTCTTGTTAGCCACACTATACTTTTCCATTTTTCAATCCCATTCATCTCATACATACTCTAAACCCCACTGGTTTTCTTTCCCACGATTTCCATTCCCACCCTGTATTCTGCTGAATTGTCAACTTCGGCATTAGAATTTTCTTTTCCCACCATATATTCCGCTTACGTTTGGGTTTTTGGCACCTGTGATATTAAATGCAGGATAGGGTCCCTATGCCCAGACGCAATAAAATACTTGTATTAATTTACTTCTATATTTATCAATAAGTATTTAAGGCACTGTAATTTTTAAACAAACTGCACTTGAAAACTAAAAGTCGTTGTTGTTATTTATTAAGATCAAAAGAGATCTAACATTTTTGGTGACCCCGACGTGATCTGATTCCCCCCACCAGCGGTAAGGGGCAAATCACTTTTTTCTTTCTTTTTGACACAAACGTGACCAGGGCTACAACACTAGTACTACCATAAGAAGAACACTAGTTTCGTCATCCACGTTAACATAGATCGGAATACTCATCATGAACGAGTTTGAGGTGTTCCGCATCATTGCTAGGCAAAAGGCATTAGCAGAAGACATACAAAAGTTGCAAATCAACATCGGAAAGGAGGGTCCCGCCAGGAAAACTGCTGAGTACAGGGACAAAAGGTTAAAATCAGTTGAAACCTTATGGCTGGAGTTCGCTGAGAACCACAGTCAAGTCAAAGCCTTCGTAAAACAAGATACACCATACATCCAAAGCAATACTTAAATGAAGGTAAAGCAGATGTATGAAGAGATAAAAAAGCTCTTGAATCTGATTAGAGATGACGGAGATACCAACATCACTGGGAACCATCAACAACCAAATGGTCAAAATTCTTCGACGGCAGAAATCAAATGCAGACGCACTGCAAAGATTGTTTCTCAATATTGATGAAACCCCAATGACAACTTGGAGCGCTACATATTGTCACCTAGAAATCAATAGTTTGGATAAGTATTGGGGACAAATGGAAGAGATGCACCAATTGGTCGCAGAATTGGTGGAAGACCCACTTTCAGAAGGGTATCAAATTAAAAGAATAACTGAAGTTGGACGTAAACAAATATTTAATCACATGGACGACAACTATGGAACAGTTGACGACACAACCAATTACATCTCCAGCTGCTCCATCAACTTCTTTGCCGAGCGCAACATTAAACTTGCTAAAAATAACCTTACCGAAATTCGATGGTGATTACCTAAAATGGAGGCAGTATAGCGATTTGTTTACTGAACTTGTACACAATCAGCAAATTGCGAACTGCCAAAAGTTGTTCTACTTAAAGACAACTCTCACAGGTGAAGCTGAAAAACTAATACTAATAACTAATAATTTTTCTACTTCCGACGCCATTTCCATGGCTGCATGGAAGGTGGTAACCAAGCAGTATGAAAATACCAGGCTTTTAGTGACGGCTTTAGTCAACAAACTGCTGACACAGCCCACCATTCAACACGAAGGTGAAAATCAGATCAAGGCATTACATGACACTACACAAGAATGCCTCTTGAGCTTGCAAGACCTTGGCATCAACCCTACAAACTGGGATCCACTTCTGATGAATGCTAAGAAAGATGGATAGAAACACGCTAACTATTTGGAAACAATCAGCTTGCCGGACTTCCTTGCATTTTTGGAAACAAAATTCCAATCATTGGAGGCACTGGTTACTAAAAAATCAAGTTCAGACGATGCAAAGCGATCACCAAGGGTATCCCTTGCAATGGCAAAAGAAGGGAACAGATGTTCTGTTTGCGATTAACAGAGTCATCCTATCTTCAAATGCCCGAAGTTTATACAGCCGTCCCCAAAGGAAAGATTGAATCAAGGAAATTAGCCAACAAATTGAAGCTTCTGCCGAAAGAAGGGCTACTGGAGGTTTCCGGAATTGGAAACAACAGTCTTAAAATCAGCAAGAAGGTAAATTTGTGCCTTCAATCACGAGTTACTGGACTTAGCACGAATTTGGAAGTATACGTTCTTGACACTATATCTTCAAGGTCACTACAACATAAAATTACCTTTCGCTAACAATCCAGCTAGCTTGGGAGAATCGAAGGAACTTGCCATGAGACGATTTCTGAGCCTGGAAAGAAAACTATATAAGAATCCAGAAATACGGCAGCAATATATTCAATTAATGGAAGAATATATTAAACTCAACCATATGACAGAGATGAACGGCAAGGCAGAATCACTTAGCAGGCCGCTTATTTTTTACCACACCATTGCGTCTTGCGACCAGAGAGCAGTTCAACCAAACTACGGGTGGTTTTTGATGGATCAGCCAAATCATCAACCAACATATCACTTAACGACGTATTGCATGCTGGGCCATCGTTACAAAACGATTTATTTTCAATTTTACTGCGCTTCAGAATTTATGCTAACGTATTCACAGCCGACATCCCTAAAATGTACCGCCAAATACTAGTGGACGACGAAAGTAAAAAAATTCCAGCTCATCATGTGGAAAGTGTCCCGCACTCAACCGGTTAAGGTATATCACCTGAACACCGTAACTTATGAAACAAAATCGGCACCATACTTATCGATCAGGTGTCTTCAAGATTTGGCTATAACTACAACGAGTCAATATTCATTAGGAGCTTCCATAACCAAACGCGATATCTACATGGATGACGTTCTAACGGGATGTGACGACTTGTAAGAAGGGTGTCAGATAAAGATAGAACTAATCCAGCTACTAAAACAATGACAGTTTCCTTTACGGAAATAGTGTGCTAATACACCAACATTACTAAAAGGAATTGCTAAGGAGGACTGTGAGACAGAAACGATACTGCACGACCAATCCGAAGGGTCGGTTAAGACCCTTGGGCTAACCTGGCTTCCATCGTCAGATCAATTCATTATCAAAACTACCATTTACTAGAACGAATCAACCATAGAAACTCATTCGCTACTCTGCACAAGATAACAGCATATGTCATTCGCTTTGTTAGCAACCTAAAGAAAGCCAGAAGTTATAGGCTTATGGATAACGTTTTGTCGGTATAAGAACTTAAAGCAGCAAAAATAATTTTAGTATGGTATTTGCAACAAGAAGCATTTCCTGAAGAGATAAAGTCACTCAGAAAGGAAGGACATGTGTCAGAAAAGAGTCGATTGAGTTCTGTGTCACCATTCTTAGGCGATAAAGACATTATTAGAGTAGGAGGTCGATTAGAAGCTTCGAGTCTACCGGACAACGCCAAACATCAAATGATCATACCAAACTCACATATTTTCACAAGATTATTAATGACACAACTGCATCACGATAATCTTCATGCAGGCCCGCAAGCTCTACTGGCGACATCAAGGCAGAATTACTAGATTTTGAGAGGCAAACAACTTGCTCAAACTGGCCCTTTATAAATGTTGAAGTAGACTTTCTTGGACCAGTGTACATCCATTACAAAATACGGGGTAAACAACCAACAAAGGCATATGTATAAGTATTCATATGTTTTGCAACAAAGGCCGTGCATCTGGAACTTGTGACAGATCTAACGGCCCAAGCCTTTATTGGAGCACTCAAAAGATTTGTGGCACGACGTGGATGCCCAGCTAAAATATTTTCGGACAACGCAACTAATTTCATGGGAACCCGAAATGAACTTAGTGAACTGTACTCCAAACTCTTTGCCGGGGAAGGACAAACGTTCATTAGAAACCACTGTGCCGAACGATCTATCGAATGGAAACCAATACCTCCACGATCCCCGCATTTTGGAGGATTATAGAAAGCCGCTGTTAAATCAGTGAAACAGCATACTAAGCGAGTATTTGCTGGTGCGTCATTAACTCAAGAAGAGTTTACCACAGGAATTGCACAAATTGAAGCATTCCTTAATTCGAGACCGTTAACACCTATGTCAACAGATCCGAATGATCTGGAAGTCTTTACACCAGGACACTTTTTAACTGGTGCACCATTAACTACTATCGTTGATCCTGATTTCAAGACATCCGACATAACCCACATTGCTCGATGGAATCGGGTTACAGCAATACATCGAGAGTTTTGGCGTAGATGGAGCAGCGAATACCTGGAAGAAATCCACCAACGGTATAAATGGAAGCATGTACAAAAATATATCCAACCAGGAACACTTGTACTGATTAAGGAAGATAACATGCCTCCACTAAAATGGGTATTAGGCAGAGTAATAAAAACAGTCCCAGGACAGGATAAGAAGACTAGGGTAGTTAATATAAAACATCAACAGGAGAAATAAGAAGATCCATCTACAAAGTATGTGCATTACCTATGGAAGATCAGGAAACTACGTCAACAAAACATCCACCAACATCCAAAGCTCAACAATCTCCAACCAATTCAAACCCATCAAAAACACCCCTTCGGTCAGAAAAAAGGAAGTTGAAACACACCTTGGTAAGCGCCAATATGAGCACCAACTTGGAGGGCTCATCACAACCAAAGCGAAAGGTTAAAATTCATCCTATATCTCCTATCAAGCTGGGCTTATTGGATAAGAAGAAACATCTAAGCGTTGGGCTTCCTGACCCGTGGTGATGAAGATTTGGTATCCATTCAAAAGGAGATCGGAGCAATACCCAAAACCAGAGGACATTGTATTTGAGCTCCAGGACCTCAAAGTCGGGGAGGATGTTTAAACTAGAATTATCTCTAATAATAATAAAATCAATGTATATTCTTTCTTGTTAGCCTCACTATACTTTCCCATTTTTCAATCCCATTCTTCTCATACATACTCTAAACCCCACTGGTTTTCTTTCCCACGAAATGCAGGATAGGGTCCCAATGCCCAGACGTAATAAAATACTTGTATTAATTTACTTCTATATTTATGAATTAGTATTTTAGGCACTGTAATTTTTCAATAAACCGCACTTTAGATCAAAAGAGATCTAACACTAACTCAATCTGTTCTGAGACTTGCGAAAGTTGTCGAAAACTCAAACCGCAACATTACAGCTCACAATTGGTTCAGTTCGATCCCACTTATGGAAACATTGCTGAAAAGGGGACTGACCTACTTAGGTAGCTGAAGAAGAATAAACCTGAAATATCACCATGCTTCTTGCCGAACAACAATAGAGAATCGGGAAGTTCCCTGTATGGTTTCACGAAAGACTATACATTGTTATCATCTGTACCGAAAAAAACAAAGCTGTTCTATTGATCTCTTTTTCCCACCACAATCAGGATATAGATACTGATACAAGAAAACCAGTTATGATTGCAGACTACAATTACACTAACGGAGGAGTTGACGAAGTCGACAAGAAGTGTTCAATATATACTTGCAGCTGCAAAACTCGTCGTTGGCCTATGGCAATTTTTCAAAGAATAGTAGATATGGCAGGCATACACAGCTTTCTATTATATCAAATGTGTGCAGACAGTGATGATCAAATGCTAAGAGGAACTTTTATTTTGAATATGGGAAGAACATTAGCGCTAGATCACATGAAAGGCCGCGTATACAATGAAAGATTGCCCAGAGAACTGCGGATAACGGTCAGTAGAGTTTTGGGTAAAGATGTTTCCCCTCCACCTCTAAGAACTCAATCGATTCCTCCAGGTGGGGAAACTATGCTCTATTTGTCCAACAAAACTTAAAAGATTAACGAGATGTTGTTGCTGTGATTGTTATACCCTATCCTAAGGGTATATTAAGTTTGATACATAGTTTGTAACATAAAGAAATATTAAAGATAGACCACATAAAGTATATATAGAAATGATCAGCATACTCCCGGTCGCGGATAATCGTCAGGCTGGCTATTCGACGCGATTTTGTCCCCAGTACTAGCGTCCAAAAAAAGAAACCGTGCCGGAGAAGAAATAAGAACCAACAAAAAAAAAAAGGGGATGAAGAACAAAACGTAAACGTTTGCTAATTTAAAAAAAAAATAAGTTTATTGAGAACACAAGTAACTTAAAAAAATATTTTCTTACTTCTAACTTAATACTATGCTGCATACGCAGCCCAATATTGCATATGCAGCGATACTGCACACGCCGCACTATCAGCAATTCAGATGGAACTTTTATGTAATTTGACGAAAACGTGGATTCGTTAATTGCATACGCCGCTTAACTGCACCATCAGCAATTCCGGTGGAACTTGATTTGTGCTATTTGGGGTGCATTCGTAACACCTCCCTCCCTAAGTGAGTTTATGGGTATTTGATCCTTAAACTAGGTTCGGGTCGTTGCATCATAATGGTTTCAGATGTCGTTGGGGATGCGCTTCTTAAGCTAGGTGCTTTGCTTTTTTGTGTTTTTTTATTGAAGTTAAAACATTTATTGAAAATTGTAAATGTTGCTTTTCCTTCTGCGCTGCATCCACACTTCCAGGCGATGAATACTATTAATGCCAGTAGGATTGTTCCAGTAACTCCAGTTAAGAGACCTCTTGCTTTTTCAGGTATTGGGTCTAAAGCATGTTCCCAAAAATATTTTTGATTCTGGACCGCTATGGTTAATTCATTTAATTTTCTAGCGTCTCTTACTTTTATTTTATTCAATGCCTTAGTATCTAACTTAGCTTCATCTAATTTAATATTTATGCAACAAGATTTTCCTTGACTTAATGTTCTAATACTAGTTTCTAGAGTTTCGAAAATACAATTCTGTTCCAAAGTTAAAATTCAAACATTCATTAATGTTCCGTCTTCCTTATTGTTACTACAATTACAATGGTATTAAGTTTCTTCAGTTACTAGAAATATAAACACATTTTCTTTAATTTTATGAAACATTTCGATGTCCGAGTTTACAGTTTTTAAAACACAATAGGGGTATTCACGCTTCGTTGTATCTAGTCTTGTAAAAGTGTAAAAGTGTATTTTTTTAACAGCAAAGAGTGAACGCACTTCGTATTTATAGCAACTTTGAGTCATAAGTCAAGTCAAGTCATCTGATTTTTGTTTGTAAAATAATTGTGACCTTATAAATAAAAAGCAATGCCAAAAAAAGCGATAAAATTAAAATTATTTATTTGTTTATTTTTTTATTCTACTTCTATTTCTTGAAAAAACTTCTAAGACAAGCAGCTGTCAAAAAAAATGTTCTCAATTCAATGCTACACCTGAACACTCTCCGTAACAATAGGGTTTGAGCATTGCTAAAGTGTAAAAGTGTAACAAAATGACAGCCAGTGTTGCTTTAGTGTATCAAAAAGTTACACTTCTACACTTTTACACCGATACAAGACCAGATACAACGAAGCGTGAATACCCCTTATTTGATATTTCTCAAGAAAATGTTAATTTCACAATTTTTAAAATCTAGTGTGCTTTTAAACAACTGAGTTTTACATATAAACGTTTCATCTATCTCCTTACAATCTTCTACATTTTTCCTTAAAGTATAATGTTCCTTATCTTTACTTATTATTAAAAACTTATTTGTTACATCGATTAAAATAATTCTATTTTCACTTATTTTGGTACAGATATTATCTCAAATAAATCAAAGTTTTCTTTTCTTATAATAGGGTTTAAAAGAAGTACAATAATGTCTTTATTTTTAATGTATGCTTTAATTTCAATTTCTTTCAAAATCTTAGAATAATGTTTTATTACGGGTTCGAAAATACGAGAATCATCAATATTTAAGCTTTTTAATTCCTCCAATAGTTGCAAAGGTTCAATTATCTCAGAAAGGATTTGATTCCTTCTAACTTCCTCATCATGTATTTTGGGGTACCGGTATGTTTTTGTAAACGCTGGCTGCGGCCCTTCGACTGTTCGAATCTCATGCTTCATCACATTAGTACAAGCCAGTCTTTCATCTTCAATACTAAATACGTCACTGTATTCTTTTATTATGGCTAATATACTTTATTTTTCCTCTCTATTCATATGATCAGTCCTAACATTTCCACAGACCTTAACTTCTCTTCTGTCATTTATCTCGAATTCTCTTAAGTTCTTTCCAACAATTCTAACCTGACTCAAGTAAAAATTGTTCTCTGTAGTGTTGACCACAGTCGAAACATAATAACCAACCCTTTTTTTCGTTAAACATTCTGGAACTACTATTCCTTCCGCTAGTTCCTGTTTAGGAAATGACGATATCTTCATTTAGATTACTCCAATTTCCTACAGAAAGTAATCGGTTTACTTCGGTTCTTCCTTTTAACACTTGCTCTTGACTTTAATATTTTAATGTAATTTCCTCAGCTTTATTTTTCATCACCCCCTTTTTATATTCAACGGAATAGCCTCCTTCTTTTAAAAATCGACTGCCTAATATTCCATCATAATCGCCTAGGAGGTCATTTTTTATAACCTGAAATTCTACTGTATTTATCTTTACCTTTCCCTTATTGTTCGGGAATAACTCTACTTTCTTGATTACTTTCCCTAAAGTCTCATGCAGTTTTCCACCTAACCCTTTGAATTTAATTGTGTTTCCTGAGTCCACTTCGCGATGGAAGATGCACTTTGCAGATATCATAAAGACTTCGGCTCCAGTATCGACGATAAGCTTCCTATCATCCTCATTTATTATCACTTTTACATGAGGGCTCTCCGATTTACATAAATCGCTAAGCACTTTACTCTCCTTGACATGTCTTACAGTATGTTCTGGCTTAAAATCCTTCCTACCTGGTTTTGTACTTGACCTAGGATTTTGTTCTTGAGATCTTTGCGTATATCCTTCCTGTCGTTTAGGTAATCGGCAATTCCGGGCGATATGACCGATTTTCCCACAATTGAAGCACTTTGTCCCTGCAATATTTATTTTAGTTTTGAAAAGATTTAACCGCTGTTCCACTTCCTTGGCACAACGACTTCCCTCGGCTAAGTACTTTGGCTTCTGAGTAACGACATAAGATGATAATCTTTCTAGCAATCCGTTAATGAAAACAGTAAGTGTTTCATTTTTAATATATTCGATTGCCCTTGCTGATGTTCTTGTTTCACATCGTGCAATTTAGCCTGCATTAAACGTCTTTCTAGGGTCTCTACTCTCTGTGTATACAAAGAAACTGATTTATTCCTACCCTGATGTACGCTTATTAGCTCTCTATTCAATTGCAAACTGCTATGGAGTTCCCTAAATATGTTACTTAGCTCTGTTTTCAATGTTTCCCAATCCTTTATGTCTTTATTCATAAGGATCGTAGTTGAATTGCCTCTAATTCTAGTCTTAATAAACTTGAATAGGATATTTTTCTGATTTGAACTGGCCAACTCTATTGCATCATTACATGCATCTATAAAGCTAAACACATCTTCACTGCTGCTATTGAAAACCGGAATGAAAGATGTCAAAACTGTTATTGGTACTTCGGCCATTACTACTCGATCTAAACTGTTCTTAATTTCAGAAATATTTTCTAGAATGGTTTGTTCACTACTTTCTTCGCTTTTACTATCACTTCCACTAACTGACATATAAGCTCTTCTTGTTAACCAACTAGACAGAAAAGTCTTATAATTGCCTTCGTTGCTTTCCATCCACTCTTAACTTTTTAATCCGATTTCACCTGAGGGAAATTGCACCTTATACATGTAGTATGGAGATTTAAAATATTGTACTAGAAGACTCTCTTATTTTATCACCGTATTACAAAACTAGTAAAAAAAGAAATATGTTGAACTTAAATTAACTTACAATAAGAATAAAACTGCGATGATCATCCTTCTCGATCGATGGGGAACTTGGTCCACAATTCTTTAAAACTTCACAGCTATTTTTTTTTTTTTTTTTGACTGAATGCACGTCGCGACGTACATTATTATGGTTCACTTTTTTTATTATTATTATTATTGTTCTTTTGTTTGTGTCCTTTTTTTCTTAGTTCTAGGGATATCTCGGTATCCCATCGCTGCCACCAAAAATTTAATGTTACGCCTTGGGCGTTTATAACAAAAAAGATTTTTAATTATACTCCCGGACGCGGATAATCGTCAGGCTGGCCATTCGACGGGATTTCGTCACCAGTATTACCGTCCAAAAAAAAAGAAACCGTGCCGGCGAAGAAATAAGAACCAACCAAAGTAACAACAGGATGAAGAACAAAACGGAAACGTTTGTTAATTAAAAAAAATGAACTTTTTTGATTGACCGACAGAACACAAGTAACTTAAGAATTATTTTCTTACTTGTAACTTAATACAAGTAATAATAATAATACAGCCCAATATTGCATATGCAGCGATACTGCACACGCCGCACTATCAGCAATTCAGATGGAACTTTTATGTAATTTGACGAAAACGTGGATTTGTTGATTGCACACACCGCTTAAATGCACTATCAGCAATTCCGGTGGAACTTGATTTGTGCTATTTGGGGTGCATTCGTAACAATATATATAAATGATCAGCATCACTAGCCGGATGGACGGACCGACATAGCTCAATCGACTCGGCTAGCGATGCTGATAATTTATATATGTACTTTATTGGGTCTATCTGTAATATTTCGCTATGTTACAAACTATGTATCAAACTTATTACACCCCTTAGATAGGGTATAAAAAACATATGAAAAGGCTGCAATCCGTCTAGAGCGGATCGTATGATACCCTATCCCTTTTCTTTATACAAAGTTATTTTTTAATATCTTATCAAATTACACCAAAACATGAATTTTCTTAATAAGTGGGTGTGGTAGTGGGCAGACCTTAATTTTTTTTCAATATATACTGTATATTGTTCCTTAGAAGTGATAATGTTCGAATAAAAACGTCAAAGACAGTTTTTTGATAAAAAGTGTTTTGATAAGAAGATATGTCGGGTAAAAAAATAACTACCTATTTGCCCAAGTAAGTTTTTTCGAGTTTTTTGTTTTTCTTATGTAACTGATAAACCCCACCTCAAAAAGAAATGGAACTACCTTCTAATTACTCTTACACGTAACAATATATATATGCCAAACAGTTTTGAATAATCCCATTAGTTTTTTTTCTGTTTGAAGTTAAAGCAAAAAATTTAAAATATTTCCCATCGGTCAGAATTAAATGGCCACATACTGTTTTATATAAAATGGGCCCGAGTACAGATCTTCGTGGTACACATGAGTCAAAATATACAAAGTCGGGCGCGTTACTATTAACATGAGCGCTGAAACATCGATCGGACAAGGAACCTTGAACAATTTTACACAGGTACGGGGGGAAATTAAAATTAGCTAGTTAGTGTAGAAGGCCAAAGCGCCAAACAGAGCCAAATGCTTTCTCGATGTCTAACAGTATAATTCCTGTTGATTTTCCTTCCTCGCGATTGTTTTTGATACTATCACATATTCTGAACACTTGATGACAAGTGCTGTGATATTGCCGAAAAGCAAACTGCTCTTTCTGGAATATATTCCTATCGGAGATAAAATCTAAAATACTTCTACTTTCAAAAATTTTGCTTATACTACTTAATAAACTAATCGGTATGTGACTTGAAGGCATTAAGCCAAATTTAGTAAACGTTTTTTCCCCATTTTAATTCTATTCCATTATACCATTAATGACTTCAAAAGGATAATTTAAAACAAAAACAATTTGATCTTCTTTTATTGAAACAAAAACAGTAAGTAAAACATATGAAAATGTTACAATCCGTCTGGAGCGGATTGTTTGATACCTTATCCCTTTCCTATACACTTAGCTTCTTCTTCGTATATACAGTGTTGGCCAAAACTAAAGCAACTTAAACACAGACAACAAACACATGAGTAAAATTGCTTAAATGAAAATATATTCCTTAAAATTTTTATGTAGGAATGTAGTGGTTACATTCCAAAATTAGATTATAAAAAAAAAATTCAATTTATTTATAACAAAAACCAAGAAAAAACAAATAATACTAAAATATGCCGATTTTCAGCTGGACAAAACTAAAGCAACTCCATACCAAAATTGTATTTATATTCAAATTCGTTGTGTTAAACTCAATATTTTAATGCAAAAACATTATTTCAGATCACCGCTGCACACCTTCTTGGCATACTCTCCGAAATATTTTAAATTATGGAACTGGGGATATTATTCCATGCCTCCTTGACCTGAGTGAAAAGAACCCCCTATTTCGATATGTATCCCGAACTATTCTCCGATCTACGATCTCCAAGAGGTTTTCTATAGCATAAAGTTCCGGAGAACATTCCATAATCCCAAATTTTCTATCCTGAAACCAATTTTTTACAAGTTTTGAAGTATGTTTAGGTGCGGTATACTGTGGAAGTACCCATTTCAAAGGCAACTCCTCTTCGACATGTGGCAGCATAACGCCTTACATGATAGTTTTGTACACAAATCGGTTCATAATTCCATCTATTTTATGGATTGGGCCAATTCCATATCCATGGAAGCATCTCCGGACCATGATATAGCCTTCTCCATGTTTGACCATACCCATCGAATATCGACAAGTAGGTGCTTCATTGCTGAGCCGTCAAAGACGTCGAAATCCATCCGATCTCTTAATATTGAATTTGTATTCATCAGAGAATAGAGCTGTCTTCCTTTTAGATACTGTCCACTTGATGTGGCCAGTTGTAAATTTGAATTAAGCCGTTCTGTTTTTGACTGAAATAAAAGGTTTCTTCACGATACTGAAAAATGAAAGACCACCATTCACTGCCCTTCGACGAATCGTTCTGGTGCGGATATTCATGTTCAATTCGTATCTCAACTCTCAGATGACATGAATAGATTGCTCCTAATCTTTCTTATCACATATTTATCTTCCCGGTGCGTCCTAACTCCTGGCCTGCCCCCTCGATGAATCATTTTGACGGATTTGCTGGCCTTATAATATTTAATTAAACGACGTTTAACTGATAAATGAGTAGAATATAGCATAGATTTCCTTGTGTAATTCCATATTCAAAATCAGAATTTTTTTTTTGTCCGTTCAGAATAATATTCCTTGCCATTTTTACAAAATAAGTTAGAGTAGCTTTTTATGTCTTCTGCAACAAATTTATACCCGAAAATCGTCCAATTTTTTCTTGTTTGTTCATTGGCAGCATTTCTATAGCAGTAAATACTCAAAGCAACGGTTACTTTTTGTTTTCCGTAACAGAAAATCGTTTTTTGAAGAGAGAAACGAAAAGTTGCTTTAGTTTTGGCCAGCCGAAAATGGACCTTAATTCAGTTTTGTATTTATTGTTTTTTTAATTTACTCATAAGAGTGTTTATTGATTCTATATACTAATCTATAATATTCAGAGATATCGGGAAAAATAAATATAAAAATATTCTGGCTCATAAACACTTGTTAAATCTTAAAACAATTGTGTGGTATATTAGTTGCTTTAGTTTTGGCCAACACTGTATATATATTGGTGCTTGAGCAACTTTTTTCAAATATCTTATAAAATGACTCCGAAATACAAATTTTCTCAATAACTGGGCGTAGTAGTGGCCAGATTTAAAAAAAATTTCAACACATACTGTATTTTGTTCCTTAAAGGTGCTATTATTTTGATGAAACTGTCGAAAATCAGTTTTTGGACAAAAAAGCCCCTAAAACGTAGGCGTGGCCGTATACTTTGTATGAAAGATATATCGGGTACAAAGATATCTACCTATGTGCTTCAGTAAGTTTTTTCGAGTTTTATATAAAAATACTGAAAAAAGTGAATTTTTTGAAAAGTGGCCGTGTAAGTGGGCGGATTTTAAAATTTTTTACACTTGTATTGCTTACTTCTGCTAGGACCTTGTATACACAAATTTTATCGATCTAGCTCAAAATTTAAGGCCCAAAAACTGGTGACACACAGACGGACGGACGGACCTAGCTCAATCGACTCGGCTAGTGATGCTGATCATTCATATATATATTTTATTTGATCTAACTGTAATATTTCTCTATGTTACAAACTATGTATCAAACTTAATATACCCTTGGGATAGATAGCTTCGAATATTTTGGGAATCAAAGGAAGCTTGGCAATAGGTCTATAATTCTCTATAGCTCTCCTAGTTCCAGACTTATGGATCGGAGAAATAAAAGAACTTTTCCAGCAGTCCAAGGACTAACCGCGATTTAACGAATCATTGAAAAAAATGCACAGTGGCTGAACTATATTTATTCTGATCGATTTTAGGAACAGAGATGGGAACTTATCTGGGGGAATACTGGTATTTGGGACACGTGATGATAATTCATGAAGATAAATATATATAACTGCGTTTACAAAAAAAAAAACGGGTTTTCGACGTTCTTATTAGAACATTTTCAGTCCTAAGGAACAAAATGCAGTATATGTTGAAAAAAAATTAAATCCGCCTACTACCACGCCCACTTATTGAGAAAATTCGTGTTTTGGAGTAATTTGATAAGATATTGAAAAAAACTTTTGTATACAGGAAAGGGATAGGGTACCATACGATCCGCTCTAGGCGGATTGTAGCCTTTTCACATGTTTTTCCCTGCTTTCAGGATTGGAATAACCTTTGCTTTTTCCATACCTGAGGAAAGTAATTGAGTAAACAAGCATTTATAGTTAATGTTAACATTTTAATTGCAGATCATGGCAATTGTTTAAGATAAACAATTCTTATTTTATCAAGCCTATTTCTCTGTTGATTTAAAAGTAGTTTATAGTGCCTCTAGTGTCATTTTCCTGAATTCCAGATTTGATGATTTCGAACATTACCATTATAGAGAAGTCCAAAAAAGTGGCTAAAACCTAAACGGGTGGGCGGATATTGATCGAACTTCATATCAAGAGTCTTTGAAAAAATCCCAAGCCCTTATATTAACGGTAATTTACTTATGGTCATTTTTATAAAAACAAGATTTTTTCAAAAACGTCTCTAACATTTTTTACTTATTCTCATATTTTATTTAGATTCTGAACTTGTCAAATAACATATAAAACTTTACAAAAATTGTTATCAACAGTACTTTACTCATAATTTTGTTTGTAAAAACCCTATTTGCGCGAAAACGATTTCCTTTACATTCCACACTGAGACTAGTACAGATACATGCAAAACGCTGAGGTACAAAAAAGTGGGTATAACAGTACTTTTCCAGTGATTTAGAGGTTTTAGCCAATTTGCTCGAAATTTGCTCCGAGGATTTTCTTTAAATTTAAGATTTTAGCTAGTGTGCTAATGTACTATAAGATGGCATACCACGTTTTTGCCCAAAGATATTGGTAATGGTACTTTGCTTATAGCGAATTTATCAAAATGTCATTTACTCGAAAACGGCTACAACGATTTCGATTAAATTTTATATTTGAACTACTTTTATGGAGTCCTATAAAATGGCCTGCAACGTCTTTGGTCCAAAATTTATTTTTTCTCTAAAACGGCTGAAACAAATTGTTTTAAAATGCATATGAAGATTAGTATCATAAAGCGCAATAATATTACATTCCAGATTTTTGGTCAAAAGTGCCTATAATGGTATCTTACTTATAGCCAACTAAGCAAAATGTCCTCTTCTATAAACGGGTCCGACGATGTTGGTTAAAGTTCACATTTGAGCTAATTTTGTAAAGTTCTATAAGATGACATACCATGTTATATCGTTAGGACCACGACCTACATTGGCACTAACGATATTTTATTACCAAATTAAAAAAAGATTTATAGGTATATTACATTTGTTCGTTGAATGCAGACAAAACTTATATATAAATGTAGATATACATAGATGCAAGTTTGTACGACCCAGTGGTGGACTTTATTTATTTTTATTCCCGATGTAACGATGCCCTTCCGTCATTTTCCAATTCTTCTTCGTCTCATCACAATTCAAATTGAGTCTCAAAGAGATATTCTTTATTATGGGAGGGTAAGGGTTATATACAATGAAAGAATGACAACTCAAAATTCGCAATAGTGTTAATACATAAATATTCGTCACGGCCTTTTTTTTCTCTTCTTATTTCGTTTAATTCAAGTTTATAACATTTAAACTTACTGTTTCCAAAACTCCAAAAATTTCCGTCGCTCTATCAAACCAGACTGCTTCTGCTCCGTACATTTTAAAAGTGGCATTCGCCAATAAAACGGTAAGTCGCAAAGTTTAAGCAAACGTGGTAGTTCAGCAATGGTCAATTGATTATTTGGAAATGAATCGAAAGCGGCTAGTATTAAACGAATAGTTTTCTCTGCTGCTATTGTTGGCGTAAGGCTTCCATGAGGAAAATAAAATCTGTTGAATAAATGAAGTCATCTATAAATGCATAAAGCTCTATAAATACACAACTATACAATTTAAGAGATTTGGCTTAGAATGTACTCTCCAAAAAAAATACAGCTCTTTCGGAAAAAATAAGTAGATACGTAGCGACGATAAACCTATCAACACTTCTAGAATCTGGCAAAAAATCTGTAAATGTATGTATAAGGCACCGATAAAATGTTACTTAAGGCGGTCACACACATAGAGCTTCAATTAGACACAAAAGGTTCGACTAGACTATACCAAATATGTATGTGTGGTGGTTATTTGAATAACATAATAAAATATTATTCCTAATAAAATATTATTCAAATAACATTTTATTTATTATTTGGAAATAATGTTAAGAGATTGGAAACTTTATGGAAACAAATTCAAACAATTTTTTTGAAAAAGTTTCAGATAAAGGGCTTACATATAATTTATTTATGTCATTAGTTCTTGTGAAAGTCCCGATTTCAAACATTTCATCTGTTAACCCATTTGCGTCCAAATAAAACTTCGCGGTGGAAATAACAAAACTTCTTTATTAATTGGTAAAAACTATTAATGTTATAAGAAAATTATAAAGAAACAAAAAGATATATATATACTTCATTGGAAAAAGAAGCCGACCCCGGGACACTAGGCTTAAGCAGTATGAAAAATTTTAAAGCATTCTCTTTCAACGCATGAAGTTTGCACACGTGCATTGCCAACGTGCTGTTTTATGACACACGGTACATCTTAGTTGCTGAGAAAGTTTTTTTGGATAGTGACCAACCCCATCATACTGCAAACTTGGCATCACAGAAGCTGTTGGACGCACATTTTTACTACTTGTGTGTCTCAAATAATGACGAGCAATGTAGTGACGGAATTAAAGCCTTCCCACGTAAAACAGTGCGGTACAATGAAATTGATTGATCAGCTTGGTCTACACCACCCATACCCTTGAAGCAGCTTTCAAGAACATGCGGAATACCAACGTCTCCTTTTTGCTTCTCCACTGCGCTCCATCTCTTTACTTTCCCCCATGGTACAGGTACTGTTGTCGAGCCAACGGACGAATAAGATTCGGTTGAATTGGTCGAAACGATAGTCAAAATCAGCACTTTTTTTTTTAATTTCCTTTACTCCAACTAGAGGGCAATTCTTCGTTCTACCTTCGCGAACGGTTCGTCATCGCTACTGTCCCATTCGTCTTCACTTCGATTCATAAATACTTTGACTCTACCTGGTATGTCTCGCGGAATAGCATTGCTCTGAATATGATCCTCATCACCTTCTTCTTCATCGGTAAGAACACTTGGTTCTTGGGGAAGTGCAACTAAATCAATCTCTGTAACATCGTCTTCCTCAAGCATTACAGCACCATGTGCTTCTTTAAGCCCGAAATTGTCGTTATGACTGCTGAATGTTCGTTTAGCCATAATTTATACACTAATTACCTTTGTCCTCATTTGGGGACATCGTTATAAAACTTAACCTTCTATAAACGATCTTCAACTTTCCTCGGATAATACAATTTTATTTTATAGTGTACAATATAGGGGATTTGTGCTTAAGATCACATACCCGACAAGATGACATACTTGCAATTACTCCTTAACCATAAGCGCCATAGTTCTGCCAGACACGTCAAATCATGTAGTTTTACGAAGTTGTTTACCCCGATAGTAATGCAGCTGCCAGTTTACAACGTGCCTTCTTTGAGATGGGTGCCGTGGCTCAGTGGTTAGTGCGTTGGACTACTGCGCAAGCGGTTCCGAGTTCGAATCCAGGAAAATACCACCAAAGTTTTTTTCACGGCCCCACCTCTTGCGAGCGTCTGACAAACATCCAAGAGTATTCACTGTCATGAGAAAGCTTCTCAAAAACCCCCCTGCCCTTCGGATACGGCATAAAACTGTAGGTCCCTTCTGTACGTACAGAAATGTATACCACGCACAATACGTACAGCTGTGAGAAGCTAGGCCTTGGCCCTCTATGGGCTGCTTACGGCCTAATATTTATTTTATTTTTTTTTTCTTTGAGATCGGAATTAAGGATTATGTGCGTGAAAAAATTGTTTTTGTATTAAGTGTTTGCTCCAGAATTTGTGATAAGGTGATTATTGTGTTGTGTCTGAAGTGTTTTGTGCCTGCAGTTATTTGTATATTTAGTATTTCTGTGTGATATTTTTGTCTGATCAGAAAAAGTTGGTGCCAACAATCTGCTAAGCAATTTCGATCCTAATGGGCAAGATGACATGATACCCGACCGTCCAAGATGACACCGTATGTCAGCTTACCCAAAAGGTAACATTTTATTTTAATTTATATATCTTTTCATTTCAGTATGCCAAATAATTATAATAGAACGTCAAACAGGCATTCTTGGTCGAAAAAGGATATGGCTAAGGCTATTCAAGACGTCAGAGAAAATATATGTGGTTGGCTAGTGGCATCTAAGAGGTATGTCATCTTATACTAATGGCATATGTCATCTTTTACCTAACTATGTCATCTTGAACCCTCTTTTCAGCTCAAACCCTAGAAAGATAAACTTATTTTTTAGTACTGAAAAGATAAACATGCGCCTGCGAGGCGCACAATTAAAAAAAAACGTTTTTTTAAAGAAATTAAATAAATTTTTTTTATATTACTTCATTTTATTGTTACATTATTAGTGATTAAGTAAAACATAAATATATATTATTCATTTTTTTAAGTAAAGTAGGATTTTTTAAATCCATAACAAAAAGGAACACAAAATTAGAGATCTTCGGTATTCAAATATGAATTATTATTACCAAGTGACATTTATATTACTTTTTCTTACTAACTGATAAATTATAATAGAATCAGTCTCAAATAATACTAATCAGTCAAAAAAATCAAAAAAAATCAATACTTATAGACAGTTGTTGCAAACATCATGTTTATGTTCACCACACACTGTCTTTTTACATTTTGTACATGTCATCTTAGACATTCTTTTCTTTTTCGTTGTACATAGGCTACAGTAACGCCGAACTTTAGCTGGGGGTTCCTCATCAGCTCCTTCAGAAACCTCTTGACTGGTTTGTGGCAAGATATTTTGAATATTTTCCTTCAAACGTCTTGCCAAAGTAGGTATTTCCAATCTGGATTTCATCCACGGTGTTGATAGGTCACAGCTTAGCTTCTTCATATATTCTCTACGGTTCAATGGTCTCTCTCCGTTTAGTACAACATTATGCGTGTAAATTATGTACGAGTTGACGAAGGCTATGTTTAATATGCCATAAAACATTGTCATTGGCCATCTGTTTGTCTTTCTAGAACAAGACATGTTAGAGCACATCTGATCAAACGTGTTGACGTCGCCTTTAGTCTGGTTGTAGAACATAATAGTCTCAGGTTTGCCAGTTGTAGAATTTATAACGGGACCTTTATCGCACGAGGATAATAAGTACACCATCTTTGACGGCTTCGGCTTGTAGGACACTAGGGTTAAATGTCCATCAAAGCAAAACATAGACGTTCCCACTTGACGAGAACGGGTGTTTTTCAACTGTTCAGGAATTTCCCGTTTGTTTGACCTTACCGTTCCCACAATTGTCAATTTATAGGGTTCAAGTAGCAATGATTTTGCGACAGGGATAGACGTGAACCAATTGTCATACGTTATGTTGCAGTTTGTGCCATGAACTGGTCATGATAACTCCTTCAAGTAATATTCTCCTTGCGGCAAACCATTTGTATTTGTTGCTTTTCCAATATATAGCATAGCATTCAGCATAAAACAGGTTCCACTATCGCACATCATTGGGATTTTTATTCCATACTTACTTGGTTTGTTAGGTATGTACATTCGGAATGGGCATCTACCTCGGAATCCAAGTAATTGTTCATCAATAGTGACATTGCTTCCAGGAGTGTAATTATTTTTGCATTGATCTATAAACAAATCCCAAACCTTTCGAACTGGAATAAATGGATCTTCCTGGCGATGAGCAGGGCGTAGGGTCTTGTCATCCATTCTTAGACACCGGATAATAAAATCGAATCTATCTCTACTCATTACAGCCACATATCTCGTGCCGCTAAATGAAGTATCAAACAATTCATCGGTTGATAAATGGTTATCTTTCAGTGCAGCACTTAGAGTAAGTATTCCAATAAAGGCTTTGATTTCAGTAGGATTCATATCTCTAAATGTCGAAGAAGTCATATTATCAGTACGTTTTATTGATATCTCCACATTTGTCCACTGAACGAGCTCTTGAATGATATCTTCAGTGATAAATAACTCAAAACATAAAAGTGGTTCCAAAATATTTCGACACATTCGAGTAGGACCTCTATTAGAGCGAATTATATTGATCGCAGATGTTCTTCCATGACTTTGACCTTTAGAAGTAGCCCAAACGTATCTATTCTTACCTCTGATTACTCTTTGAGCCGGAATAATTATGCGGTGGTCATGTCCGGGGTTTTCAGATGTTGAGGTGTCATTTAAGTTTTCTTCGATTACTTCATCTACGTACTCGTCGTCAGTTTCACTTTGAACATCATCTTCACTTATATGATCCTCAATCTCGCTGTCACTGCCATAATTTGCAAGTTCGTCTGCTTGATTCAAAAAAGAAACAATTTCTTCGTCTTCCAACACTCTTCTAGATGCCATTATGTTAAAACGTTCCTAAAACCCATACATGAGTAGAATATAAGTTGAAACTAACAAAACAAAAATTATCACAAAAACTTACATAAAAGTTACATAGAAGATAAACATGCGCTTCTCGAGCGCAACGCATTGTCATAACTACAAAACTGTGGTACTTACCAAACCAGAATGACCGTCCCTCGCAAGTGTTGATCGACGACTGAGTTGGTTTCAAAGAACAAGTTTGTGCGAGCGTCGGTTAAAAGAAGAAAGCAATATATATTTTTCGCGGGCGCCTCCGAGGCGCAGTTTATCTTTCCCATATGTTAAAAAAATATTGAAAAATACTATTTATTGTTTTACTGAATTCTTTTAAATTATGTTTTGTTAACCAATAAGTTAATTAATTGAATTCACCTTGTTTTCATCCCTATGATTTTTACATATTATTATTTATCATATTCAAGAAAAAGTATGTCATCTTAAGCACAAATCCCCTATTTATGTAATTTTTGTAAGAAATCTAACAGACTTAGTAGAAAAACTTACAAATAAGAATTACTTATTTTATGTATTCACTGATCACTGAAACAACTCCACAAGATGCGTGGCAAAACCACTTTTAAATAATGCTGATTACTCTTTTGTCTAATAACACGTTAATAGCTTCTTAATCATCAAATGTGAACAAAAGAAAGAAGGAAAAAGAGAAATATTAAGAAGCTTACGGTACTTCTTCAGGTGTCCTCGTTTGGGCACGGCGCGGCGGGCGTATATGGGTTAAAATAGCTGCATTTGGTATATCTACCATCGTCGCAAACGAAAATAGCCTCTCTACTGGCGCCGACGACGATAGGATGCAATACAGGCATAACCCGGTTAACGTCGTTAACGCGTTCTTGAAAAACACGACGTTAAGCGAAACAACGCTGTGCGGGGCAGATATAATAAAAACATTGCCTTGGCTTATTTATCCTCGGAAAAAAATATAATTTATTTTATTACATTTTAACCTTTTAAACACTACCTCTAACATAAGCTAGAAACATATGTAGGCACACATGTATAAAATGGATACGTACACCCAAAAAAAAGATGCTGTAAGAATAGAGTAAAATGCTGTAGATTCTACTGCATTCATTGTCAGAATCGACCCGACAATTTTCGTTGTAAATTTTACAGAGGGGTGGTTGTAAATTTAACAATCTAGTTGTGAAAATAACAGCTAAAATTGTAGATTTCACAGCACTTTGCCGTCGAACAGCTGTAGAACAGCTGTAGAAACAACAACAATTTGCATGTAAAAAAAAAATCGCTTAAATACACACAAGCTTAAAGTTCTAATTTATCGGTATGGTGCGAGAAATGGGGTGGAAATAGCTTTTACAATCCAATTAGATGGTTCTTGTCCAAGAAATACCTAGTGTGTATTTAAACCGAATAATATAATTTAATTTACTTACAAAATGTGAAAAATGTTTGGATCTGGCTGGGGTTGAACTTGGAACCTCTTACTCGGCGACTGCATACACATACCACAACGCCATGGCCTCTGAAAATTATCATGCGAATATTCTCAAATGGTATCTACTTTTTACGTTTTCGTAATAGATGCTGAATCTACAACTTGTTGTAATTTCTACAGCTCCTGCAGTAGTTACTACAGTAAATAGCTGTAGATTCTACAGCATTTTGATGTAGATTTTACAAATTCGTATCTGTAGATTTAACAGCCGAAATTGACAACGCTCTGTTGATTTTACAATTCGGGGTTGTAGTTGATTTAGCAATTTTGCTGTAGAAATTACTGCATTCGCTGTAAAATCTACAAAAAATTGTTAATTTAACCAGATTCGCTGTTAAATACACAAATCTACAAGGAATTGTTAAATCTACTGCCTTCAATTGTAAAATCTACAGCGCTTTTTTTTTTGGGTGTAGTACGTACATACTACTTACATATGTGCAATATCTTGTTACAAATTTGTCGAAGATCTTGAAAACCTTAAAAAAATTGACGATTCCATATACACTGATACACAGATACACTTTTGTTTTACTGTTGGATTTAATTTTTATTTTTTTTTCAAACGACGTTATAACGAAGCCACTCAACGTTAAACGAGGTATGGTAACAATTTATTGCCGACGTTATAGCGAAACAACGTTGTGCGGGGAACGTTTGCCGGGGTATACCGTATTATACTGCGTAAAAAAAAGAGCTCACATCTGGGAACTCATTCAACATAGTGAGATCTCTGATTTTGTCACCGAAATATCTCAAAACCTATAAAAAGGGAAAATATAGGTCATTTTTAAACAATAAAGAAAAGTTATAAATAGATTTTGCGTACCTCAAGTAGGAATGCCAGACGTGTTTCGTCCAGCCAGTGTCCCGCTGGAAAATTCTCCCGCAATCCACCTTTTAAGTTCCGCATGTCCCGCCAGATGACTATTGTTTAATTTAAATGTTAAATATTCTTTAACTATTGAATGGCAATCAAAGAGGTCTTATCGTGGCTCAAGAAAAACGTGATATCCCCTAAAGATATCCATATATTTTCATATAGCCAAGCTGCCATCAAATCCCTGGACTCGATCTCTATATCTTCTTTAGAAGCCCTCAACTGCCGATCGCCTCTTAGATGGCAGAGCAGTTCAACATTCACCTGTGTTGGGTGCCGGGGCATAAGGATATTCTAGGGAACTATGAAGTCGCCAGAATAAGAACAACCTTACCCATTTTACCAGAAAAAGGTACTATTTGAATACGAATCGCTACATGAAAAGCAAAATTCAAGCTGCAATTCAAGATGCAATCGGGAGTACAAATCTTAGGTGGAAAAGTGGTATAACATGTCTAGCCTAAGCTGGATTTAAAACGATCCAAGACTTTAATTTCTCTCAATAGGTTGCATATTGGCATCACTACATGTGTCATCACTGAACATTATCTAATAGGCAAGCCCGCAACAAGGCTAGCCCTTTTCGCAAACTACCTTTGCAGAGACTGCAGGGGTGAAGAAGAGGAGGAGACTGCTCTTCACCTTCTTTGTGTCTGCCCAGCTCTCCCGTAGAAGAATGCTTCCCTTAGGAACTTCTTACTATAACGACCGACGTAGGTAATCTAAATAATATAGATATAATAAAGCCTCTTCCGCTTCATAAGAACCTCTAAATGGTTCTAACGAGTATTGGTGAATTTAATATCCACACTCCGTGGTATCACAATGGACCTATTTCTGGTCAAAGTGTGTTGGCGTTTCTTAGATGGCAGCCACTTTCAAACAACCAACTACCCATTGTATGGTATATATTTCTCTTTAAATGTAAACACCAAGTTATAACTTCAGATATATGTACATATGTATGTATATACCTCTCTAATTAAATTACCAAGCGACAACCAATGTCTCACTTGTACCTTAAGTCAAAATGTAAACCATTATCGTCTAAAGTATTTATTATATTCTATATTCTTTGCTATTGTTTCTCATTTTTGTACTTTATCCTGAAGGTATATAAAAATAAATATTAGCCCGTAAGCAGCCCATAGAGGGCCAAGGGCTAGCTTCTCACAACTGTGCATGTTGTGCGTGGTATATATTTTGGCACAAACAGAAAGGACCTAAAGTTATACGCCGTATCCGAAGGGCAGAGGGGTTTTGAGAAGCCTTCTCATGACAGTTATACTCTTGAATGTTTGTCAGACACTCGGAAGAGGTGGGCCGTGAAAAAAAACTTTTGATAGTATTTTTCTGGATTCGAACTAAGAACCCCTTGCGCAGTAGTCCAACGCACTAACCACTGAGCCACGGCACTCACCCTGAAGGTATATAATATATGTAATAATTAGTTTGACACATAGTTTGTAGCATAGAGAAATATTGAAGATATACAATAAAGTATATACAAATGTATATGTATTCAATATCAGCATCACTATCCTCATTTCAATCTATGTCAAAAATTGAAATCCAAAAACTGGTGACAGACAGACGGATAGACGAACGGACATGGCTCACTCGACTCGGGAAGTGTTGCTGATCATTTGTACATATACATATAAACACAATTTATTGGGTAGCATAAAAACTTGATGTTTTGATGTGAATATGGAAAGTGTCCGGAAGGGAATTTTTCCAAATCTGGCATCACTAACTTCAAGTTCTGCCTGTTTATAACTACGCTCCGAAAGTATGAAACTGTTCTCTGATTCGATTCCGAAATCAAAATCGTCGCAATCATATTTTGATGTGGTAACTTTCCTGATTCTTTTGGTACTTCTTTATTGCGCAGCTCATTAGTTACAGATTTTGTAAGTTCATTGGGGAATAATTATGGATCCAGTCTTGTTGCTCTTACCCGCCTATTTTGAAAATGCGGTAAACTAAGGGCTGCATCGTTTTCAGATGAAACAAAGTTTAATGTCTGATCAGCAATAATAGAAATGTAAAAAAAAAAATGGCAGAAAAAAAATACCATATGTAAACATCGTCCTAGACCTACTCTATTTCTAATTGCTAAAGATCAAGTCAAAAAATTTTGTTTAACAATATGTGTACCGTAAGGATGATGTCTCACGGTTGGTGGTTGCTATGTAATCGATTATACAATGCACCCGCGTAAGCTATGTAAGGGATATCAAACATAAGGCAACTGGAAGAAATATCCATGCAGCTCATAAACAATCCCAATTGTACTTCTAGGAAGATTAGAAGACAAAATACTACATATGCTACATAGTATATAATTGAACAGTTAGGGATCGATTATTCATATCGACCTCATGCAAGCAGGAACATTGTTTGTCATTTTGAAGTTAGTTATAATTAAGCAGCGTATCTGCATACTACGCGAAAATATTTAGCTCCTATGTTTGAATTCAACTAAAAATATAATTTTTAGTTCCAAAAACTTTGAGTGAAAGTATCCAGTGATCAATTTAAAAATTGAATTAACTTGCAGCCTACAGAGTAAAATCTGTGAAAGTGGTAAAGTGTTCAAGAGTGAATTAATTAATAAACTAATACACGAAATCCAGAAAGGAAATTGACATGTTAGATCGTATCAAAAGTTTGAAAAACAGAAAATCTTCAGACGAAGCAATCAATTCAGAAATTTTACCCCTTGTAAAAAAAAAATTGGGCAAGTGCGAGGAGGGCCTCGTGCAATAATGTTCCGGACATTTTATATTATCATTAAATAGACGGCAATTTATCCGTATCCTTCATAGGTACACCTAACAGTGGTTTTTGAAATGTTTGGCAAGCTTTTGATACGCCATATTTATAATTCAAATACGGGCTCTCGTAATTGTCAAAATTTTCAGTTTAGCATCCAAATTCATACCGAGATACTTAGCTGTGTTAGAGTAAGGAACTACTTGATTATTAATAATCAAGGGAAGATTCGTTATCTTATTATTTGTAAAATTGATATGGGTGGACTTTGACTCATTAAGTTTAATTCGTCATCGCTGTGTCCAAGTACATATCTCGTTAATTGAATTTTGTAGCTTCTCTGTAGCTTTAGAAGAGCAGTGTTGTCTGCAAATGTGGCTGTCATAATATTCCACTTCTCTGTGGAACATAACGAACCATAACGAACTCTAAAAAAACGACTACCTACATAAGATTGAAGGATCTCAGAGTACTGTCTGGGTAAATCCCTATGAAGTTATACTCTAATCCCTTATGCCAAACTTTATCAAAAGCCTGTGCAACATCTAAGAATATTGCAAAATAAGTTTGTTTTTCTTCCGTTATACGGTGCACCTGGTCTATCGTCGAGTGTTTATTCCTAAACCCAAATTGATGGGTAGGGATAAGCTTTCTTTGCTCTATAATTGGGTCTAATCTTTTAAGAAGGAGTTTCTCGAAAATTTTTGAAAGTTTCATCAATGCCGTTGATTTGAGCAATTATAAGATCATAACCTGGTGATTTTTTATTATTAAGTTTATGAATACAGGTATACCCCTGTTAACGTTTCCCCGCGCAACGTTGTTTCGCTATTACGTCGGCAACGAATTGTTACCATACCTCTCATAACTTTGAGTGTCTTCGCTGTAACGTCGTTTGATAAAAAACATTAAAATTAAAATCAAGTAGTAAAACAGTAAAACAAAAGTGGCTTCAAGGAGTCGGTAATTTTTTAAAGGTTTTAAAGATTGTCGAGAAATTTGTGTCAAGGTATTACATATAAGTAGTTTCTACGGATATATATTATGCATTTGTGCCTACATTTGTTTGTAGCTTCTGTTTGGGGTAGTGCTTAAATAGTTTAAATGACATAAAGTAAGTTATATTTTTTTCCGAGGGTAAATTTGCTTAACGTCGTGTTTCCCAGGAACGCATTACAGACGTTAAGCGGGGTTTGCATGTACATGTTTCAATCTCTCTTAACGACACAGAGGGAATTTACTTTTGGTCTACTCTGTTATAGAAATAAATATCTTCGTTTGCAACCATAGGTGGAAGCAGTTTGAAAACAATTGAAAATTGCTGACTAATGAGTTTAACCTTTTCCTATGGATCGCCGACCCATTTCCCATCAGATGTTTGCAACGGGGGATCTTGCGCTTGAAGTCTCTTTAAACGTTTAGCAACCTTCCAAAGGGAGTAGTCCGTGACTTTGTCAGTCGAAAGATAACAAAGAAATTTAGATAGAGAATTATTTTTGAATTCAATAATAGTTTTTTTAAGCCAATTATTGAGTCTATTAAATATGGTTTTATCGCCGGGATATCTTGTCGCTTGCCGTTTTCCACGACGTCTCCTCTTTTCAAGTATAAGCTTTTGAAATTCGACATTGCTTACCCGTAACCACCGACCAGTAGTAATTTGAGCCAATGAGCACACTCAGTCCATTAACTGCTTCTTCGTCTATGTGACATGAATCCGCTAACTGCAGGTTTTGAACTAGGGCACACGATGGAACGGGTGCATGCAAAACATCCACACATATCTCCGGGACGACAACTGCTTCCAAGTTTACACATTCGTTGGAGTATTGGCTTCTTATAAACACTTTCACTTTCTGGAATTTCCTAAAGGGAGCTTGTTCTTTGCAACCAAATGGGATTAGAGAAAAGTTTACTTCACCCATTGAGTTTTGCTGCAAGATCTTTTCGAATATATGAGTACTGGCTTCCACCGTCGATAATGAAACGTATGAGTAGGGATTTATTTTTACTCGGGGAAACGGCTATTCCCCGAGCCGTCTTCAAAAAGACGTTTGTATTATCAGACAAAGAGTTGTAAGCGCATAAATTTGTAGCACTTTGTGGAATCGAATTTGACAAAGACATTTGTGGCGTTGAAATTTTACCAGCACAGAAAGTGATAACATGTTCTCTATCAGCGTTTTTCGGCAGAGATGACAATGTAACAAAAGTATTTTCTCTATTGTAGGAAGGATCGCACAGTGATGTGATATGCACTTGACGCAGCAAATCCATTTAGCCCTCCGACATTTTTTGGAAGAATGCCCTCGCTTGGCACAACAATTATTTTTTCTTAACATCTCTCTTTTTTCTGTGATTGTCAGTTTGCAATCACAATCCTTCGTTAAGTGTTGGTGTGAGTTGCAAAATGCGCATATGCTTTTCTCTTTCAGTGACATTAAACATGCTGCGATTGTAGGGGTGGAAGGAGTATGTTTGGATTGCGCAGTGGATGGTAGAAAAGAGATCGCTTTACTTTTCTCTAAAGACTCCACTTCTCGCTTTAAAAAACTCATTATGCTTTTTACTTGTGTGTTTTCTGTTTCGTTCGGTTTTTCCGTATGATCATCCTTTTCTCCCAACCGAAAATAATCGACTCGGAGTTCAGCTGATAAGCAACGCAGCAATATAGATTTCAGCATAACGTAGTACTGCTGAGTAGGAATTTGCAGAGCGGTCAAAGTGCGACAGCATCAGGTTATCGAGTTGTACAAATTACGAAGATCAGTTATGTCTATTCCGGATTGCACTGGACGGAGAGAGACCAATTTTTGCATATTTTTGTCTATCAACCGTTCGAGGTCTCCGAACTGCTCCTGCAAGAGTGAAATGGCAGCATCGTAGCACATGCTTGAACCAATGAAGCCCGCTATGACTGCCCACCAGAACCGACTCCAAATAACCGAATTTATCTGCCGATGTTAAGCTATCATTCTCATGAATTGCACTTCGAAACTGCTCCCAAAAACGCAGCCAATCTTGGAAATTTCCGTCGAATTTTTTGAGCTGTAACTTTGGTAACTTAAGAGTACAATTTACCATCGACGTATCAAGAGATGCCCTGCATGATGGACTTATAGGAATTGCAGGACTTAATTTCCGTTGAACCTTTTTCATGCGAGTTTTCAGGCGGGATAGCGTACTAATTCCTACATCTTGGTATTCCGCTACCTTCTCCAGTTCTTCTTCATCTTTGAGAAGACCTTTCTTCTGAATCTCCTGATCCGTTATAGTGAGGGTTTCTAGTGCTGCCGTTAGTCGTTGGATGAACACGGAAAGATCTTCCTCCAAGGAATCCAAATCAGTCGCTGTATCAGGTTGAGAGTTTGGGCTATCCCAAAGTTCCATTGCAACTTTGACAATTTTAGTTTTTTGCCCTCTGTATGCCGTTCGCGCAGAAAATTCCATTTCAACAAATTGTATACGAAACACTTATAATATACTTAGTCTCCGTTCCCCAATCTTCTGGGTTTCGGCACCATATAGAAAAATAACCCGTTTTAAACGTTAAAGAAAGGCCAAGACTTGAAAGAAACTTTATGATTTTATTGTCCGATCTAATTTGTTAAGAGTTCAAAAGACAAGTGAGTGAGAAAATGTTAATTAATACAAATTTAAATGTTATAAGAAAAAGAGATAGAACTGAAAGAAAAGGATAACGATAGATAATACATTTCATATATACAATACTTCAGATAGGGTAAATAATAGTTTGTCTTCACAATTCCATTTATTTTTTAACACTCACTATAAACCATTGACTAAGGATCACGGGTGTATGATCCGTATATATGATGTAGCTACTTTAACTTTAATTTCTTTTCTATTAATACCTTTCGTTAGGAAGAAGTCGATAACAACTGGTATTATTCTTGGGTCAGATGGCCAATTAGTTGGTGAGCCGGTCGAAATAAATTCACAGTGAAAGTTTCGCCCTGATTTGTAAAGCTTCCTGCCTTTTGTTGTTTCAAGTCTAGCAAATTTTCCATCCAATGCACGCGAGTAATGATTTCGAGGGTGCTCGAGTCTCGAATTATTGGACGACTCTCTGTGGTTCCGCTTGCCATTTTATACGTTGATTTTGATGATACTGCATAAGGTTGACACATATTTGCCAGTTTGTTGTCCGGGTTATTTGCGATGTCATCATTTGATGTAATTGGGGCTATCAATGTTGTTGCCCTAGGTGGCTTCGGCGGAATGACCAGAGTTGCTGGCGTTGCGTATATTACTCCTCCTCGGTTTAGATAAGAATTCCCCTGAATTCTATTATTGGTATCTTTGTTTATTATGTATTTTTTGTTACAAAAGAATATTGCTAGTATTGCTAAACATATTATTATTATTACTATGCTTAGGTTTATGGTATATGAAATGTTTTTGTGCAATTTTAATTCTCTTATTTCTTTAATGTTTTCACAATTACTATTCACAATTTCGTCAAAAGAAATAATTCTTCCAAATGAAGAATTTCTATTATTATTGGGATAAAAAATTTTTTCTTGGATAATTTTCTGTTGATTATAAAAAGTTTCTTTTAACAAATGTATTTGGCAATCAAAGAAGTTAATAAGATAGTTTTTGTTTACTACAATTTTTCTGTTGTCACAATTTTGTATAAGTTCTTCTTGATATGCGTTTTTGATTATAATAGTTTCGTCATCTATAACATGTATCTAAGTCAATCTACCTCAATCTACAACTATTGGTTATTACACAATGTTTACTTTGTTTTAGTTCCTTAAATGTTACATCTGGTTGGTATATTTAAGTTTGATTATTAATTTCTATGATAGATTCTTCTTCATTATCTATTTCAAGATATTCTTTATTTGGTAAAGGAATAATTAAAGATTGTTCTACTGTAATATAATTTTTTGGAATTTTAACGGCAATGACAATGAGTTTATTTTTATATTCAAGAACACCCATCTTTAATAGTTTTAGCTTATAAAAATCAAGCTCATACTCATTTATTTCCTTTGATGTAAGAATACTGGGGTGTATTATATTGTGGTTTGCTGATACTATATTGTCCTGTATTTGGTTAACTTTATTATCAATAAATCTTAATTTTGTTATTTTATCTAGAAACATTTGGTGTTTTAATATATTTTTTATAGTACTTTCTATTCTATTAAAATTATCTAATATTATTCTTCTATCATTTCTTACAATTGTCTTAAGTGATTCTATTGATTCGTTAAAGTGTTTATTTATTTTTATCTGTTCATTAATTGTTTGTATCGCAGTATGACTATTTTTGTCTGCAATATCTAAATGATTCAAAATTTCCTCCCTATCATCATTATCCATGGTTTCGAAGAGCCATTTCTCTATGTTTCCTACTATATTTACTAATCCTCGTCTTTGTCTTCTAACTGGGCTTGGCATTATTGATCTAATTTTTGCTCGTAAAGTTTCTATTTCGTTATTGATTATATCTTCATTTTCAATTTGTAAGTGTTTTATATTAACTTGTATAAATGAAATAGTATCTAATATTTCTTCTGGATTAATTAAGTGTAGAATAGTGTTTGTTTGATTAGTTATTTGTACCTCTTTAATTTTGATTTTTAAATATCCTGTTTGTTCATTAATTGGGTTTGGCTGAAGTGCTCCGTGTATTGCTGGTATCAATAGTAGTGTTATGAGAAGTTTTACCTGTGAATTTATTCGGTCTTTTAGTGTTACTTGGATGTACCTTTTCGAGTTTCCTAATTTTGTATCTAGTGCCTAATGTGTTTATAGTTTTTAATGGGTCCTTCCTGTCATTGTTCAAGATAATCTTCTCGTTTTTCGTTAAGTTTATTTATTTTTTTAATTTTGGTTTCCTGCACTATGTTATTCAGTACCTGTTCGTTAACTTCTTCTTTAGCTTTCCTAGGAGTTGTCCTAATTGTGGAATGAAATCTATTGTTATAATTATCTAATACTAATTGTATTTTCATTTCGACTGAAAGATCTTTTTCTTCTATACCTGTGATTTTCTCTAATATTGTGGAGTGAAGCCTTTCTACGTCTGAATTGCCAGTATGACTATTTGGTTTAGTATAATGAATTTCAATGTTATTTCCTCTCAAAAACTGTATGATTTGTTCTGACTTAAACTCGTTGTCTGTAATAATCCTATTTGGGTTTTCCAAATTTAGAAAAGTGTTCTATTAGTATTGCTTTCTTGCTTCTCCAATTTCTGTCGGTAATTGTATAAGCTACGGCAAATTTGGTTAGTTTATCAATAATTGTTACAAAGGCTTTCTTTTATATGTGAAAAATATCCAAGTGTATGATTTCGTTTTTGTGGGTTGGGGTCTCTGTGATATGAAACTTAGGTTTTATTGGTTTCTTATCATATTTTGTCTCCTGACATTTTTTACAATTATTTATGATTAACTGTATATGTTCGTGAAGTTTGGGAAAATATAGTTTGTCTTTAAGTGTGTAGTATGTTTCGTTAATGCCACTGTTCATTGATTCTTTTGTGTGGTATATAGAGATTTGCTTGTGTGCCTTCTCCTCGGTTTGGATTTTGGCAACCCACTGCGAACACTTAATGAATCTGATACTTCTATCATGTTAGAGTAATTGTATGATAGCTTGTTGGACGATATTATAATGGTGGTCTTCAACTTCTGAATATAATCCGGTTATTCCTTTCTTTATAAATCTAATTAATACATCTTTGATTTTATTTATTCCTTCAAGTGAGTTCAGGAATATAATTCTTCTTTTTTGTAATATTTCTATTTCCTTGTTATCATTGTATGTTAATATAAGTTTGTAACAGCCAACTTAAACCTACCTTGTTTTCCATTTAATTTCTTTACATTTACTCAATATCATTCTTGAATTCCTTACTAGTTGTTTTGTTAACGTAATTTAATTCATTTCATTTTATAAATAATTTGCAAAGCACATTTTGTCTATTAGTTTTAACGTGAGCTATTTACAAAACCATTCCGTTGTGACACGAAGTCTTTTCATATACAGAATTGAACAACGGCATAAGAATAGAGGAAATAAAGAATTAAAGAAGATCGACCGTTACCATTCTGTGTATAAAAGGGCAGCGTGAGTCGGAACAAAACACAGTCTGTTGAATAAAGAGAGTGTGCACACAACATTATTAGTTGGAGTCACTTTTTTATTTAATTATTCATTCAGCGTGTATATATATAAATACAGAAGACTGGCTGAACGCTGAACAAGCAATTGGTCGCCAGGCTCTGTTCGTCGTCAAGCAAAGAAGGTGCTTAATCTCCAGGCGTGATCAATCACCCCCCACTAACGCTAGCCGAGCGTATCAATTGTCTCCCAACTTTGTGGCCACTGGATTAGTAGCAGCATAGCTGGAAACTACAGTAGAGCCCCGAAAAGTGTATCAGCTTGGAATTTTTTTTTAAAAAGAGGACTGAGTTTGAGGAAACTGCCGCTGACAGAGAGGTGTAGAAGGCAACAGCTTCAATACAGTAGAGGCCGGAAAATTGGAACACGTTTTCGAATTTTATGACGAGGAAGAGCGAACGTATAGCGTCACAGACGGCAGCGAAAATAATAAATAACGAGCCTATACCAGAAATCGAAATGCCTGAAAACCCGTCGCGGACTGCAAGTCCTGTTCCCTCAACAAGCGCGGCAGCATTAACGGCGCTATCAGAAGAACAACTACAACGACTAGTAACCGCTATTCACGTCAGGGAAAATAACGGAACGTTTAGCAGATGTACCGCTCGTTTTGATGGAGAGACAAATACATCAAAAATCAATGATTTCATCGCAACGATTACGGTGTATAAAGATTCGGAGAATGTAACAGAAGCTAACGCACTCATCGGTATCCCACTCCTATTAGAAGGCTTTGCAGCAACTTGGTGGCAAGGTGTGAAAAAGGTAGCCAAAACGTTTGAGGATGCAGTAAAACTACTTCGCGCCGCATTCTCACCAGCCAAACCATCGTGGCGTATTTACACCGAGTTATTTGAAGAAAAACAGCGACCAAATGAGAACACCGATCAATTCGTGTGTAGGAAACGAGCATTGTTTTCACAATTAGCTGATGAAATTTCCGAATCCATCATGATTAGCATGATTTATGGACAAATTCTTCCAAAAATCAGAGAGAAAGTCCCTAGAAATACCCTGAAATCTTTCCAGGATTTGTTAGAACAAGTCAGAGAAGTGGAAATGTTCAATGAAGAGAACAGAAAATCTGGGAAACCGGAAGAAACGATTGAGAAGAAACGTTGTACGTTTTGTAGGAAGAAAGGACATGTAGCTGAAACGTGCTTCAAGAAAGCTAAGAACAATGAGCATGGCAATTTGGGTGCAGACAATAGAAATAAAAAGCCGGTTTTGAACTGCTATGGTTGTGGAGCTGCTGGCTATTATCGAACAAATTGTCCTACCTGCAGCAACAAAAATGCAAATAGCCCGAATGCGCTCAATTTCAATTTGATAGATTCCATGGTAATTGGAAGAAACGTCCCTACAATGGATGTAAACATTAACGGACTTTAGGGTGAAGCATATTTGGACACAGCAGCTAGAACCAGTGTAGCTCTTGAAGAAGGGGTGCTCCTTTAAGCCAGTAAATGCAGAGCTGACTTTTGCCGACGGCGTACCCAGAAAAGAAGTGGTTTATGCTACTGTAGTCGACATTGTTATCGGTAAGAGGTTCCGGAAAATCCGTTTTATCGCACTGCCAAAAGCGAAAGGAAACTGAACTCTACTCGGAATTGATTTTATGGAACAATGTGGAATCGTGTTAAACATTGCACAGAGGTCATTCCATTTTATAGACGACCCAACAAAAACATTTGATTTTAAATTGATGAATAGTAGCGTTTTGAAACCAATTGAAGTAGAGGGAAATATCTATAATCGACCACCAGAGGTGAAGCAGAAGCCAAAAACACCAGGAAAGGACATAATGGAAGAGGTATCTGCGTATCTTGCTTGGGTAGAAGGTCAAGAGGTTATAAGCCCTATTGGTTCAACGCCGAAACGAAAGAAACCAAACGATTACTCTCCGCATGGTGTTCAAGCCATATTCTCCGACTCTGTACCAGAAGAAATGCGAACTCCAGACAGATTCAGCAACCTATTTAGTGGACCACAGAGGGTTGTTCCTTCAGATGTCGATGCATGGTTTGAGCTTAACAGCTTCGATATTAACCTACGGCCCGAAGAATCGGAACACTTGAAACCAAAAGAGAAACTGGAACTAGGGGAACTTCTGGAAGAGCAGAGAGATATATTTGGGGAAATAGAGACCCCTATTCCATACGTTGAACATAGGATCAAAACTGGTACCGCAGCTCCTATTGCATTTTCTCCATATAGGGTCTCACCGGTCAGGAAAATTCAACTAAAAGAAGAAATTGATAAAATGCTACAAAAAGGCATAATAGAGGAAAGGGCATCTCCTTGGGCTTTTCCTGTTGTTTTAGTCCCCAAGAAGGATGGAGGAATACGATTCTGCGTCGATTACAGAGCACTCAACGCAGTGACACTTCCCGATCGATACCCTTTACCCCGTATTGATGATCTACTGCATGAAGCCAAGAGTACAGCGTACATGTCAACGTTAGACTTGCGTTCAGGATATTGGCAAATCATGGTAGCAGAGGAGGATCAATTGAAGACCGCTTTTACCACGTCATTTGGCACTTACGTATTCAAACGCATGCCATTTGGTTTGCGGAATGCGCCAGCCACCTTTCAGCGAATTATGGATAAGTTTCGAAGAAGTCTAGCAAACATCCTGTTGTTAGCGTTTATTGATGATCTAATCATATGCTCAGAAGATTTTCAAAAGCATTTAGAAGATCTTAGACAAGTTTTCAATCGCTTGAAAGAATTTGGATTTCGACTCAATCGCGATAAGTGCAGATTTTGCTGTTCCAAGGTCAAATACCTAGGCCATGTCTTGACACCTGATGGAATAAAGGTAGACCCCAGCAAAACAGAAGCCATAGCAAAAAGAGCCAGACCAAAGAACCCGAAACAAGTGTTATCATTTTTGCAGACCTGTTCATGGTACCGGAGATTCATCCCTGACTTCGCGAAGATTTCAAAGCCGCTTTCCGATCTCACGAAGAAGAAGTCAGTGTGGAAATGGGAAGATGAACAACAAACCGCTTTTGATGAACTTAAGCAGTTATTAATAACCGCACCAATTTTGCAACAAGTCAAAGAAGGAATACCATTCGTCCTAAAGACCGATGCTAGCAGCTATGCTATCGGTGCAGTATTACTCCAGGGGGAGAGAGAGATGAAACATCCTGTTGAATATGCAAGTCGGTTACTATTACCAGCAGAGCGTAACTACTCAACGACGGAAAGAGAAGCACTCGCTGTAGTATGGGCAGTACAAAAATTCCGAGGATATATAGAAGGATCTACGGTCAAGATCTTAACCGACCACCAGCCTTTGAAATGGTTGATGACGTTGAAGTCTCCCACCGGAAGACTTGCCAGATGGATACAACCCAGGAAGAAACAACGCTGTTGCTGACACGCTTTCCAGACCACCTTGTCCTGAGGAGGGACATTTAAAAGAAAATTGCGAAATCTGTTCTGTGGACATCGATATGCCGAGACGAGGTTCAAAGGAAATTAGGGAGGAGCAATTGGCCGACCCTAATCTCAAAGTTATTATGAGCTCTTTCGAACAAAATGATGATAACATTCTCCGATAGACCAATCGTGGTTAAATGCTGATTGATGGTATCCTGTATCGATTTTGCTCAGAAGAGGACTCTGAAAATGGGCAACTTGTCATCCCGAAAACAATGAAGTCCCTAGTGTTGCAGAAATATCATGATGATCCTACCGCCGGTCACTATGGTTTGGACAGAACTTTAGCCCGGATCTCATCCCGTTATTTTTGGCCTGAAATGCGTTCAGACGTAGCAAAGCACGTTAAGAATTGTATCAAGTGTCAACGCTACAAGGCTACAAATCTTAAACCCGCCGGATTGATGCAAACTACTTCGAGCAGGCAAAGGTTCGAGGTGATTGCAGTCGATTTGTTTGGACCATTACCGATAACCACGGAAGGATATCAGTGGATACTAATTATTGAAGACCTGTGTAGTCGCTGGGTCGAATTATTCCCGTTGAAAGAAGGTACAGCAGAAAATTGTGCCCTGACACTTCTGATCGAAGTATTCCTGCGATTTGGTGTTCCGAGAAGACTACACAGCGACAATGGAACACAATTTATATCGGCGTTAATGCAGAAGCCTACCTTTTGTTTGGGAATCAAACAATCCTTTACGCCAAATTACCACCCGGAAGCAAACCCTGTTGAGAGGAAGAATAGAGACCTGAAGACGCAACTATCCATATTGGTTGGAAACGATCACTCTTCGTGGAACCTCAAACTTCCAGCCATACGATTCGCAATGAATACAGCTAAATGCGAAAGTACTGGATATTCTGCAGCTTATTTAACCTTCGGACGAGAACTCAGGACTCCAGATGAGGTTAATCACGATTTGAAAGCCATCATTCAGTCCGAAAACTTCGTTCCTCAAATAACTCCACATCGGCTAAGATTGGCAGACACACTTTTCGAAGCTCAACAAGCATCCGAGAAACAACAAGACAGAAACAAAGCTTACGTGGACAAGGAAAGGAGGTCCCACATCAACTTTAAGCTTGGTGATAGAGTTCTTGTTCAAACGCATCCCATCAGTTGAACCGCTAAAGGTTTTACATCCAAATTCGCTCCGAAGAGGGATGGTCCCTACGTGATCTTAGCGAAGAAAGGTTCGACCAGTTTTACGATTGCCACTGAGGGCGATCCAACCGTTCCGTTGGGAACATATCATGCATCTATGCTGACGCCTTATAGGGGCGATTCTGATGAACTACCAAAGCCAGTCATCACGATAAAGAAGAGAGGTAGACCAGTGAAGATTGCAGAAGAAGCCTCACAATCCAAGGTTTCGAAGAAGAAGAGAAGTAGGATGACTTCACCTGTTCCTGCCACATCATCGGGACGATCTCTGAGGCAGAGGGGGAGATTGTAACAGCCAACTTAAACCCTACCTTGTTTTCCATTTAATTTCTTTACATTTACTCAATATCATTCTTGAATTCCTTACTAGTTGTTTTGTTAACGTAATTTAATTCATTTCATTTTATAAATAATTTGCAAAGCACATTTTGTCTATTAGTTTTAAAGTGTGCTATTTAAAAAACCATTTCGTTGTGACACGAAGTCTTTTCATATACAGAATTGAACAACGGCATAAGAATAGAGGAAATAAAGAATTAAAGAAGATCGACCGTTACCATTCTGTGTATAAAAGGGCAGCGTGAGTCGGAACAAAACACAGTCTGTTGAATAAAGAGAGTGTGCACACAACATTATTAGTTGGAGTCACTTTTTTATTTAATTATTCATTCAGCGTGTATATATATAAATACAGAAGACTGGCTGAACGCTGAACAAGCAATTGGTCGCCAGGCTCTGTTCGTCGTCAAGCAAAGAAGGTGCTTAATCTCCAGGCGTGATCACTCACCCCCCACTAACGCTAGCCGAGCGTATCAAGTTGAGTTTTATATTTGTTAACGATTTCTTCATTGAAACCTATGTGATCTAATTGTTGTTCTTCTACTGAATGCATGGTTTCTGTTAATTCCATATTCGATTCTGTGAAAGTAACGACTTTCCTCAATCTTGGGTGTATTTTCTAGTCTACTTAGAAAGTCTGCTACCTTATTATCTTTTCCTTTAAGATATTCTATTTCGAAGTTATATAATAACCATCTCTGGTTTCGCTGTGAAAATTCTTTACCTTTATATTTACTAAATAAATAAATAAATACTTAATAGGTGCATGATCGGTTATAATTTTAAATCTGTTTCCATGAAGATATGGACGGAAATAATTAACCGAATATACGATTGACAAAAATTCCTTGTCCGTGACGCTATAATTCTTTTCGTGGTCGTTAAGTGTCCTTGACACAAAGCAAATTGGGTGTCCATTTTGCGATAATACGGCCCCAATAGCGTGATTGCTTGCATCAGTTGTTAGAACAAACTGTTTGTCGTATTCTGGATATTTTAAGATAGGATGTGCTGTAATTAAAGCTTTAAAGTTTTCGAATGATGATATGTATTGAGGATCTTTTATATTTATTTTTTCATCTAAGAAACCTTTGAGTTGTTTTTCAGTTTTGGGTAAGCTTAAATTTCAATATCTTTTATTTTTTTAGGATTTGGTTTTATCCTTTCTTTTGTTAAAATATGTCCTAAGAACTCAGTATCACGTTTCATGAAACTGCATTTGTCAGCTTGGATTTTTAAATTATGTTCTTGCAATTTTCTAAATATTTTATCTAATGATTCGATATGTTCTTCTAAAGTTGTGGAAAAAATTAATATGTCATCTAGGTAGACAACACAGATTTTGTTAATATAATCACGTAAAATATTTTTTATAAGTCGTTGAAACGTTGCGGGTGCATTCTTTAAACCGAATGGCATCCTTACGTATTCATATAAACCTGCGGGTGTAACGAAAGCCGTTTTTTCAATATCTTTCTCTGCTACAAGGATTTGATGGTAGCCTTTGGCTAAATCTAAGGTACTGAAATATTGAGCTTTGCCCAATTTATCCAATATACTATCAATATTGGGAAGTGGATATTTATCATCAATAGTAACCTGGTTTAGTTTTCTATAGTCTACTACAATCCTATATTTTTGTTTGCCTGAATTGTCGCTTTTTTTCGGAATAACTATTATTGGTGAGCTATAACGACTGCTACTTTTTCTAATAATTCCCTCTTTTTCCATTTCATCCATTTGTCTACGAACTTCGGCTTCGTGGATATCTATATAATTTAGAGTTTATCTGTTGGTCTGTGGTGGTTTTTATTTCATGTACGACTGCATTAGTGTTTGTTAATTGATCTCCTTCCTTAAATATCAATTTTTTATATTTATTCAGAAGCGTTTTTATTGATTGTTTTTCTACTTCGTTGAGGTGATTTGTTTGAATCTCGCAAACTTCGCTTATATCTAGCACGTTTACTTCTTTCAGTGATTTGACTAAGAACGGAAGATGCTTCTTATTCCATAAAACAATCTCTTCATTTTCGAAATCTATAGTTTTTGTATTACGTCCTATCCAATCCATTCCGATAAGAAAATCGTATGGTTTGTTGATTGCTACTTTGGTCTATTTCATTCTTGCGTTGCAAGGCTGACCAAATTGGGTTGGGTATTTTGTTTTTACTTGTTCAGTATTACATTTAATTCTACCTTGAATAGTATTTATTTGAATCGGAGTACCTTCAATTATTTCATAAAGACTTGATGGTACTTGGTTTGAGTTTAGAGACTTATAGTAGATCCCGTATCGATCATCGCTATGTAGTCTTTTTCGTCGAAAGTTAGTTTTATACACATTTTCCTATTGTCCGAGGCTAGTTTACAAAAAACTCGTGATCTTCTATATGATGGACTTCCTCGCTTTTACTAAGGGCGTCTACCTCCATAGGTTCAACTCTATTTTGACCTGATCTATATAGTCCAGAACCTCTAAAGTTATTGTTATGTCTGTTATTCTGAATCCTATTTTGGTTTGACTGATTGCAAATTTGGTTAAAAAGTTGTCTTAATTGACCTGAATCATTTCGTCTAATCTGTCCTGAGTTTAAATGTTGGTTTGTGTTATTCATAGTGTACCTATTAGTAGTGTTTCTGTACTGTGTTGAAGTATGTGTTTTTTTCAAAATGAAGGTTAAATTCGTCTTGGCCTACATATATATATAAAATTGTTCTTATACTTGATAAACTGTATTTATAGTGAATTTCAGTTGCTAATGTCCCTGCAGTGATTTGTTTAATTCTTAAGATTAGTGAACTATGTCTAAGCCATTATCATTAAATGCTGCACATTCCGTAATATAATTGACAATTTCTTGAATCTTATCTAATAATTGATTAATAGAAAATACCTTGAGGTTGTTTATCTCCTTGTTGATGTTCGGGTCCTTCGTTGGTCTGTAATGTATCTTTAGTTGGTGTTTCCGTGGCTAAGTAGTTTTTCGCTGCTCCCGTTATTCTTTCGTTGTAAATAAGGTCGAAGAATTGCTGTGCTTGGTCGCCATGTTCCATCAGGATTTGGTCTACTGTGGCGACGAAGGAAGGTAACGTTCCAGGCTCACCGCTAAAAGGCTGCATGAACTTTATTTCCTTCTCTATCATTGTTCTCCAATTTTGTGGTTGATTTTGCCGTGCCACTATTTCCGTTAGTGCTAGCAGGCATTGTTCCAAGTTGTTTTGTTGAGCCATTCTGATCACTTATTCCCGGTTTGTTTCTCCGTGCACTGGTAAATTGTTCTTCAATATACTTTTTAACTACCTTATTAATTATGCTCTCAACACTTAGAGTTTTTGTTTTTCACTTAATCACTCCCGATCTGCTTCACTAAATACTGTGTGATTGCGGACTTCGTTTTACTTTGTATGGTGTGATCACTTTGGAATTCGTTTCACTTTCCTCTACTTCGACGGAACAGAGGAATACCGACTGCGCCAGTAATGAGGTCGAAGGTGCTCGAGTCGAAAAGAAACACAATTTTTACTACGGTTTATTTCGACTAAGGTCTCAACTGGACCTCTGGAATGACCAGAGTTGCTGGCGTTGCGTATATTACTCGCGCAATAATATGATATGTACGCGCAACAGAGTAATATTGCATCAACACGAAACAAATCAAACAGTCAAACAGTGCCGTGTTAAAAAAATAAACTCGCCCTAAGGAAGCGAAGTGAAGTGCCATAATAAGCATAGTCAAACAGTGCCGTGTTAAAAACATAAACTCGCCCTAAGAAAGCGAAGTAAAGTGCCGTAAGAAGCATAGTGTTCAGCGTTCCACATTAACTAACTACTCCAACGAAGATTGAGTTTGGGTACCAAAGTCACCGCGGCAGCAAGCAACTCGCCGACGGACAAAACGGATGCTGCCCCCTCAGCGGTTGGAATAATTTACCACTGCACCCGAGAAATAATGAAATTACTAAGAATCTTACTGTAAGTCATTCATTCATATCATTCTTAAGACATATTAAAAAAAAAATTGAATTATTATTACGAGTGCTTTGAATAGGAATAATTTAATGGAATAATTTACCACTGCACCCGAGAAATAATGAAATTACTAAGAATCTTACTGTAAGTCATTCATTCATGTCATTCTTAAGACATATTAAAAAAAAATTGAATTATTATTACGAGTGCTTTGAATAGAAATTATAGCTCAGATTATAACTCACTACCTAAGAGTAGCCGTACATTTTAGAAAATTTCAATATTATTAAATGTCCTTTGAATAAAAATTATAACTCAAACTGTAACCCACTACCCAAGAGTAACCGTACATTTTAAGAAAATTTAGTTATAAATTACATACATTGAAATAATTTTTTTTTTACTGTAAAACCATGCCAGATAATAACGTATTAAGACCAAGTGTCCTCGATGGTGTTGTCCCATCTACACCTAGTACTTCTAGTCCTAATCCCAATCCACACGTCAGTACTAGGAATTAAAATGACTTAACATCATCAATAAACCGGTCGGTAGCCGACGCCCTTGCTAGGCTCTCGACTGTATCCGAAGACCCTGATCGCTATGATCAAACCATCGACGCAAGCCAGGCAAGAAATCTTAACGATCTCGAAAAAATTCCAGACGTCGTCAAAAGTTTACGCGATTTCTCTGGCCAGCCGAATGAATTTGGGTCGTGGAAGAAAAGCGTAGACGGAATTTTAAAAATATACGAACCCATTCGCGGGTATCCCAAATATAGGATTCCATAATAGCGTTATAAGAAACAAAATTACAGGGTTAGGCGACAAAACGCTTGAATCATATAATACCCCGCTTAATTGGCCCAAAATCTCTCGCTGTCTTATGCTACATTACGCCGATAAGAGGGATTTAGGCACCCTAGAATATCAATTAACTACATTGATACAAAACAATTCATCCATACCTGAATTCTACCAGCAAGTGTATCAACACTTATCCCTTATTTTGAATAAATTATCATCAATGGACCTAAGTAACGAATCGCTTACGGTTATGACCGATTCTTATCGTCAAAAAGCACTGGATACCTTTTTAAGGGGACTACGAGGTGATTTACCAAGGTTGCTGAGTATAAGAGAACCAGCAGACCTTCCCCAGGCTCTCCACCTATGTCTTAAGTTAGACAATGTTTATATCAGGACTCAACACGCCATGAACAACCGAGGTTCAGCTATGTGACACGACACATTGGCACCACCACCCACCAGTTCCTTCACGTAAAGCAGCGGTACCTGTGCATGCTCCTAGTCCCGATATGTTAGAAATCCCATCTCAAATGAAACAGTATTTTACGCAAATTCCATCAGTGGTAATACGAAAGTCAGTCACCATGTAAATCTACGCCTCTTCGGACCAGATATTCCCGATATAAATTTTTTTATCTTGCCAGGCCTGAAAACGTTTCATGGCATACTAGGTAATGATAGCCTAAAGGAGCTGAACGCTATTATTTACACGAAAGGAAACTATTTCGTTATTAATAATAATCTAAAAATACCCCTGAAACAACAAAATTCACAATCAGTAAATTTAATTCACATAAATTCTTCCCACTTAAGTTCAAGTCAAACGAATAGGCTTCTCCATATAATAGAAAAATGTCCCACATTGCTCTTGGACCCTGATATGAAACTAACATACACCACTAGAGTCAAGAGAGAGATACGAACAACATCTAACGATCCGGCTACTCAAAATCCTACCCATATCCCATGGCCCTAAAGGAAGAAGTAGAGACACAAATAAGCCAGCTTCTAAAGGACGGAATTATTAGACCATCGAGGTCTCCATACAATTCGCCTGTATGGATTGTGTCAAAAAAAAACCAGACGCAACTGGTAACAAAAAATATAGAATGGTGATAGATTATCGTAAACTAAATACGATAACTATTCTCGACACATATCCGATCCCAGAGATTAATGAGGTATTGTCGAATTTAGACAATAATCAGTGGTTCACTACTATAGACCTAAAGAGCGGATTCCACCAAATCCCTCTCAAGGAGTCCGATATAGAAAAGACCGTATTTTCAGTGAACAATGGCAAATACGAGTTCACACGTCTCCATTCGGTCTCCGGAACGCACCTTCTATTTTCCAGCGTGTGCTGGATGATATTTTTACGGGAACATATCGGTGTTAGATGCTACGTCTACATAGACGACATTATTATTTTTAGCAAAAAAGAGGAAGATCATTACAGAGATCTAGAAATTGACAATGAAGACAAATATGAACTAGATAAATCTAGTTTCTTACAAAGGCAAATCGAGTTTTAAGGCTTCGTCATCTCTAAAGATGGCATTAAAACAAATCCGGAGAAAGTAAAAGCGATAGCCGAATCCCTGCACCAAAAACCTTAAAGGATCTTAGATCATTCCTGGGTATGTCAGGATACTATCGTAGATTCATACGAGACTATGCCAAAATTGCGAAGCTCCTGACATCGTTTTTAAGAGGGGAAGAGGGTTGCATATCCAAAACGCTATAAAAAATAAAACCAATAAATTTAGACCAGGCAGCTACTGAGTCATTCGAAAAAATTAAAAATACATTGATTTTCAACGAAATCATGCTTGATTATCCCGATTTTTCCAAAGAATTCCATTTGAACACTGATGCGTCAAATTACGCTATCGGTGCTGTGCCCTCACAGGGCGACAAACCGATAACATTTTTATTCAGATCATTGAATAAGACAGAGGAAGCTTACGCCACGAATGAAAAGAAGATGCTCGCCATAATATGGCCACTCACTTCATTAAGAAATTTCCTATACGGATCCAAAAAAAGTGAAAATATTCACCGACCACCAACCCCTAACATATGCTTTAAGCAACAAAAACTCGAACACCAAAATGAAGCGTTGGAAGGCCATACTCGAAGAATTCAACTATGAACTTCAATACAAACCTGGAAGAACCAACGTAGTGGCTGATGGTTTATCAAGACATCCACAAACTACTATAAATGCGCTAACCTCGACTGTTCACAGTGATGATAGCTCGTCACACGACCTCATACCATCGGTCGAAGCTCCCATCAATGTATTCAAGAACTAGCTCATTCTTGATATAGGACATGAATCTAGTTACCAATCAAAACAACATTTTCCAAATTACCATCGTCACATATTCACAGAAACAACATACACTAAAGAAATGATAATAGGAATCTTCAAACGATATCTTAATCCCCACATAATTAACGGCCTCAAAACTGAGGAATCTGTAATGGGACTAATGCAAACCATTTACTTCCTTCATTTCCGAGATTACAAAATAATGTATACCCAGTCACAAGTAAATGACATCCCCACTGAAACAGATCAAGAAGAGATCATCCTGAACACTCACAGAAGAGCTCATAGTATTACTTCCCCAAAATGAGTTCTAGAATAAAAAATTTACTAAAAAAATGCAAAATATGTAAACAAATAAAATATAAAAGACATCCAAATAATATTAACATTAACTCCACACCAATTCCTTTATATCCAGGTCACATACTTCACATTGATATTTTCTCCACTCAAACTAACCTTGTTATACCCTATCCTAAGGGCATATTAAGTTTGATACATAGTTTGTAACATAGAGAAATATTACAGATAGGCCCAATAAAGTATATATATAAATGATCAGCATCACTAGCCGAGTCGATTGAGCTATGTCCGTCCGTCCGTCTGTCCGTCCGTCCGTCTGTCCGTCCGTCTGTGTGTCACCAGTTTTTGCGCCTTAAATTTTGAGCTAGGTTGATCAAATTTTGTATACGAGGTCTTTGGAAAAGTAAGCAATACAAGTGTAAACATTTTTAAAATCCGCTCACTGACACCCCCACTTGTAAAAAAAATTACTTTTTTTCAATATTTTCATATGAAACTCGAAAAAACTTACTTGAGCAAATATGTAGATATCCACTTAATCTACAAATCGTCTATACATTGTATATGGCCACGCCCACTTTTTAGGGGCGTTTACTTCAAAAAATAATTTTCGAGCAAAAATATTAGTTTATAGGGCAAAATAGAAAATTTTGTGAATACATTTTCCACCACCCACTAACACGAGATAGGGATAGGGTATCATACGATCCGCTCCAGGTGGATTGTAGCATTTTTTCACTGGTTTTAACCGCCATTGACAAATTTTCGAAACTAGCACATGCCAAGATAATCGCATCTAGATCGGCGGAAGACCTACGGCAACCACTAAGAGACCTTCTCTTTCATTTCGGCGTTCCAGAACTCGTGGTCGTTGACAATGAGAAGTCCTTAAACTCAGTATCACTTAAAGCAATGATGGAGGAATTAAACATAACCGTATTCAAGACTCCACCTTACAAAAGTGAGGTAAATGGGCAAGTGGAAAGGTTTCATTCCACTCTTGCGGAGATTATGCGCTGCATTAACAGCGAACAAAAGGTAACCCCATTCAGTGAACTTTTCGAAAAAACCATCTACGAGTACAACTCAACGATTCACTCAACAACTGGGAAAAAACCAGTAGAGATCTTCTATGAGCGCAGCCTAAGACTTTCTCCCGAGCAATTCGAAGAATCTCGGAAAAGAACCATAGACAAATTAAGAGAGAAACAACTCAAAGATATTAAGACTCATATCAAGAAGCGTAAACCTCCGAAAGATTATGAAATAGGTGAAGAAATTTTTGTTAAACACAATAAGCGCCTAGGCTATAAATTGACTGTCAGATACACACCAGAAACTGTTAGGGAAAACAGGAATTCAACTGTCCTCACAGAGTCAGGGAGGATAGTCCACAAAAGTAACATCAGGAACTAAATTTTATCTATCCCCATTTCAGAATCTTTATACCTCCGGTGCACACCGAAGTGCAGATATTGGATTACTCGAATTCCCAAATTCTCGCAATAAACTCCGGAATAGCGAAAACTCAAGATGAAAACTTCAAATTGATTCATCTGATCAACCTGGACCAGTTCGAAACGTTCATAGAACAGGCAAATCACACCCTCCATTCCATAATAACCGAAACCCATATCCTTTCCCTCTCATCCGTTATGACATAGACCAAATTAAGAATTTACTCTATTACATAAGACCCAATAGAAATAAAAGGTCATTAACCTTCATAGGTAAAGCGTGGAAATGGGTCGCTGGAAGCCCAGACCTCGAAGATTTTACGCTCATCAAAAATGCAACAAACAATGTTATTGACAATAATGAAAACCAAATTGTAATAAACCGATTGTACAACGATAGAATTAATAATATCACTTCCATTACTAATAAAATACTACAGCAATTAAAAAATAGCAACATTTTATCCGATGAATTAGTACTAAGTTCGAAATATAAAATTAAGATAATAAAAGAAGAACTTAACATTGAATTCGATATTCATTGGCCAAAAAATGGAATATTAAATTCTATGCTCCTATCAAGAGAAGATGTAAACATTGCAATAACTACACTTAAGAAAGATAAAATACCATACAATACCATAGAAGAAGCACTCCAGTTCTCAAATGTAAAATTTTTTACCAATAGTACTTTACTCTATTATATTATCAATATTCCACTCACCGAATTGGAAACATGTAAAAAACTATTAATAAAGCCAATAAAGTGAAATAACAAAATAAGTACCAAATAATAACGAAAATCATGTACTCATATGCGAAGAGAAATTTTATAATGTTAAGACCAGTTGTAGAACCTTTAATTCTTTATCAATTTGTAATTTAGAAGACTTCGTAGAAATGACTAACTCCAGCTGCATCCCGAACTTGCTGAAAAGTCAAAACTCATCCCGTCCGATAGTCAACAATCAGCGCGTGGCAACAATACAGCTCATCGAACCTGGTGCAATATTCCTGAACCAATACGACGACATCATCATAGACGACATAGACGGAGCTGCCCATCTCCTCAACGGTACATTCCTCGTCAAATTCCACAATGCAACGGTCATCATTAAAGGTCAAGCCTACATATCCGAAGAAAGATCAGCAATAGAAGCCCTACCAGCATTTATTCAACAACAACCGCTGGAATCTGAAGTAGAACAACTCTTATCATTGGAAATGATAAACGAGCTGCACGTTAACAACACAAGACTTATCCGGAAATTAGAAGTTGAAGGACGGATCCACAAACTGACCATGTATGGATCAGCAATAACTTTCGCAATAGCCCTGATTTTCGTTACCATCATAAGAAGGAAGCATACCAAAATAACAATAAACCAACGAGAAAGTACCAGTGCTCATATCCCCAACGCACCTGAAGTAATGAAAGAACCATCAACATCCCCAGCACCAATTTTCATCCCTCTAAACAATCAACCTCGTTTACCAAGATTTTACGAAGGACCATTTTTTTAGCTGAATGTGGGCATTCAGATATAAGCGAGTTAACGACCTAATTACCGGCAGCAAATTTTCCATCCAATGCACGCGCAATAACATGATATGCACGCGCAACAGAGTAATATTGCATCATCGGTTCTCATCGCAGTTCAAGCTGATTAGAACATAAGTAGAAGTAAGAAATAATTCTGTACTGAGTACTAATTTGATTTTCGATCAATAAAGTTTTTTTTATAGAAAAAACGCGGACTTAAAATTAATAATAATTAATAATTTAATTTATATATAAACATTTTTTTGTTTATTTTGTTTATGTACCTATAGGTACATAGTCATCCCGAATGACTGAATATGAAGTTCCTTGTTTCTGTTAAAAACATAATGAATTAATTATATTTATTATTATAAATCTTTTTTTATATTATTTATTTGCCTTCGTTTTTATTTTTGCAAGACACAGGAATAAAGGAAAATAATTCAAATAATTTTATTACCGAGTTGGCTAAATCGGTTTGCAACTCGGTTTGCCTAAATTTCAACTCGAGTTATGTAACTCGGTTTGAGAAACTTTCGGTTTGGCACATCACTACTGTAGGTCTTGCTGTAATTTTGGTCCATTAAGCATTAGTTCATTCAAACTAATCTCATTGCTTGTTTGCATCGATGCGTCGTACACTACACGTAGTTTGGTTGTAGTGCATTCTTGTCGGATAACTGCCTGGTGCGGCATATAATACAGTTGTTTGCAGTTCATTCTATTATTCTTTTCACTAGTTATTGGTACCACATGGCCCAAGTCAAGATATTCATGCATAAATTTATTATAATCATGTTCTAAATTTCTGTTCTTCAAGAATTTTTTCTCCATTTAATACCAACGCGCTATTGCCCTTGGTTTGGGATCACCTAATCTCTTTCCAATACCGTTGAAGGGTATTTTTACCGTATAAGTCCCATCTCTGTTTCTTCTAGTAGTCTTCTTGTAGTAATCCTCACATTAGGTGTGTTATACGTTGGATCTTCTAGAATGAGATTATTATCCAGCCAATTATTGTTATCTAGTGCTTTACTAGGCTTGAAAGGAATAATGCTTCGCAGTGTAGTATACCGTTCGATGGATATCTTGGAGTTAGTTCTAATTGAATTTTATGTCTACATGTTCCAGCCAAATATTGTCCCATTCCCGAGATTTTCACGTTTGTTTCATATTTTGGGCATCCTAATCTTTATACAGCAGCCTCTGTTAAGAATGTGGCTTGCGAACTAGGATATACCAATGCGCGTAATAATTCGTATGAGCCTGTTTAGATGACGACTCAAAACTCGGCTATGTCGGTAGTTTGCGGGTTTCTTTACTACGTAGTCGAGAGTCACCATCAAAACAGGCTCTATGTGTGTTGCGTGGTTTTTGCTTTAACTTAGCCATCAAAACTAAATGGTAAATGATAAATCAGCTTCAGTTGCGTGTACAAGAATTTCTTCATGTAACTGCGTTATATTTTTTCAAATTTGTTTCATTAAGTCTGTACTTTTAATACGTTTGCGTTTTCTCTTTCTCTGGTTCAGTTTTTGTTTCCCTCAACATGCTTCATGTAAGTAGAGCCGTACGTATTGGTTGCTTTTTTATCCTTCCTCTTATTCGTATCTTTAATAGTTTTCATTATTTCCTCTATGTGGTTCATCATTTTTTGCACAATTTCTTGTACTTGGTTTTTAAAGTTGTTAGCAAAATATTTATGCTCCTTACTTTGCTCCTCCGTTTCGCGAAGAATCACATCATTTTCGCAGAATTTCTCCCAGTTCTTCTCTAATGCCTCCTTTCGCATATTCAAATAGTTTAACGTTTTCCTTCCCTACCATCTTTTTTATAATTAATAAATTGAGATTGGATTAACTTACCCAATTCCACTTGTTCTGCTAATAGTTTTTCCTCCATTATCGGTTCCAACGATTGTAGTTCGCAAAATGTATGTTTATACCCTATCCTAATTATACCCTATCCTAAGGGTATATTAAGTTTGATACATAGTTTGTAACATAGAGAAATATTAAAGATAGACCCAATAAAGTATATATATAAATGATCAGCATCACTAGCCGAGTCGATTGAGCTATGTCCGTCCGTCCGTCTGTCCGTCCGTCTGTCCGTCCGTCTGTGTGTCACCAGTTTTTGGGCCTTAAATTTTGAGCTAGGTTGATGAAATTTTGTATACGAGGTCTTTGGAAAAGTAAGCAATACAAGTGTAAAAATTTTTTAAATCCGCCCACTGACACGCCTACTTTTCAAAAAAATCACCTTTTTTCACTATTTTCATATGAAACTCGAAAAAACTTACTTTAGCAAATATGTAGATATCCACTTAATCTACAAATCGTCTATACATTGTATATGGCCACGCCCACTTTTTAGGGGCGTTTACTTCAAAAATTAATTTTCGAGTAAAAATATTAGTTTATAGGGCAAAATAGAAAATTTTGTGAATACATTTTCCACCGCCCACTGACACGACCAAATAAGATAGGGATAGGGTATCATACGATTCGCTCCAGGCGGATTGTAGCATTTTTCACTGGTTTGTTTTGTTTTTGTTTACAGTTTGCAATTCACGGCCGAAATTCACAATTAAAGTTCAGAGTTCATACAGCTTATCCACTTTAGTTCACAGTTTACCATTTACGGCCACAGTTCACAATTAAAGTCCACAGTTCACAGTTCATACACTTTACGAGTATAATTTAAGTTTCTTCACTCTTCTCTTCTTGGCTTCGAAGGACCATGAATAAAAGGGGGGTTAACAACAGAAAAACATGTCCGATCACGTTCGTTCATTTAAAACGAGTGTCTTTATTTTAAGCTTAAAACTATTTACAATTTTTTGCGAAAATATGAGATGGGAGACGCGCCCTCATCAAAAAATGTGGGAACAGAAAGTAAAAATTGAAATCTTAAAATATGAAATGCGAGATGCGCATTTATCAAAAGTGGAAAGTATGTCTACGTAGTGGACACATACAGTTCGAAAACCGAGGAAAGAACGGGTGCAGGAGTGCTTGGGCCAAGAACGAAACATTCATAACCCAAATACCAGCATCTTTCAGGCTAAAATATAGGCACTCAGTTGCCTCTCCTCCGAATCAATCTCGAAAGAGGATACAATAATTGCGAAATAGCAGCCATTAGAGCGCTTGATTCCTATATTATCAAATCGAAGCTTGTATCTCTTACTAATCATTTTTTATATGTATATCAGTTTAACATATTTCTTATATGTTCACAAATTAATAAATGAATTGCTTTATTTCTGTACTTACCGCGGAATATATTTGCCGCAAGCATGGTAATTTTTTTCGAGTTTAACAGTCGGTTTTATAGTAACTGGTTCGGAATGGATTTTACCCTGATGATATAAAAAAATATATTAAAGTTAGCTAGACGTTCAGCATTATATGTAACTTATTTAATAGAGCTTTAAATAGCAACATTCTAACTAATGAGTAATACACGCTAATATGTATAACGATAAATGCAATTTTTATACTCTTTCTTAAGGGTACATTATATTCAGTTTTATACATAGTTTATAACAGAGATATATTTAATATAGACCTTATAATATACAGAAATATACATGTATGTATGTACATGTGTGGGTTTGCCAAGCGTAGGTAGCCTAGTCCTTGTCAGGGCCGGACCTTTGCGGAGGAAGTTATACAGATATTCTTTCTCATTACTATGCTTGCAGCTTCTACAAAAGGAGTTTTGCGGGATACCCAGCCTAGCCGCATGTTATCCGACTGGCAAATGGCCAGTAATTATAGCTACAATTCTAGCGATATCCGGTCTTAATTTGCTAAGTAGCTCAGTTGACTTGTGATTATCTTAGCTGGGCCATGTCTTTCTAGCTCGCTCGCTGCCCTCATAATTGCTGTGTCCTGGGACCCAGATAAGGGTAATTCTCATGTGGATACTTAATTGGTTGATTTCAAAACGGCGTTGCTCTATCAGTTTCGAGAAAATGGAAACCGCATCGATGGCTTTGATAGCGGTTTGACTATCTGTATAAATGGCAATGTTTTGGTTGGGTGTTGAGCGATCTTTTAGAACCCGACAGGCTTCTCGAACCACGAGGAGGTCCGCCTGAAACACGCTAGCAGAGTCTGCAAGACTGAAAGACTTCGATATATTAAGTTTGTCCGAGAAGATACCGACTCCCCAGTGCATCCTTGAACCGTCTTACATAGGGGTATTTGCCTCGAAAAGCCGCTCATAAATCTATGTTTCAAAATGTAGGGTTGAGAAGTATTTTTTTCCTAGCTGTAGTTAAATACCCATTGAACAATGAACCGGTTTTTTTTTTTTGGTTTTCATCAGTTGAAAGTCATCGATTGTAAGCTTGCATTATAAATCTGTTGATTTGTGTGAAAAATCCCAATGCTAAATAGTTAAGTTTTAATTGTTTTTAATATTATATACAGTCTTTCTTGCTATGGAGGAATCAGCAGCAGCTGTGTACTTTATTATGAAGCTATTTCTATAATTATTGGAGCTTTAATTCAATAGATATTGGATTTATTTGAAATGTGTGTAGGTGGGCAATTTTTTGTTTTTAATGGACCTTGTGTTATTAATTTCGGTGTTATTGGGTAACTTTTTTAGTATCAGCAGTAGCAAAAAAAAATGATGCCGATAACTGCCCCTCTAGATTTTATCGTTCCTAATGTGTGTCTAGTTTAATGAAAATTCGAAAAGTACTTATCATAATTGGACGTTTCAGGTATTAGACTAAGCTTAGCTTTATTTTTATTGGTAGTTTCCACCTACAATCTTTTAATTATATTAAGGTTCATGCCTTAAGTTAAGATCGTTAAGTTCACAACGGACAAATGTTAGATTTTTAAGAAAAAATGAAGTTCCAATGGTCGTGGCTGGCCGTCGAAAGCTTTCACAGAACTTAGTGTACAAAGCAAGAGAACATAGTTTCCAACATAAGAAACTATGTACTCTTAAGGCTCTTTCTATTTTCGTTGAAGCAAATCTATCTCGAAAGCAGTGTGAGGTAGTGAGAACTAACAAAAAACTTTTTCCTTGCTAAAGTTTTCTTCAAAAAGCAAAAATAAACAATGGTACCCTATCCCTAAGTCCTATACTGTAACAGAAAATTTAGCTGAGATAAACTTATAAGACTTATAAAACCATACAGCTGAACGCTTATTGTTGTATTTGGATGACGTACTACAAACTTTAAATGAAAATAAGTGCAATTCTTTAGAACTTATTTCAAAATGGGGATGTGATGGTTCGCAACAAACGCAATTCAAGCTAAATTTTGAAAATATCTCTGATTCAGACGCAAACATCTTCCAATGTTCATTTGTGTCCTTACGTTTGTTTTGCAATTCAACCAACAAAATAATTTGGCAAAATCCAACGGCATCCTCGCCACGCTATTGTCGTCCATTAAAAATAAGTTTTGTAAAAGAGAGTCTTGATATTACGATTATATTGAATTTAAAATAAATACATTGAACAAAATTTTCATAGAAGGCGATAGAATATTTGAAGTAAAACACACGTTAGTTTTTACAATGGTCGATGGTAAAGTTTGCAACGTAGCAACTAACGCTAAATCTACAATGAAATGTTATATTTGTGTAGCAACTTCGAAAGATTTTAATAATCTTTCCAGAACAAAAGAAGTTGATAAAGATGCGATGAAATGTGGTTTGTCAATTTTGGATGCCAGGATACGGATTTTTAAAAGCATTTTTCATCTTGCTTACACGATTCCGTTTAAAAAAAGCAGCTAAAAACGCTTTCAGAAAAAAATATTCTAGAAAAAAGAAAAACTGAGTCCCAAGAAAAGTTTAAAACAAGGCTAGGACTCATTGTTGATGTACCAAAACCTGGTTTCGGAAACACTCATGATGGCAATACAAGCCGCAGGTTTTTTAACAATCCGGAAGTAGTTGCTGAAATAACTGGTGTTGATGTGCAATTTATTTTTAGATTAAAGTCATATTGGAAGTACTTTTTAGTGGATTTGAAATCGATGTTCCAAAGTTTGAAGGATTAGCCTATGATATGGCTAAGTTGTATATCAGGAAAGCTATCCGAAGAAGCAGCAGAAGCACGGAACAAGCATTTAAGGTTATACCAGTTACATTTTGCGAGAAAGTTTTCTAGGACAGAGTGCAACGTGGATGTTCCTAACAGGTTTAAAAAACATTATGAGCATTCGAAAACAAGAACTAATTCTGTTTTTCATACTATCTGCAGGTTACTTTTAAACTCGGATCCTCTAATAACAAGTTTAAGACCCTTGCCTGCTAAAAAATTCTGATGTCCGGAATTCCGAATATATTATCTTTACAAAATCTTGACGAGAGAGTATCCAATGAAAGTGGAAATGAAAAAACAAATGAGGAACGTATGGATGAAGAAGAATCCTGGGCAGAGTCCACTGAATAACTTAAAGTTATATCATTCCATACTAGTTTTTGGCATTAATAAAATGAGATCTAAATATATAAAAGATACTTTATTTATACCTTAGTTTGACTTAAATAAGCATAATAACACTTCTAAAGTTGTTTCAGGCAAGTATCACTTCATAAGGACAAGAAAATATTTTTGAGCGGTTTTTCAATGCAAAAACCCCTATGTGAGTCTGTATATATCTCTATATCAAAGTCGTTGGTAATGCTCTCGGTTTTCCATTCTTATCTTGAAGGGAATCTGACTGAGAACAATCTTATAAAATTTAAAGTGGTTCATATGGAACCGTCTCCAGAACCCTACTATGGACATATGGCCGGCAGTCGAACTGAGCAACATAGAGCTTTATGTTTTATGTGAAGTACTTCTTATTCTTCTCTGGATTGCTGCTATATTTTTACGAACCACTTCTCGAATTGCGCCTCTTTCAGCATCTCGATCACTTTTTTACTTGCACCGATACGTAGTACATATAGGGCAAGTTTTGGATTCGTGCAAATATTCGATCTCGGGATTTTGATAAATTCTGACATTACCTTTATAGAAAAGTCGAAAAAAGTGGGTCTGAAAATTCTGTCTATCTGTCAGCGAGGCTACAGCCTAATCGGGTAATTTTGATCAAATTGGTAATCCCTAGAGGCAAAATTGAAATTTTTGTTCTAGCCCTAAAATTAACGGTACTTTACTTAGGGCCAATTTAACAAAAAGCAGATTTGCTACAAAACGGTTCCTACGATTTTTTTTAAATTTCATATTTCGGCTAGCTTGGCAAAGTGCTATAAGATGGCTAACCCAACTTTTTACCAAAAGCGTTTATAACGGTACTTTACTTAAAGCTAAATTGGTAAAAAACTGATTTGCTGGAAAACGGCTATACCGATTTTGTTGAAACTTTATGCTGAATCGAGCTTAGATACATGCTATAATATGGCTTAGAACATTTTGGCAAAAATTCGTTCTAACGGCACTTAAAGCCAATTTGGTTAAAAGTCAGTTTGGTAAAAAACGGGTCAACCGATTTCATTCAAATTTTTAGCATGTATAGAAATGGGCTAATGCTAAAAGATGGCGTTCCAAATTTTTAGCTAAAAGTGATAGTAACGGTACTTTTCTTAGGGTCAAGTGGTTTTAGCAAATTTTCCCAAAAACGGCTCTCACGATTTTGATTAAATTTTATTTTTATTCTAATCTTGTGAAGTCTAATAAGATAGCGTTCCATGTTTTTGGCCAAAATTTCTTTTAACAGGACTTTACCTATAGCCAACTTAACAAAAAATCGGTTTACTAGAAAACGGCTCTAAAGATTTTGATTAAATTTCTTATTTGAGCTAGTCTATACAAATGCCATAAAATGGCGTACCACGTTTTTAGCTTTAAAAGCGTATAACGGTACATTACTTATTAACTGGTTTTAGAAATATGGCCATTTCTCGGTTAATATTCAATGGATTTTTGTCAAAATAAAAACATGAGTAAGATTTAATGAATACAAAAATATGGCATTTGATTCTATGATGAATTCAAAATAAATATATATTTTTTCATATAATGTTATTTTTTAAAGTTCATTCATTTCCAACTAACAGCACAAAAGTGCAAGTACGTACAAGTCGTGCACTTTATTTTTTGTTGGATAAGGTGAAAAACTCGAAAGACACAGTGGGGTTAGAAACCCAAAGTAGTGTAGAACTCTAACCGCGCTTAAAACAGCGCCTTGATCATAACCAAGCAACTGGCGATCGACAAAGATTTTGTTTTCACCGAAAAGTCGGGTTTGAGGAGGTATTTTAATTTAAATACGGGCTCTCGTTCTTCTTGACCTACAAATGTTATTTCGTACATTTAAGGCCCCCCCCCCATTTTCGATTTCAAATTTTGACGATTTTCAGGGCTGGTAAATGAACATAAATTATTTTTTTGGCTTGTAACGTTGCATACATCTATTTGAAGACTTAAAAAAGAAGAAAGAAATTTTACATAATTTTTTTTTGTTTTTAGTCATCAAACAAAAGCCCTTCTTTTCGGCGGCGCGTGTGATTTCCGCTCACTGGAACATCTGAAACCGAAAATTCTAACTGGATTAGAAAGAGTACATGTTTGGCTTTGGTATGAACTAGGATTATTAATTTCGCAAAAAAATTAACAAAATGGCGGACCTTTGAAATTTTTTTTTTTGAAAATCGCCTTTTTTTTAGCCACAAATCAAGTTAAAAAGTAAAGAAGATCTTCACCGATTTGATTTATCCTAGTTCATACCATAGCTATATATGTATGTATAAAAAAACGTATTAAAATTTGGAACCGATTGGATTAATAGTTTTTGAGTAATCACACGCGCCAGTCGTAAAAACGCTGTTTCGAGAAAAACGCGTATAAAATTTCGATAAGCAAATTATTGGGCATAAAACCTACTTACGTTCGACCATAAATCGGCTATATCTTCAAGAGTTTTTGAAATTTTCAATTGATATTTTAAAGGAACATTCTTGAATAGTTGTAGGTTAGGAATTAAATAATAAAAAAAAAATCAATTTTTTGAAACCGAGCATGGGGTTAAGACATCGTCTATTTTCTTAATAGGTTTTTATTAATACTAATCGTGACTCTTAAATGCTAGACAAATTTAAGGATCTCCTAATACTGTCTAGGTACATAGATCCCTATGAAGTTTATACTCTAATCCGGTATGTCAAACTTTATCAAAAACCTGTGCAACGTCTAAGAATATTGCAGAACAAATTTGTTTTTCTTCCAGTGCCTTTTCTACAACATTAGTTATAAGGTAAGGATAAGCTTTCTTTGGTCTAATCTTTTAAGAAGGAGTTTCTCGAAAAGTTTTGAAAATAAAGGTAAAAGTGAGATGGGCCTATGAGGCGACTTCTGATAAAGGCTTATCTTTCTATTTCTGCTATTTCTCATTGATGTTAGAGATACCTTTGTTTAAAGCAAGCATTAATTATATGCTTGAGTTTCAATAAAGCAGTTGATTTGAGCAGTTATAAGATCATAATGGTGATTTTTCGTTATTAAGTTTATGAATACATGTCTCAATCTCTCCTAACGACACAGAAGGAATTTCCTTTTCGTCTACTCTGTTATAGAAATAAAGATCTTCGTTTGCTACTATTGGTGGAAACGGTTTGAAAACATTTTAAAGGTGCTGACTAAGGAGTTTAGCCGTTTCCGATCCATTTCCCATCAGATGTTTTCAATGGGGGATCTTGCGCTTGAGTACTCTTTAAACGTTTAGCAGCCTTCCAAAGGGAGTAGTCCGTGACTTTGTCAGCCGTAAGATTACAAAGTTATTTAGTGTTGAGTATCCAGATGTGGGTGTATAAAAATAAGCAAATGTTCTATTTCACAATAATTAACCTATTCATTTGAAAGTAACTTATAATCTTATACAAAAAGGAGAAAAGATAACCTATTCGAGCGAGCGCTGAAATCAGAAGCAAGAAGAAAGAATGTCAAATGTGTAGTTTTGACAGCTGGCCCCACTAATATGTCAAACAGAATTTTTCTCCGGTTCAGGGAAATACACCACAGTCCTCCCCACTAAATTGGAGTATTACACTCCACTGGTTTTCTGAGGCGAGAGCTCCTCCATAACTCAGACGTCTCAATGGTGTTTTTATCCAAACAGGTAGGCACTAGATTCACGTTAGCGTTAAGGCAAGTATTGGATTCGTGAAAAAATTCGATGTCGAGATAGCAATGAATTCTGACATTACAATGATAGAGAAGCTCGAAAAAATGGGTCTGCCGAATCTGTCTGTCTGTCTGTCTGTGTGTATGTACGCTGAAATTCAGCCTAAACGGCTGGATCGATTTGCTTCAAACTTCATATCTGAGCTCTGTAGGGTCGTAATTCGAGGCAAAATCGAAATTTTTGTTCCAGCCCTGTTATTACGGTACTTTACTTAAGGCCAATTTCACAAAAAGAAGATTTTCTCGAAAACGGGTCTAACGATTTTGAATAAATTTCATATTCGAGTTAGTCTGAGTAAATTCTATAAGATAGCATTCCACGTTTTTGGCTAAAAAGACGTATAACGGTACTTTTCTTACTAACAGATTTTATAAATATTTCTATTTCTCGGCTAAAAGTCAATGGATTTTCGTCAAAATCGAAATGTCGGCAAGATTTAGTGTTTAATAAAATTAAAATATTTAAAATTTTACAAAATTTTTGAAAAAATATTTTTAAAAATTTTGCATATATTAAAATTTTTTTTTTATTAAAAATTTATTCATATTCAACTAACAGCATATATGTATGTATGTGCAATGACGTACGATCCAGTCGTGCACTTTATTTGCATTGGTTTTGGTGCTTGGGACATTCTCGTTGATAGCTGTGGAATTCGAAACATTTACAGTCGGTTGTACCGTAGCCAATTCAAGAAATACTTTTAGTTCGGAATACTTGATCACTTCAACTGGATTTACTCTGCACCTCAACATTTGATTAGTATGTCTCCGCCAGAGCTTCCCGCGAACGTTGATACAATAATGAAAACTCCGAACTATTTTGCCAAACTCCCATTTCTTGTCCTTGGCGGTATAGTTTCTTACTTGAACTATATCGCCCGGGTTGTACTGCCTTTCATTTGGGTATGCTGTCCTCAATTTTATCCGGACTTTATCCTCTATGATGGACCGAACTAACTTCAAAACGATTCGAATATCCTTCTGCGGGAATAACATATATGGCACCACTCCTATGGTAACATATGGAGTTTTCCTTTAGCGCATAAGGTAGTTAGCTAATTTGAAATTTAGTTTTCCTGGGTCGTTCATCATCTTCCGCAAAGCAGCCTCCATGTTCGTTCAGCCTGGCCATTCGTGGGTGAGTGATATGGAGCGGTGAACTTTTGTTGAATTTCATTCCTTTTTATGAACTTCTTGAACTCGTTCGATGTAAAGGTAAACCCATTATTGCTAACCAACGTGAATGGCAATCCATAGCGTGCAAGTGCACTTCACTTCCGTCCTTTTACCAGTCTATTTGATTTTTCTGCATTTTTTGCTTATTGTTTGATTTGCCTTCGCGTAAAGTAATAGTTTCGGTATTAGCTTAATTTTTTTATCCATACCAAACGGAGTTTAATAAACTATTTTTATTAACATTCATAACTTGGCATTTATTATTTGTGTTAGTGACATACATATAAGTACACTCTTTACACACACAGTGCTTGCCAAGTTCAGTTGTCAAATTTATTTTTTGCCAAGTGTTGATAATACAGTGTAGATAAAGCAGTGCATTAAGCTTTTTTACACTTTCATAAGAACTTTTTTGTTTTTGGATTATTTTTATAAAATTTGTATATGGATATCGGTTGTGGTGAATGCCAACAAAATTATAGTGCTCACGACATTTATATTTCTTGCGATGGGTGTTTTAAACTATTTCAGACAAAATGTGTGGTGTTATCACCCAGAACAGGGGATGATCTGCGAAATCCTACTCCAAACGGGCTTCAGTGGTTTTGCTCGAAGGCCGTAAATTTTCTACAACAGTTTTATTGAGGTTACTTGACGAGTGCAGCGGTCCATTAAAGCGCATAATGACGGAGCTTGATCGCATTCAATCACCCTTCAAGCAGCATCTTTCAACGTGTGATAAATTGTACGATCTAGTGTGTTGCAATGAAGCCATTCTGAAAGTAGTACCCGGATAAAAGTAGGGAAGCCTAAATCAACCTCTAAATCTAAAAAAAATTACTTAATAACTACTTCTGATGCTGCCGTCAGATTAACAACACCTAGTTCTCGAAGTGACTGTGGAATTACTGCAGAACTTTAGCTCCTGGTCGCCGACCCCGTTGTTAGTCTCCCACAAACTCCTGAACTATTCCTGTTCCTACATCACCTTTTCTGCCTGCTTTCGATTCATCACCGAGTACTTCAGTGGTCCGAAATATTATATCGAGGCTTTCTTCTACCACGACTGCTAATGACATCGTTAACTACGTTAGCAATAAAAGTGGTGTACTAATTTTATCGTTAAATTGCATCAAGTTCAACTTTAATGAGCCTCGTGAGATTGCATCATTTAAGTTATTTACTCCTGATACTTATTTCAATCTGCTCCTTTCTGCTGACTTCTGGCCTGATGAAACATTGGTCCATGAATATTTTCCCCGGCCTAGTCATCTTTTACCTTATAATATTACTAGTGTTGGTAATTCAATGGAATCAACCTGAACGCTGATGGCTGTCTTCCTGAACGAGCTAAAACAGTGCAGCCAACGCTTGCGCTGTTGCTATAGACTATACTTTCTTTCTTCCAACAGTATCCGCACTTTATAATTTCGATGAACTAAGCGCGAGCTCTACTGAGGAAGATTTCCAAGATGATGAGGAGTGAATTTGTCTACTATTTATCTATTCATTGAATTAATTTTGTTCTTGAATAAAACTATTAAACCTGAATAGTTGAGCTATTAAAAAGCTATATTAAATTTAGTGCGAGTTCATCATTCATCCTTTTGTTCCTTTCAATGAAACCTGGCCCTCTTTTATAACTAGGATATGTTTGGCTGCTTTGATTTTTGATTCAAGGTACAGTCAGTTGCATTATAATCTCAAAAAAATATTTTTTGATATGTTATAAATGTGAAACCTGATGGAATTTTTTTAGGCCGTCTGGCGGTTGGATGAAACCGCAATTTTGGTCTGGCTTTCAGGAATTATAATTGTGATAATATCCCTTACATAATTTAAAAAATTTGACTTTGTTACTATGAATTTAATTTTAGTATTTTTTTGTGCACTTTTAAGGACGTCTGGCGCTAGTTTGAAACCGGCAAACTGGTCTGCAAATTGCATTTTCGGTATTTGTCTCTCACAAATTATTATTCTAAAATCTCAAGTTTGTTAAAATAAAATGAAAATCTATATTTTTTTGCACTTTGAAACCTACGGCATTGCCATATAAACCAGCGCAGCTCTACCAGACTTCCATATTTATGGTTAGCTGTCACTATAAACTTAGCTCACAAAGTTACAGGTTCGTTGATGTTAAAACTCATAATTGAAACTTGATAATGTATGTACATGTCACACAAAAATCAACTAATCATATTTCATTGCCAATGGAGGTTGAACAACCTCAGAGTTCATTCATAAGAAAAGAAATGCAAATGCAGCAATTTTGTACATTAATTCTAGACTAAGCATTTATTGTTTATTATTGTCTGTACTTAAGATATTCGCTTAGTTGCAAACTAAGCATTTATTGACTGTTAAATTTAGTATAAATAAGAGGAATAAAATTAATAATTTCAATTGCTTATGAACAGTTAACCAAGACTTTTATTTCTTCAAGTGAGTCTGCTTGAATGACTGTTCCCGCGATTCGCATAATCGATACAAGAATCGACTTCAACAATCAGGTCTAGGTTTATGCACCTACGATCCACTTCATCATAGTTTGGATAAAAGAATCCATCTTAAACATTTAGCGACAGTGACAGGACATAGGTCCAACAACTCATCAGAGAAGCGTGAACGGGGCTTTAACATCGTTCAAGTTTGTTTTCTTCTTTTCTCGTCTCTTTTTTGTTTTCGTGATTAACGTTTACTTGGCCAAAACACAGTACGACGGATCTACATAGCGGGTTAAAGGATCTCAGCGCGTACAGATTTTGGACATGGAGCTTAACAACCATACTCAACACCAGGAGAAGCTTGGAGGTGACATCCTCAAGCTATGGAAGGACCAAAAGAGGGATGGCGATGAAAGGAAGCCAAAAACGCTGGAGTTCCAACAACGGCTAACACAGCTTGAGGAACTCTGGGAGGAATTCGATAAAACTGACAGCACCATTAGGGAAACCTATCTGGTTGATTTGAACCACTATTACACAGAAGTCCGGAAGGTGGTGGAAAAGCTCCGAAGAGATCTAGACAAGTGCCTAAATATATTCCCTCAAGGGAGACCCAGTGAGGAGGAGGACTCTAGCGCAATGACTAAACCACAGGTAGTCAGTAAGACGGGAGCATCTTCAGTATCGCTGGAGGGGAACCAGTTCGGTGTAACCAAGGAGCAACCCTCTCAGCCGTTGAATCCAAGCAAGGGTGCCGTTCCAAGGCCTAGTAAGGAACAGTGGTTGCCTCAACCAGCTCAGTCAACACAGCAAACTCTTCTCGCAACAGGATCCATGACCAACCTTAAGCAAAGGTATAAATGGATTATGGACATCCTTAGTAATTTATTAGATAAGGCCGGATCGGATCGGGCTAGATCAGAACAGTTCTGCTGTATTAAAATTCGTACGATGAAAAAAATTTGGGATAAGGTATCAACAATGTACCTATGTATTGTCGAGCATTATTGGACTCTGGTTCCCAGGTCAATCTCATCAGCCGCAGAGTAGTTCGAGCTCTAAATCTGATGCCTGAGTTAGATTCTCTGATCATAGAAGGCGTAGGCCAAGTGAAGCACAAAACAACCCATCGAGTAAATGTAAAAATTGAATTGACTACAAGTAACTATGCCTCGAGGGTGGAAGCGTTTGTGCTTAAAGACATTATTGCTCCGCAGCCTTATCAACCATTGGACATTTCATCATGGAAAATACCAAAGAATATAAAGCTAGCAGATCCAGAGTTAAATCGACCGGATAAAATAGACTTGCTATTATGGGTGCCGAGTTCTACCATGAGCTGCTCGCAGTCGGACAAATTAAACTTCAAGAGGATTTGGCAATACTACAAAACACAATGCTCGGCTGGATTATATCTGGAAAGATCAGCCGATATATCGCTACAACGGCCACTTATGGAATATGTACTGAAGAGGAGCCTTTAAATGAAATCATCGAGAAGTTCTGGCGGTTGGAGGAAATTCGAGAAGACACGAGTAACATCACTCCAGCGGATCAAAAATATGTAAGCCACTTTGACAAATCCTTCCGGCGTGACACAAACAGTGGAAGGTTTATCGTTAGTTTGCCTTTCTCACGTCAGCCGTCAGAATTAGGTGAATCTAAGGAGATAGCCCTGAGCAGATTTTGGGCCTTGGAAAAAAGACTAAGCAAGGACGATCAGCTCAAAAATCAATATGCAGGTTTCATGCAGGAATATCTCCAATTGGGACACATGAGACATGAGACATAAATAGCATTAGGTCACCTCACTACTTCCTTCCGCACCATGGTGTTTTAAAACCCGATAGTAGCACTACCAAGCTAAGAGTTGTGTTCGACGCGTCCATGAAAACCTCATCAAACAACTCCTTGAATGATTTGCTGCTACCTGGTCCCACAACACAAGACGACATCTTCTCGATACTTATACGATTTCGAACTCCAAGATTCGTTTTTACCGCCGACATCGAAAAAATGTACAGACAAATCATTATGAAGGAGGTAGATCGCTATTATCAACTAATATTCTGGCGGAATGGACCGGATGAAGAACCCAAATGCTATCAGCTAAATACAGTAACTTATGGCCCCACGTCTGCTCCGTATTTAGCAACACGCTGCTTTCAACAACTATCTACAGAAAATGCACAAAGGTTTCCATTGGGTGGGAAAATTTTGGCGAATGACTTCTACATGGACGATGTCATGTCTGGCTCCAATAGCATATCCGAAGCCATAGAAATGCGACAGCAACTAGCCCATATTTTGCAAACAGCTAAATTCAATCTTAGAAAATGGTGCAGTAATATACAACAGCTGCTAAGAGATATTCCAACGGGCGATCAAGCCATACAATCTGATCTTCAAGATAAGGAATCACGAACACTAAAAACGTTGGGGCTCATCTGGAATCCACAAGCAGATAAGTTCCTCAGCAATACAAAAAGAACGGGCTTATCGGAAATTGCACATATATTCGACCCATTAGGCATCGTCAATCCCATAACAATCACGGCGAAAATATTTATTTAACAGTTGTGGAAACTAAAAACTTCCGCCTTACCGAAGGAACTGCACGAACTTGGAAAAATTTCCGAAAGGACATAGGGCAAATAAGAGAAATAAAGATTCCCAGACACCTTTTCTCTACACAAGTATCAAAGAACATCCAGATACATGCGTTTGCGGATGCATCAGGAAGAGCCATTGGTCTGCCATATACATTAGATCAACTTACAACGACGGTACAGTGACGGTTCGACTACTTTGCTCAAAATCCAGAGTTGCGCCGCTTAAAAAAGGGAAGGACGAAGAGGTAATCACTGCAACCACTACACCACGCCTAGAACTTTGTGCAGCCAAGTTAGCAACGGACCTCACTAATCGAGGAACAAGGGATCTGAAGTTAGGAGAATTAGATACATATTTCTGGACGGACTCGGAGATCGTGTTGGCCTGGATAAATGCGGAAGCATCTAGCTACCATCGTTTCATAGCCAATCAAGTAAGAGCAAACAGAAGCACGTCCTCTCCTCAACAGTGGCGGCATATGCCTACGAAACAGAATCCGGCAGACATAGTTTCAAGAGGGATATCGGCTTCGAAGCTAAAGGATTGTAACATGTGGTTTTATGGGCCTTTGTATCTATATGGGCCAGAGAACACTTGGCCAGGCAAGTCTGAAGTAAACAAGACAGAAATAGGAAAAAATGGGTCCAGATTTGCACTCACAGCAACGATCGATACATCATCAGGCATTCTTAAGAGGACAGAGCATCATAATTCATTCGGACGTTTGCAACGGATTATTGCCTATATCAAACGATTCATAAGTAATTGTAAGAAGAGTAACAAAAACCAACCATTCAGTGACCATCTTTCCATTTACGAACTTGACGATGCCACTCAAGTAATAATGAGGGAAATGCAACATCAAGAGTTCAAGGAGGAGCTGGAGCATCTGTCGAAAGGATAATACGTCAGCAGTCAAAGTCCACTGAGTAGTCTATCGCCATTTTTGGATGGGGAAGGAGTTCTTCGCGTAGGAGGACGCTTAGAAGCAGCCGAGCATCTCATTGTGCTACCATATAATCATGAGGTCAGTAAATCATTGATGCGAGAAATCTATCTGAAGTATATGCATATTGGACCTCAAGGATTGCTGGCAGCTGTACGTCAGAAATATTGGCCCATCAAAGGAAAAATTATGGCACGTTCGGTAGTTCAAAAATGCATTCGCTGTGCCAGAGCCAGGCCTAAGTTAATGACGCAGATCATGGGAAATTTGTCGGCGGCGCGTATTCAACCCGCCAGACCCTTCGTAAATTCTGGAGTGGGCTTTTTCGGACCAGCGTGGATTCACTTCAAGGTCAGAGGAAAACAACCGCGAAAGGCATATGTAGCCGTATTCTGCTGCTTCGCAACTAAGGCAACACACTTTGAAGTTGTGGGAGATCTAACCACAGAAGCATTCATAGGTGCACTTAAGCGTTGCATAGGCAGAAGAGGAAACTGCCAGAATCTCTATTGCGACAAGGCGAAAAACTTCATCGGAGTAAGAAACCAGCTTATGGAGGTTGAATCATCAATACATTCTCCTTCGTCGAAAGAAAAAATAACCTCGTTTTGCACTGCCAGGAGTATGGAATTCCATTTTATTCCACCTCGAGCACCCCATTTCGGCGGATTATGGGAGGCTGCCGTGAAATCGGCTAAGCATTTTCTGAAACGCAACCTTCTTTCTTCTAATCTAACGTATGAAGAACTTGAAACGCTGATGACCGCGGACTCCCTTGTCACCTGATGCAAACGATCTTACGGCACTAACACCCGGATATTCTCTGAATGGAGAGGCATAAACCTCAACAATTAATGCACGAGCAGAAGATACATATGGCAGGTTAGGCAACAGATGGAAGACAATCACAGCAATCAAGACGCAATTTTGGCTTATTCACAACAGTTTTACCAACATCACATCGCGGATATCGAAATATTGAAGCAGAGTGTCGAAAAATTCCGCAATGAGCTGCCACCTGGCCTACAACACCATGAAATTCACCATACCATAGGACATGCTGGGGTACTAATAGCAGTTTTAATTATCTTTTTATCTTTTTGGTCATTCAATGGTACCTCAAAGCCAGGAAGAGTAGACACATCCAGCCGCCAACGCCAAAACCAAGGACACCAGCAAAACCAGAAGTCCAGGAGGACAGATTTAGTATACGTATTGATAATAATTAATCCAAATCCTAATAAAAAAAAATGTATTTGCTTTATACAATATACATAGAAGAATATTTTTATTGTTGAACCATCTGTTCAACCGCAGGTAGAATGTTAAAACTCATAATTGAAACTTGATAATGTATGTACATGTCACACAAAAATCAACTAATCATATTTCATTGCCAACGGAGGTTGAACAACCTCAGAGTTCATTCACAAAAAAAGAAATGCAAATGCAGCAATTTTGTACATTAATTCTAGACTAAGCATTTATTGTTTATTATTGTCTGTACTTAAGATATTCGCTTAGTTGCAAACTAAGCATTTATTGACTGTTAAATTTAGTATAAATAAGAGGAAGGACTGTTCCCGCGATTCGCATAATCGATACAAGAATCGACTTCAACAATCAGGTCTAGGTTTATGAACCTACGATCCACTTCATCATAGTTTGGATTAAAAAATCCAATCTTAAACAGTTGAAATGCAATAGGAAAAAACGTCGCTAGCTTTCCGTCTATCTTGTGCACGTGCGATGTAGCGATAAATCAACGAATCCAGATTCGAATTTGAGGAAGCATACATAAGACATAGAAATTAATACTATATATACAGGATCTAATGATAATTCAGCGACACTAGAGTCGACACTAAAGAAATTAGCATACAGAATGAAGAAAGAAAAAGAGAGGCGAGGTATCCCAGAAAAACTCATAGCTATTATTAAGGCTACGTATGAGGGCAGTAAGTGTCACGTCTTGCACAATGGTAAGGTGTCAGAAGAATTTGAAGTCCAAAGCGGAGTACGTCAAGGATGCATACTGCCACCGCTGTTATTTTTAGTGGTTATCAGTGCAGCATTGACTAGGAAACCATGGCAGGACTATGACATCTTACCTTAAACGCCTAGACTACGCTGACGATGTTTGTCTACTTTCATATCGGATAATGGACCTTCGTCTTATGGTCCAGAATCTAGAAGCTGAGGCAAACAAAGTAGGGCTTAAAATTAACACAGCCAAAACAAAAGCCCTGAGCACTTCTAACACCAGCGCCCAACTTAACATTGCCGAACAGGAAGTCGAACAGTGGTCTCGGCAAATCGTGGTGGCACCGAACTGGATGTGTGCAGCAGAATCGGGAAGGCCAAAGCTGCGTTCGACATGCTGTCCACCATCTGGAAAAGCAATGTTATCAGCTTAGGAACCAAGCTGCGACTGTTTCGCTCCAACGTAGAATCGGTACTGCTTTATGGGTGCAGTACGTGGAAAGTGGACACCATTACCACGCGCCGGCTGCAAGTCTTTGCAAACAAATATTTAAGAGTCATTCTGAGGATCTTTTGGCCGAACCGTATCTCCAATGAACAGCTTTATACGAGAACGGGCCAGGAACCTATAAACATTACAATACGAAGGGGAAAGTGGATTGGACACACCCTACGGCGCGAAGACAATTTCATTGCGAAATACGCTATGCAGTGGAATCCGCTCACCCAAGCAGGCAGAACAGCGGAACGCCCTAGGCAAACGTGGCGCAGAACAGTCGAGGAGGAAACGAGCTCTTTGGGAATGAGCTGGAGAGAGCTCAAACGCGTTGCAGAACTACGAACAAGATGGCGCGCAGGCGTTGTTGCTAGTATAATGAATGATGATGAAATATCTAAGCATTTTAAAAAATAAGAACTTAAAGAAGCGTACGCAAATATAAAAATGGCCAGAATCCTAAACTGAAAATAATAATATACAACGCTCTCAAACAAATACTTGATGCTTAGGGCCCGGAATTTCATGCACGCATAACCATGTAGCTAAAAACCTCATAATATGCCCTAAAAATAGTAAAATATGCATTCAAATTAAATAGAATAACGAGAAATTTAATACGGGTTAGATAAGATATATTAAAAATAAAAAAAAAGATAAAGAACATAACAAAAATAAAAATATTCAGTCTCAGAAAAAAATTATATTAATGAAGGACAACGCTGGTTCTATGACTTACAAATTTACATTAATATTTATATACATATGTTTATATGTATACTTATGTACATTTTAATATGAAGGTCTATAAACTACGATCTAGATTTTTGCATTACAATAAATAACGAAAATGCGCTGCATGTTATCAAACGTAAAAGATTGTCTATTAGTTCGCAGTACGCCCTTGCATATTTGAAGGACAACGTTTCCGCAACTGTATACTCTTCGACTACAGTATTTGTGTCAGTAGTAGATGAAAAAGAGCTTGATATGTTTTTTATAGTTTTCAAACCTGCGTTTTTTTCTAGTACATTTTTGAGTTTCATAGAGCCTGTTTTGATGATGACTCTCGACTACGTAGTAAAGAGTAATGTCGTGTCTACATGCAATAGTGCTCACTCCTGCACTACTTTGATAAAGTTTAGGGGAGGGAATGAGTAAATTGAAACACTTCTGTATTTTTTGTGTGTTCTCTCGTCCAATTACTCACTTTATGCGCGAACTACCCTCCTCAACGATCGAACTAGAAATGATAAAATGGAATAGGGACGGAACATTTCGGATGTAGAACGCGACTCTCCTCGATATTTCTATTTTCTTCATGACTCTCTCCCTCTCCTTACCCCTCACTCTTCTTACCCTCAAACTACCGACATAGCCGAGTTTTGAGTCAACATCTAAGCAGGCTCATGCTGATCTTCTCGGCTTCTTTAGTTTGTTCTATTTTTTCTACTGTATTTTGTATAATTCTAAGCTGTTCAACTAGTGGCAAATCTGTAGTTTCTGGTTTTTTAATTGAAGTTGCAATAAAGCTGTAATTAGACGAAATGAAAATTGTGGTTGAATCATAAATTTTTTGGCTTTAACGATAGCCATGGCATCCCCCTGATCAAGTTTGGTGACAATCCGTAAATTTTTTTCGAAATGTTCAGTATAATACTCCACAGCTTCAAGCCATGTTCCCCACCGCATTACAATTGGCTGAGGTGGAAGACTCAATTCTGGTTCCATTTGCCTGAACAAAGCAACTCGCGACGGCGCTTTTAAAAAAAATTGTTTTACAGCTGCTATAAAGTTGTCGACTGTTTCGAAACTTGATCTTATCTCTTCCGCAACCCTATGAAGTCCATGAGCCAAACAGGTTAAATGTAGCACTTTTGGATAAAATAGTTTTATTGCTGCTGCCGCTTTCATCATATACTCGTATGGAGCAGCATCCGTCAGAAACAGCAAAACACTCTCTGGATTAAAACCGTCGCCTAGTGCTTTAACGGAGTCATCAAAAAGTCTTGCGATCGTTGAATGATTTGCCTTTTCAAGAACAGTTGTATTAATTAAATAAATTTGTCCCGGAGCTTCGTTAGGCGAAGGAACACCGGCAATGACATTCGCGACATGCCGTCCTGTTACATCAGTTGTTTCGTCAATAGATATCCATATATTTTGGCCCTTTAACGCAGATTTTATTCGACCAATGACTTCTATGTACAACTTCTTTACATAGTTTTTACGAATTGTTGATTCATCAGGAACTATTTCTTTAGTATATTTCTCCAAGAAAGCTCTCAAATGTACATTTTTCAATTTCCATAGGAGAATATCGCCGGAAACTAAAGCCTTGCATAAATCTTCGGAAAATGAGTTTCTTTCTCTTATTGAATTGGTGAGAAAGCACTGTGTGGTTGATGTTTCCAATCGTTGTTCCATTGCAAGCTGCCTCTGTTTATGTCGACTGCTGTTGAAACTTCCTTTCGCAAGAAATCTGTCTGTCGCAAATTTTGCATAACAAAACCTTTCCATTCGTTTTCAGGCAACTATTCTCTGAAACGTATTGCTGCAGACGACTTACATTACTCTGCTTCGCCTTCGGCATGCTGAAACAAAATTTAATTTAAATATATTCCCTTTAAAAATAACAAAATTACATTATTCGCAAAAACCTCGGAATATATGTTAAATGTGATCTGTCAATAAAATTGAATTATATCTGTCAATGTGACAAGTTCAATGGGCACATTCAGTGATCTTATCGTAAAATATCAGTAAAAGTCACGTTACAATTTCCAGTTGAAATCTACCTTTCTTTAAAAAAAACTTTAAAAAATATTGGAAAATATGCAATTAAAAACGAAAAATATGAAATATGCATTATATGCATTCATAAGCCAAAATATGCATTTGCATATATTTTTATGCATTTGCTTAGAAATCCGGGCCTTATTGATGATATTACCTGTTCTATATGTAAGTATGAGCCTGTTTAGATGCTGACTCAAAACTCGGCTATGTCGGTAGTTTGTGGGTAAGAAGAGTGAGGGTAAAGAGAGGGGGAGAGTCATGAAGAAAATAGAAAAATCGAGGAGAGTCGCGTTCTACATCCGAAATGTTCCGTTCCTATTCCATTTTATCATTACTAGTTCGACCGTTGAGGAGGGTAGTTCGCACATAAAATGAGTATTTGGACGAGAGAACGCACAAAAAATACAGAAGTGTTTCAATTTACTCATTCCCTCCCCTATACTTTATCAAAGAGTGAGCACTATTGCATGTAGACACGACATTACTCTTTACTACGTAGTCGAGAGTCATCATCAAAACAGGCTCTAGTATACTTATGATAAGCTAATAGATTATTGAATTGTACTAGTTAGTTATTGTGAACCGTCTTGTACGAAAAGTATGGTTATCGGACATGAAGGTTTCCACCAATCTTTCTTTTGGTACGAGCCGTCAACGAGAGCAGTCTTCAAATAAAACGTGTCTAAGGAAGTAACTTGTCTTTTATTTAAAGTCGTATTAAATCAAGAGTCTTACTTATAATACTGGCGACGAGGAAAAAAAAAATCTAAAGTGAATGACAACAAAGTTTATGTCGGACACAGAGGAAAAAAGTCTTCAAGAAAACCTTGTGTCAGGGGAAAAGCCAGGAGTCATTCAGTTGTGCCCACAGGAATTGTCAAAGGCAATCAACAAAATGCATCAATTATTGGGTTCGATTGAGACTTTTGCGTCAGGTAGAATACATCGATCGCTTGGGCGAGTATCTAAAGCGTAATGAGGTTCCAGAAGAAAAAAGGACATAAGTATTCATAACCTTAATTGGTTCGGAAGCGTACAAAACTCTAAAAACAATATTGGCACCTCTGAATCCCAATACTAAGACATACGATGAACTAGTCCGCGTTCTAAAAAAATTTTCAGTTGCTGAAAGATTTAAATTTTACCAAAGAAGTCAAAGGGCAGGTGAGAAAAAGTCTACCCCTCTCGAGATAGTGGGTTCCGGCTTCACGCGTTGCAGTCTTGATCATCTGTGATACAAAACTCTAAAAACAATATTGGCACCTCTGAATCCCAATACTAAGACATACGATGAACTAGTCCGCGTTCTAAAAAAAATTTCAGTTGCTGAAAGATTTAAATTTTACCAAAGAAGTCAAAGGGCAGGTGAGAAAAAGTCTACCCCTCTCGAGATAGTGGGTTCCGGCTTCCCGCGTTGCAGTCTTGATCATCTGAGTTGTCATCTATTTTAACCCTAGATTACTAACCTATTTCAGTTGGCTGTTATTGATTTGACTACCAAACATAAAAATACCATTTTTTTTTAACTTTTAAACGAAAAACTTTTTTTATTAACCTAATTATTATTAATTCATTTATTGTCTATTGTTATAAGTTATATAAAGTAGTAATACTAAACAGACTTTATCTTTTTTTTGTTTTAAAAACAGTCTCTTTAAAAACAGGCAGTTATGTAATAAGAAATAAAATTAATATACAAAAACATAAAATTCATTAGTTTTGTTTTATGTAAATAAAAGGTAATTTAATTACAAAACAAACGATGTGCTCGCCACAAATAGTTTTTCCGCACTTGGCACCCGCAAGGGTACTTCTCCGTAGAGAGAGGTAACGGGTGTAACGACCCCGCGGACCCTAGTCTAAAAACCCAGAAGCGTCTGACCCATATTGGGCGGCTCGATGGTCAGCGTCTGTTCTCCGTGTCAGGAGCGGCTGTATACGTAAAAGTTTAAACTTTTCTCAAAAGTTAAAAAATAAATTATTATGCAATGAACAAAACGAAAGATATAATTACCCCAGGTGGTAGGCCAGGTACACTGGTAAATCCACCCTCATCGGAGGTCGGTCCCTTGGATTCTGGGGGGGACCATTTGTTGCAGAGGAATGACCCTTTTGGACGAAGTAAAAGGGTAGAAAGAACACCCCCATCGAAAAATGATGAAAATAAAAATGAAAAAATATTCAAGGCTAAATATTTAGAAGCCTGCGAAGAAAGAGATGGGTTTAAGCAACTCAATGAGTCACTACTTAAGGAATTAAACAATCTTGAGCAAGAGTTCCAAATGTTGAAAGATGAAATCAACAACCAAAAAAAAGTAAATGTCCAACCTGCAGAGTTCTCAACAGATGAAGAAGAACTCGAAAAAGAGACAGAGGGACATCGTCATATGGGGAACCAAAATAAGAAAAGAAAAATGAGTACATCCCCAAAAAACTCATCGCCAAAAGAAAGCTGCACAATCACAGTGTATGCTTCAAACAAAGAAAATAAAATACACAATCCATCCAAACCTCCACCAATTATTGCACTACAAGTCAAGAAGTATGAAAGCTTGGTCAAATTATTGGATGAAAATAAAATTAAAGCTTCTACAGCATTAATAAACAAAAATGACATCAAAATTAATGTCGATGAAGAAGAGGGATACAGAATTCTGACTAAAATACTAAACCAAAAAAAAGTGCAATGGTATTCTTATGAGAATAAGCAAACCAGACCAATTAAAGTTGTAGTAAAAAAAACTGCATTTTTCATGCTCACCGGAAAGCATTAAAAACGAATTAAACCATAGAGGTTTTAAAATACTGGAAGTCGTAAATATGCTAAAATTTAAAAGCAAAGTACCGCTTCCAATGTTTATGCTCAGTTTCGAACATGACGAAGACAAAGAAAAAATATATGGCATTAAAAACATACTTGGGATGAAAGTTGAGATTCATACTTTACGTAAATCCAAGTTAGTGCCCCAATGCAAAAATTGTCAAAGGTACGGGCATACACAAAAATACTGCAGCTCAAACCCAAGATGTGTAAAGTGTGCAGGAAGTCACCACACCAAAGAATGTGTGAAGAAAAAGGACGAACACATTTATGCTTATTTTGAGATTCGAATGAATAGTCAATTCTTTCGAATGTCTCTATTCATTCGAAAGATTTTTGTGTATTTTGAGATTCGAATGAAAAAGGTTCATTTTCGAATGATAACGCAAAATGAACTTAAATAAATTTAACCCTCAAGGTCAGCTGTTTAACATTTCTTTTAATACAGGTTGACCATACCTTGCTTTTTTTGCGTTAGAACTCTTCTCTTTCTTTGGAAATATTTTTATTAGTTACACTTTTACGAGTTTAAAGACGAAATTTAAGTAAGACATTTTATGAAACATGTTTTGTATACCTATAATAATATCGAACATGAAAACAAAGCAAAATAAAATAACATACATGTATATTTAATTACAACTCACTCCCACCATACACTCGGCACGAATCTGGTCACTCTACCTTTACTTTGAGTGCTGTCAGTAGTAAAATAAACATTTGCTCGGTGATTTGTTATACCCTATCCTAATTATACCCTATCCTAAGGGTATAGTAAGTTTGATACATAGTTTGTAACATAGGGAAATCTTACAGATAGACCCAATAAAGTATATATATAAATGATCAGCATCACTAGCCGAGTCGATTGAGCTGTGTCCGTCCGTCCGTCTGTCCGTCCGTCTGTGTGTCACCAGTTTTTGGGCCTTAAATTTTGAGCTAGGTTGATGAAATTTTGTATACGAGGTCTTTGGAAAAGTAAGCAATACAAGTGTAAACATTTTTAAAATCCGCCCACTGACACGCCCACTTTTCAAAAAAATCACTTTTTTTCACTATTTTCATATGAAACTCGAAAAAACTTACTTGGGCAAATATGTAGATATCCACTTAATCTACAAATCGTCTATACATTGTATATGGCCACGCCCACTTTTTAGGGGCGTTTACTTCAAAAATTAATTTTCGAGTAAAAATATTAGTTTATAGGGCAAAATAGAAAATTTTATGAATACATTTTCCACCGCCCACTGACACGACCAAATAAGATAGGGATAGGGTATCATACGATTCGCTCCAGGCGGATTGTAGCGTTTTTCACTGGTTTTTAGTAATTAGAGTTGTTTTTAGATAAAATAAAATGCTGCTTTCTTTTGTGGACAGTACAAATGAATAGGACATCATAGAAAATGTAAAACAAGAGTAAAAAATAAAGTTGCAAAATAATTTCGTGCATTCACTCGTCTTTCCTTTGGAGATTTGTTTACATAGAACTTGAGTGGGACTATTTTATTTATACGAATTGCCGGCCACCAGTTTTTCTAATTAGAACGTGACCTATACCGACAGGATCAGAAATTGTCAATTAAAGTTACTTCATTTAATTTTCTAGAGAATATTAAAAATATCTCACTATATTTACGTGTTTGTTAATCTATGCGCCAGGAAAATTTGTTCGAATGAAAAATGACATTTGTTTCGTATGAATAGAATCTCAAAATACGCACAACCAATGAACTTTCGAATGTTTGGATGAACTTTCTATTCTTTCTATTCATTCGAAAGTCAAAATACAGTCTATGCGAATTCGACTCACTTTCGAATGAATTCGAATCTCGAAATAAGGCTGATTAACTGTGTAAACTGCAATGAAAGCCATCCTGCTAACTATAGAGGATGCTTAGTTGCAAAAGAAATGCAACTAAAAAAAGATAAAAAACAAAAGAAAGCACTTAAAAGCTCCAATAAGGAAGCCCAAAAGGCCAAAAAGGACTCACAAAAGAGCCCACAAAAAGAAAAAGCGAAAGATCAAGTGATCATCAAAAAGTACGCAATACCAAAGACAGCGGGCCCTAAAATGACATGTGCTCATGCAGCATCAAAAACAATACAAATACCAGCAGAGAAAGCCGTAAAAAGCAAAACAGAGCCACACACTGCAATGGAAACCCTCATGAAACAAGTCCTAAATAGGATTGATTCCATGGAAAAAAACAATAAAATGATATTAGATAGAATATCTTTACTAGAGAGACAGAACAGCAATAAAAGAGCTGTACCAAAAAGACAAACATGATGAATAAAATCAAAATTTCATTAGCTTGCATTTTGTTTTATTCGCATTTTTTATTTGGCAAATTATTATTTAGATTTGTAATTATTTGGCGTGTAGATATCCTGCATTTATTATTTCGCAATTTTAACCTCGCTTTTTGGTAAGTTAGCGTCTATTGATAAGCTTTAGCTTACTTCGTTTTTTTTTATCTAGCGTTCCCTTATTTCGCTTTTAATTTATTTAGCAAAATAATACTTTGTATTTTAATTTGTTTTGCTCCCATTTCGCGCGAAATAAATAAATAAATAAATTAAAAGCGCAACAGGCCAAGCATCCTGCTTAGAGAAATTGAACACAAAAATAAGTAATAAACGGAAATTTTGTATGTTCTTCAACGTCATTTTTATTTACAAAAACAAAAAAAAAATCACAATATTCAAATATTTATTAAACTAACATAAAGCTCAAATATGCGGAAAATGTAAAATAAACTAGGTATTCAGCACTTTATAACTAGTTCAATATTCTTAAGGATCATTTTCTTTATTAAGATACATATGTATGTATTTCATTAAACGGAATTCATATTTCAACGTATGGAAAGGCAAAAACAAAAAGGTTTAAGTAAAATTAGGTAAACATACTAAAACAATTTTATATTCGAAGCAAGAGCCTTCAATAGACCAATTTCCGAATAATCTTTTTGTTTTTCTAAAATAGCTCTTATTCTTGTGTCTTTATCTAAAAATTTTCTTCTCTTTGCTGGTATACAATCTCCTCTAAATACTTTTTCGATAGCAACCTCTACATTTTTGGCCTCCTTCTTCATTTCGTATATTAGCTTAAAGAAATCAATAATTGTAGAATTAACGACAGAATTGATATGTCGATGAAAAGATTCTGCATAGTTTTGAGTAGTTGGCATTTTCATGTTAAACTGGTGCGATATACTCCAAAAAGTGGGAAGATAGGTGGGAGGTTTTCCATTTTTTCCCTCGACGTAGAATTCACCAAACCAGTCCATTATTGGCTTTGCTTCAGCAGGCATTTCCTCCTTTAATTTACTAAAGGCCAAAGAAATGCGATCTGGAGGCAAAAAGGAAAGGGCTCCTATATGCCGGATTTTCAGTGAAAATTCTGCATCAGAGCCATACCTACTTTGTAAACCGGATTTCTGGACATGTCGGTATATTGACTGGAAAAGATGAAAACTACATCCCTTCGGAACACAGTCGTCATAACAGTGTCGAACACTATTTATAGCACCTTTTTCGAAGTCCATTATACATAATTTTGGACTTAATGTAACACCTTGCTTACGTGCATATTTATTCAGACTTTTGAACATAATGTCGTATAACTTTGTGCTTTTTCCCGTCATTAAAACAAACACCATAGGGTATGCCTTTAAACTGTCATCAACATCACAATGTATGGTATATAATTGATAAAATATGGATGGGACAATTTTAAAAGTACCATCCATCATCCAAAACTTGCTCTTTTCCAAATACTTCAAATTATCATTTTTAGTCATAATTATTATTCTATCTCCATGAAGTTTAATATCGTCTACAATAAAGAGATTATTATCTAAATATCTGACTTCATCCGGTATTGTGAAGTCAATAGTTATTGGTTCAGTCATCAAGTCCGTTACTTTCTTCCGTTCACGCTTAATTACTTGTTGTAGCGCTGATTTTGAAGGGAGATTGACACTTACTTCAGAACTACATGAAGCAATAGCGTCTTGAATTATTTTGCCACTTTTTTCAGCACTTCTTTTCGCACACGTTTTAATTTTTGTCAATACTTCTGCTACAGGTTTCCTTAATGCAGAAGGTTCATGGTTATGATCACCGATTAAACATTTCATTGTATGTAAATCAGAATTCGTCACAGTAAACAAAATGACCTTGCACTTATAATCTTTATTTTTCCGAAGCTCACAAGTCCACTTCCAACATTCATTTTTGTTAATTTTTTCGAAGTCGTAAGAAAAACCATCTAAATTTAGTTTATCTTTGCCCCTAATGGACTTAAATACACTACACACTTTTTCGTCACTATCCATTTTATACGAAATGTAACTCACTCAAACCAGCTTCCGTAAGCAATTATAAGATCACTAAATTTATGAAATAAAAAAAAGCAAATACAATGCACGCTGAAGTGAACAACCGGCTAAGTAAAAGACCGCTAATTAACGGTTTGCCAGATAACCCGCGACAAAAAAAAACGAAAGCCACTAAACCGAAATGCTACATATAAAAGTGCGAAATAATAAATGCCGGTTAATCTTACGGCGAAATGAATGCAAAATGCAATAACAATAAGCCACATGACTGCTGCGAAATAAACGAAATGCATTTCGATAGTCGCCATATAACAGTTTGCAAAATGAAAACAGCGAAAAAACTGTCACCCCGGGAAAACCTACCTATTGGCCAACAGATAGGAATAAAACCCCAGATCTTGTCGACTTCTTTATATCTAAAAATATATCCTCAAATAAAATAAATGTGGAAGAAGGCCCTGATCTTCAATCAGATCACTCCTCAGTCCTTCTTACACTTGGCGATAAAATAATGATAAAAGAACAAGATCCAAAAGTTGTTAATAGACTGACTGATTGGAACTACTTTCGACATATGTTGGAAGAAAGTATCCAACTATCATCAGCTATGCAAACAGAAGACCAACTAGAAAAAGCAGTGCAAATACTAACACTGAACATACAAATTGCTGAATGGGCAGCAACTCCTAAAACAACAAAATCGACTAAGCAAAACTCTTACCATCGCGAAATATATGAAATCATTACACGAGAGAGGAAAGCTAGAAAGCGTTGGCAACAGACAAGGGCGCCAAGCGACAAAACCATACTAAACAACTCAAATAATAAGCTCAGAAATTCTATAAAAGAATTCAAGAATGAGTCTTTAAAAACTTACCTCAGCAGTCTTACAAATGATGCTAGTACCGACTACTCGCTCTGGAAGGCAACAAAGAAAATGAACTGACCAATTGCCCATATTCCTCCAGTAAAAACCAAAGAAGGTAACTGGGCAAAAAGCAGCCAAGAGAAAGCAAACACTTTTGCAGAGTATCTTGAGGACGTCTTCAAACCCTATGAAGATAAAAGTTACCAAGGAATCGAAGAAAGTTGCGAAGATGATCGAATTCGATCGGTAACAGCTAAAGAAATTAAAGAAAATATAAATATAAAAAAGGCCCCTGGGTTTGATTTGATTACAGGGGAAATCTTAAAACAATTCCCACAAAAAGGTCTAAAAAAACCAGTGCAGATTATAAATGCTGCATTGAAGTTGAAATATGTGCCAAGCATGTGGGAGGTCGCGGAGGTAATAATGATCCCAAAACCAGGCAAACCACCAAGCGAAGTAATATAATATTGTCAAAGTTATTTGAAAAAATGCTGGTAAAACGCCTGTAAAAAATAATCGATGAAAAATCGCTAGTCCCAAATCACCAATTTGGATTTAGAAATAAGCACTCTACAATTGATCAAGTGCATAGAATCACAGATAAGATCGAAAAAGCATTTGAAGAGAAAAATGTGTGCTCTACAATATTTCTTGATATAGCACAAGCTTTCGATAAAGTCTGGCACAAAGGACTGATACACAAATTACAAAAATAACTGCCGATTCAGTATTCGACAATTCTGGAGTCTTATATATCAGATCGATTCTTCAGAATTAAACAAGATACAGAATACTCAACATTAAGAGAGATAAAAGCTGGTGTACCGCAAGGCAGTGTTTTAGGGCCAGAGCTATACCTTCTATTCACTAGCGATCTGCCTGAAAGCAGAGAAACCACTATAGCAACTTTTGCAGATGACACTGCTGTACTTGCTGTAGGAGAAACTGTTGAAATAGCAACAAAAAAGCTCCAAATAGCAATAAACCGTATCTCAGAATGGACTAAAAAGTGGCAGATTAGATTAAATGACCTTAAGTCAGTCCATATTAATTTTACGTATAAAAACGTACCACATATTACAGTCTACATTAACAACAATGTAGTGGAATATTCAAACACAGCCAAATACCTAGGCATGACTCTAGACGCTAAACTGCGTTGGAAAGCGCATGTAAAGAAAAAAAAAGATGAGTTGAACATGCGATACAGTAAAATGTATTGGCTTATTGGGAGATATTCTTCCCTGTCCAACTACAATAAGTTATTGCTATATAAGCAAATTCTCAAACCGGTATGGACCTATGGTCTCCAGTTGTGGGCATGCACATGCCAAACAAATTTACAAGAAATTCAGGTCTTCCAAAATAAAGTACTAAGGAACATAGTCAATGCACCTTGGTACATACGTAACGCTGATCTTCATAGAGATCTAAATATCGAAATGGTTGAAGACGAAATTAAAAAAGTTGCTCAAATGCACAGACGTAGGCTTCTCAACCACGTTAGCTTAGAAATAACCGAATTATTAAATACAGACCATGTAATCAGGAGATTAAGGCGGATAAAACAGCTTGATCTATAAAAATTAGCTAAGAATAGAAATTAGTTATATTTTCTAGCAAAAAAAGTTCAGAAATCCGACAACCGGCGGATTTCTCTTTTAAATTCTCAATTAATTCAAAAATAAATTGCTGATTAGTTGAACAACTAGGTGCAATCACATTCGGGATGACGAAAGTTAGTCCCCCAGGGAGGTTTTTTAGATGGGTTAAAGTCCCTCACTATTGCGGAGTGCGTTCTAGCTCTGCAATGTCTTTCGATGATTTTCCCTTCCAGCGAACCCCAATACAAAAAAAAATCCCTTGTGGACCCAAAAGAGCTAAGTTCAACTGTAGCAATTCCTCCGTCCCCAAACCGAAGCAGTTCGGTGATGTGCTTAAAGCCCATTTGATGCTTGCTGTCATTGTCAAGAGTGACATCGATGGCAGCGTTACTCCTGATAAGTGGAGGAAGGTGGAAGTTGTTTGACAGTCAAATTCCTTCGCGTCGGATGGCATCTGGGCCATGTGAAGCTGATCGCTTGCGCTGCCCAGAGATCTGCTGATCTATTTAAGATCGCAATTTCGTCGGTGGGTGAAGATGGGGAAGGTGCGCAGCTTGAGGTCGTAAGCAGGGATGAAATTCCTAGCAGACCGAGAACTCGCTCCTAAATCCCTGTTGACCCTTACGACCCCTCTACGATCCTAAAAATCATACAGGCCAGCAATCCCCACCTTCCAACGGACAACTGGAAGATTGTCAAACTGGAGGAATCAAACGGAACCGCAGGAGATATCACCATCTTTATTGACAGCCAAGCCGCGTTAAATTCCTAGAGTCGGTCACATTCAACTCCAGAACTGCACTCAATTGCCGCCTATCTCTTAACGAGATGGCTGAACAAATTAAAATCCATATTATATGAGTGTCGAGGGAAGCTGTATGACTGATGAACTCGCCAGACATGGCACAACTACCCGAAAAAGGGAATCTCAACATGCCTCTCGCTACATGTGCACTAGCCTACCCATTTTAGAGCTCTTAAGCTAAATATATAGAGCAGTATTTTTCTGAGTCAGATACTACTCTAAGAAGGCGCCTGAAGCAAAAAAACTTCAAAGGATGAATCGCACAAAAAAACACAGCTGTGACGGACAAAAATTTGAAGCTGGGGAAGTCAATTGTAAAAGAACATAGCAAATTGATCACTGTTTGGAAAATATGTATTGAGGACTGATGAATTTAAGTTCCTCAGGTTCGGATTAGATGGGAAAATGTATTTTTGGCGTTTACCTTACCAAGAACATAATCCAAGATATACATGAAAAACAGCCAAAAACGGTGGAGGTAGTGTGATGGTGTGGAATGCTTTTTCTTGGCGTGGCGTGTGACCAATAATAAAAGTAGACACGAAAATAGATCAACACGTCTATAAATGCATTGGTGAAGAACGTATAATAGCATTTTCTGAATCAGATATGTCACCAATATGGTGTTTTATGCATAACAACAGTACTAAGCACACTTCTCGTCTTGTGAAGACTTATCTTAGCCTTCGAAATGTCAGCGTTTTAAAGAAGAAGAACCAGTAGATCATGGCGAATATCATATGGAATCAGTAAAACGGAGAAATACAACAGATTTGTGGAACAAGATTCAAATCACTTAGACATCTATTAACAAAAGCTTTATGCGGGCTTAGTACAAAGCCTTCCAAGATGATATGCAGCTATGGTGAAGATTAAAGGTTTGCCGACAAGATACTAACTACAACAGTTTGTCTCGAAAGGTATTTCATAATATGTATTAATACATAACGTTGCAATGTGATATTTATGCGGCCAGGCATACAAGTAGTTTTAAGAAGGAGCACTTACTACAAGGACTTAAAGGGAAATACACGTTTGTCTTCTACAGAGAAAATCTATTTAACATCAGATAAATTAAAATCACCCATTACCACGACATATTGATTTAGTCTGTTTTTGAGATAAATGAAATTTTTTTAACTTGCTATAAGTAAAGTGCCATTATTAACAATTTTGGAGACAAACGTGGTACGCCATTTTATAGGAATCCATAAAAGTAGCGCAAATATAAAATTTTAACGAAATCGTTCCAGCCATTATTAAAAATTTTGGAGAAAACCATGGTACGCCATTTTATATAATAATATAAATTAAATATAAATTTAAAGAAAATCGCCGAAGCCGTTTTCGATAAAAACGGCTAAAACCTCTTAATCTGTGGAAAAATACCGTTATACTTGGATAAAATCGTTACATTAATATTGAACGAATTGGCCTTAAGTACCGATCTAACCAATTTTGGTCCAAAATGTGGTACCTCATCTTTATAACCTATCCTAAGGGTATATTAAGTTTGTAACATATAGAAATATGTATATATATAAATGATCAGCATCACTAGCCGAGTCGATTAAGCCATGTCCGTCCGTCCGTCCGTCCGTATGTCACCAGTTTTTGGGCCCTAAATTTTGAGCTAGGTTGATGAAATTTTGTATACGAGGTCTTTGGAAAAGTAAGCAATACAAGTGTTAACATTTTTAAAATCCGCCCACTGACGCGCCCACTTTTCAAAAAAATCACCTTTTTTCACTATTTTCATATGAAACTCAAAAAAACTTGCTTGAGCAAATATGTAGATATCCACTTAGTCTTCAAATCGTCTATACATTGCATATGGCCACGCCCACTTTTTAGGGGCGTTTACTTCAAAAATTAATTTTTCAGTAAAAATATTAGTTTATAGGGCAAAATAGAAAATTTTGTGAATACATTTTCCACCGCCCACTGACACGACCAAATAAGATAGAGATAGGGTATCATACGATCCGCTCCAAGCGGATTGTAGCATTTTTTCACTCGTTTTGCATGTGTTTGTTTTAGTCTCAATGTAAAATTTAAGCGAAGTACTGTTGTTAACAATTTTGATAAGAAATTTTATATGTAATTTTATTGAAATTGTTTAATCTAAATCAAATACGAAAGTTAATAAAAATCGCCGTTTTCGAGAAAATCATATTTCTATTAAATTGGTTTAGAGTAAAGTACCGTTAATATAAGGGCTAGAAAAAGAATTTGAATTTCACCTCTAGGTGAAAGCTATGAAGTTTGATCAAAATCCATCAACAGACAGTCAGCATCGGCAAACCCACTATCTTTTACTTCTCTTTAATGTTAATGTCAAAATCTCGAGATCGAAAATCTAAATCCAATACTTCCTCTATTTTTAAAGTTTTTACACTTGTTCTGTCCCGATATCTAAGTACCTCGGCATAAAAAATTTCCAGTGATTGACAGACGGACAGACGGATATGGCTCAATCGACTCGGTTAATGATTCTTATCAATTATATATATGTATACTTTATTGGGTCTATCTTTATTTTCATTTTTTTTATTTATTTTTATTTCACTATATTACAAACTATGTATTATAATTAATATACCCTTAGGATAGGGCATACAAATATTATCATGCAACCAAGTCCCGTTTAAGACTATGACAGCATTCGAGCAATTGGCAGCAGTGAGAAAGAATTTGTTTGTTTTGGTTTAAATACCACCTACGTTATGATAGTAGAGTTCGGTCATTGGAAATAAGTAACGGAAGTAGCAGTACGTTAATTTTGAACTATATTTGAGCAGTTGGGTTGAGAGCGCGCATTTCGTTTTTTGGTTGGAATTTAAATTTACGGACACGAATTCCACTTTGCCACAGATCAGAGTTAAGAAGACAGGTTATCATATTTTCTGGTACGCCCAGCTTAAAGTTGTTATGTTTGAGTTTTTCGCCAGAGCCAACTTTGATCAGCTTGAAGCACTTCAACTCGGAGTCGGCTATGTTAAATGCTGATGAGCAGGGATAGGATTTTGCTCACTTTGCCTTTTTTTTTCCGCAATCGTATGACACCATAGACTTTAAACAAATACGTTTGACGTGCTGCTGGTGCCAAATATATATATTTTATTTTGCCTTTCTCCCGTTATTGCCTTTTTTGCCTATTCTCATATTTTCGCTCTTTAAACTCTTTTTCAAAGTTATACATATAGAAGACTCAAATATACAAACAGAAAGTATATTTACTCAATGTTCATAAGTGCATACATCCGATCCCCATTCTTTTTTGCATGCATTGACTATTTAGCTCAACACGAAAATTTCGAATGAATACAAATAGATTTACATTATGTAACATTAATGGAAACAGCAAAAGAGACAATCGCAAAAGATGTTTTAAACAAGTTCAAATCCGTTTTCTCTGCGAATAAGGGACTTGAGATAGTGGCTTATGGTTGCTCAATGTTACTATAATGAAGTTTTTATTTTATAGTCTCTTGTTAAAATAAACGCCTTTTTTGACTATTTGGATGTTTATACCCTATCCTTATACCCTTCTCAAAACCCCTCTGCCCTTCGGATACGGCATAAAACTGTAGGTCCCTTCTGTACATGCAGAAATGTATACCACGCACATCATGTACAATTGTGAGAAGCTAGGTCTTGGCCCTCTATGGGCTGCTAACGGCCTAATATTTATTTATTTATTTATTTTATACCCTATCCTAAGGGTATATTAAGTTTGATATATAGTTTGTAACATAGAGAAATATTACAGATAGACCCAATAAAGTATATATATAAATGATCAGCATCACTAGCTGAATCGATTGAGCTATGTCCGTCCGACTATATGACTATAGCTATGTATTACCCGACATATCTTCCATACATAGTATACAGCCACACCCACGTTTTAGGGGCGTTTTGTCCAAAAACTGATTTTCGACAGTTTAATCAAAATAATAGCACCTTATAGGAACAAAATACGGTATATGTTGAAAAAATGTTGAAATCTTCCCACTACCACGCCCACTTATTGAGCAAATTCGTATTTTGGAGTAATTCTATGAGATATTTAAAAAAAAATTTGCTTAAACACCAATATACGGTGGAAGAAGAAGCTATGTGTATAGGAAAGGGATAGGGTATAAACGATCTTCCATATATTATGTATTGCCCCGCCCACGTTTTAGGGGCAGTTTTCTAAAAAAAAACGTTTTTCGTAGATTTCAATCAATCCTTAGAAACAAACTTGAGTATATGTTCAAATATTTGAAGATAAATAATATAAATAAAGTAAGGCAATTTTTTGTGGAAAAGGCTACATACACTTGTAGATATATAGGAAAGGGATAGGGTATCACACGATTCGCTCTAGGCGGAGTGTAGCATTTCCATATGCTTGGGACTTAAATTTTGAGCTAGGTTGATGAAATTTTGTACACAAGGTCCTTGCAAAAGTAAGCAATACAAGTGTAATTTTTTTTAAATCCGCCCACTGACACGCCCAGTTTTCGAATAAATCACTTTTTTTCAGTTATTTTATATGAAACTTGAAAAAACTTTTTTAGCAAATAGGTGGATATATTTTTACTCTACAAATCTAACATATCCATATTCGCCCGGGCCTACATTTTAGGGGCGTTTTTATCAAAAAACTGTTTTCGACGTTTTTATTCGAACAATATCACTTCTAAGGAACAAAATACAGTATATATTGAACAAAATTTAAAATCCGCGCACCTATTTAGAAAATTCCTATTTTGGAGTAATTTGAAAGGATATGAAAAAAAAACATTTGCATACAGTAGCATTTTCATATTTAAAAAGATAAAGAGCCAGCTGCACCTTAAATGCTCTTCGCTTGTGCAATACTTAACTATTTTTCATTAGATAGTGATGAAGCATTACTTTGTTGAATATGTTTTCGTTTAAAAGTTTTTTACAAACGCAAAACACCAAATTAAATTGTAAGACGATTCAAAATCCGCCCATTGACACACGCACTTTTCGAAAAATGCACTTTTTTCAGTAATTTTACATGAAACTTGACAAAATTTAATAAGAGCAATTAGGTTTGTATCTATTTACTTACTCTACAACTATCTAATACATTGTATACAACCACGCCCGCCTTTTAGAGGCGTTTTTCTTAAAAAAACTGTTTTCGGTGGATTCATTAGAACAATAACACTTTTCAGGAACAAACTTTAATATATGTTGAACAATTTTCAAAATCCGCCCACTCTTTGGGAAAACTCTTACTTGAAGTAAATTTATAAGAAATTTTAAAAAAAACATATTTGCTTAAGTAAGTTTTTTCGAGTTTTATATAAAAATAGTGAAAAAAGGTGATTTTTTTAAAAGTGGGCGTGTCAGTGGGCGGATTTTAAAAATTTTTACACTTGTATTGCTTACTTTTCCAAGGACCTCGTATAGAAAATTTCATCAACCTAGCTCAAAATTTAAGGCCCAAAAACTGGTGACACACGGACGGACAGACGGACGGACGGACGGACATGGCTCAATCGACTCGGCTACTGATGCTGGTCATTTATATATATACTTTATGTAGTCTATCTTTAATATTTCTCTATGTTACAAACTATGTATCAAACTTAATATACCCTTAGGATAGGGTATAAAAACCAGGTGATAAGGAATGTGAACAGATCTATAGAAAAATACATTACCGAGAAGAAAATGGCAAATGTGTGGTAAAAATTCTAGCTACTAGTCTACTGAGAGGTATTCTACCAGAGTCGCGAATTCAGAGTGATATATGTAAGCATGGTGAAAGAAGATCGTCTCTTTGGAAAACGTTGGCGATTTCAATTTAAAGTACACATTGAGCCAACTACAAAAGAAAACCAGTGAAAAATGCTACAATCCGCCTGGAGCGGATCATATGATACCCTATCCCTATCTTATTTGGTCGTTTCAGTGGGCGGTGGAAAATGTATTCACAAAATTTTCTATTTTGCCCTATAAACTTATATTTTTACTCGAAAAAGAATTTTTGAAGTAAACGCCCCTAAAAAGTGGGCGTGGCCATATACAATGTATGGACAATTTGTAGATTTAGTGGATATCTACATATTTGATCAAGTAAGTTTTTTCGAGTTTCATATGAAAATAGTGAAAAAAGGTGATTTTTTTGAAAAGTGGGCGTGGCAGTGGGCGGATTTTAAAAATTTGTACACCTGTTCTGTCCCGATATACAAGGACTTCGTATACAAAATTTCATTGTCCTAGCTCAAAATTTAAGGCCCAAAAACAGGTGACAGACGGACGGATGGACGGACATTGCTCAATCGACTCGGCTAGTGATGCTGATCATTTATATATACTTTATGTGGTCTATCTTCAATATTTCTCTATGTTATAAACTATGTATCAAACTTAATATACCCTTAGGATAGGGTATAATTAGGATAGGGTATAATTAGGATAGGGTGTAAAAAAGGCAAGTAAGTATCATGATAAATTGCTGGGGAAAAGAGCTATATATAGAAGGGATAGGCTATCACACGATCCGCTCCAGATGGATTGTAGAATTTTCATTTGTTTTTATACCCTATCCTAAGGGTATACTAAGTTTGATACAAGTTTGTAACATAGAGAAATATTGAAGATAGACCACATAAATTATATATATAAATGATCAGCATCAGTAGCCAAGTCGATTGAGATATGTCCGTCCGTCCGTCTGTCTGTCACCAGTTTTTGGGCCTTAAATTTTGAGCTAGGTTGATGAAATTTTGTATACGAGGTCTTTGGAAAAGTAAGCAATACAAGTGTAAACATTTTTAAAATCCGCCCACTGACACGCCCACTTTTTAAAAAAAATCACCTTTTTCACTATTTTCATATGAAACTCGAAAAAACTTACTTGAGCAAATATATCCACTTAATCTATAAATCATCCATACATTGTATATGGCCACGCCCACTTTTTAGGGGCGTTTACTTCAAAAATTAATTTTTGAGTAAAAATACTAGTTTATAGGGCAAAATAGAAAATTTTGTGAATACATTTTCCACCGCCCACTGACACGACCAAATAAAATAGGGATAGGGTATCATACGATCCGCTCCAGGCGGATTGTAGCATTTTTTTACTGGTTTTTTTCAAATCTCTTTTAAAAGTAATCCAAAACCTGAGATTTCTTAAAAATTGGGCATGTTATTGGGCGGATTTTGAAAATGCTTCAATATATATTAAATTTTGTTCCTAAGATATTGTTGTAAATACCCTTAAAAAAGTGGGCATGGTCACATACAATGTTTATGGATTCGTTGAGTGAAAAAGTTTCTACTTATTTCTACATGTTTTTTCGAGTTTCATATAAAAATACTCAAGAAAGTGATTTTTTCGAAAAGTGGGCGTGTCAGTCGACGGATTTTGAAAATTTGTACACTTAATCTGTCCCGATGTCCAAAGACTTCGCATACAAAATTTCATTGTCGTAGCTCAAAATTTAAGTCCCAAAAACTGGTATAGGTACACTTAACTTAATACCCTATACTTAATATAGTTACCCTTATATAATTATTTATACATATATATATAAGTTTAAAAACTAAAGCCTCACTAGCCGAGTCGATAGTACCTTGTCTCTACATATACATATACATATGTATGTATATGCTCTCAGCAAGAAAATTTCTGCGCAATCATAACTATTAATGTGTGTTATTTATTTATTCTATATGATTTAATTGCTGGCGGTAAAGGGGCTAAGAAAAATAGGGCAAGCCTATACATATATATTTTTAAAAATTACTGCAATAGGGATATTTATTTGGGAATAATATCAAAATACATATTTACTTTGGTAAAACTTTTTTTTTCAGCATGCTGCTTTTTATTTTTAATTGAATTATTTATTTCCGGGCACTTTTCAAACATCATTATTCTGTCTGCCACTGATCCCTTAGCAAAAACTATTCTGCACATAGCAGTAGTTGTGTCACTCTCCATTTGTTTGATTGTTCCAACGAAAAAAGATTACTTATTAATAACACGACACTACTTAGAGATTAACGTCTTGCTAAAACCAATTTCTTTCAAAATAAATTCATAAATTTAGGATCAATATTTGTGTATTTTGTTAAAATGGTTTTATTTTTAGAACTGGATGAATATTATTGTCTGCAGTGGATAATACCTGACCAAATAGAATTTTCAATAAAATGGCAGCTGACAATGTGACCAAAGTACCAACGGAATACGCAAACTCCTCGAAAGGTGCGGACAAACTTTATGAAACCAGTGATTAATATACCGCAACGATAAAGTGAAAGAGGTAAAAAAATTCAAAATGTGGGACAAAATAAAGAAATTCACCGGAAAATATAGAACACATTAATTTTTTTTTTCTTTATTTAAAGAGGTTGCAGAATATAAAAAAAAACATATGAAAATGCCACAATCGGTCTGAAGCGGATCGTGTGATACCCTATCCTCTTTCTAAGTGGTTTTTTATACCCTATCCTAAGGGTATATTAAGTTTGACACATAGTTTGTAACATAGAGAAATATTAAAGATAGACCCAACAAAGTATATATATAAATGATCAGCATCAATAGCCGATTCGGTTAAGCCATGTCCGTCCGTCCGTCCGTCCGTCCGTCCGTATGTCACCAGTTTTTGGGCCTTAAATTTTGAGCTAGGTTGATGATATTTTGAATACGAGGTCTTTGTAAAAGTAAGCAATACAAGTGTAAAGTGGGCGTGGCCATATACAATGTATGGAAGATTTGTAGGGTAAAGAAATCTCTACATATTTGCTTAATTAGGTTTTCCGAGTTTCATACAAAAATACTGAAGAAAGTGAACTTTTCGGAAAAGTGGGCGTGTCAGTGTGATTTGGAAAATGTTTACACTTGTACTGCTTACTTTTCCAAGGATTTCTTATACAAAATTTTATCGAACTAGCTCAAAATTTAAGGCCCAAAAACTGGCGACAGACAGACAGACGGACGGACGGATATGTCTAAATCGTCTCGGCTAGTGACGCTGATCATTTATATATACACTTTATCTACCTTCAATTACTACCACGCCCACTTTTGGAGTAATTTTATAAATGAAAATTTAAACGCAAAAATATGCAAGTTTCTGGTGGACGTGGCTACATACATAGTACATACACCGCTCCAGGTGGATTGTAGTACATATGTTTATATGTTTATACTTTATCCTAAGGGTATATAGTCGGCTAAAGATGCAAACCTCGTAAATCCACTTTTTGCCAAAAATCAGGGGTGGAATCGGCTAAGGTGATTTGTGATAAGTGATAGTCACATTTTTTGTTTTTGCTCCATGTAAAGTGATAGTAACTGTGATTATCACATTTTAGTGATCATTTCCTTGAGATAGCTGAAGAGGTATCACTTTCATACAATTGAATTATTTTTTGCGATTCCATTTGGGTTTAGAATCCACAGAAAATGTTTGTCTCGATGGAATTATTTTGAGTTCAAACAGTGATGACGAGGACAAAGAACACTATAGAAGTGTGCGAATAAATGAAAGCGGAACTTAACCAGTGAAAAAATGCTACAATCCGCCTGAAGCGGATCGTATGATACCCTATCCCTATCTTATTTGGTCGTGTCAGTGGGCGGTGGAAAATGTATTCACAAAATTTTCTATTTTGCCCTATAAACTAATATTTTTACTCAAAAACTAATTTTTGAAGTAAACGCCCCTAAAAAGTGGGCGTGGCCATATACAATGTATAGACGATTTGTAGATTAAGATATCTACATATTTGCTCAAGTAAGTTTTTTCGAGTTTCATATGAAAATAGTGAAAAAAGGTGATTTTTTTACAAAGTGGGCATGTCAGTGGGTGGATTTTAAAAATGTTTACACTTGTATTGCTTACTTTTCCAAAGACCTCGTATACAAAATTTCATCAACCTAGCTCAAAATTTAAGGCCCAAAAACTGGTGACAGACAGACGGACGGACGGACGGACATGGCTCAATCGACTTGGCTACTGATGCTGATCATTTATATATATACTTTATGTGGTCTATCTTCAATATTTCTCTATGTTACAAACTATGTATCAAACTTAATATACCCTTAGGATAGGGTATAATAAGAAAAACTCGTATATCAATTTTTGATATACATTGCTTAGAAAAGAAAACTATATCCACTTGCTCATAAAAACCGTCTGTCTATCACCAGTTTTTGGACCTTAAATATTGAGTTAGGTTTATGAAATTTTGTATACGAGGTCCTAGGAAAAGTAAGCAATACAAGTGTATATATATACATACACTTTTTTCAGTTATTTTACATGAAACTCGATAAAACTTACTTAAGGTAATATGTAGATATTCTCTTACCCTACATACTTTCAGTACATTGTGTATGGCCACGCCCAGTTTTTAGTGGCGTTTTTATAAAAAAAAATATTTTTTTATCGAAATAATAGCACTTCTTAGGAGCAAAATACAGTATATGTTGAAAAATTTACAAAATCCGCTCACTACCACGCCCACTTATTGAGAAAATTTGTGTTTTGGAGTAGTTTTATATAATATTTTTGAAAAAAAGTTGCTTAAGGAAGTATATTGCTAGAAAAAGAGCTAGTATGTGCATAGGAAAGGGATAGGGTATCATACGATCCGCTCCAAACGGATTTTAGCCTTTTCATATGTTTTTCTCTTTATATGATTTGTTAATATAAAGATATTTAAAATCTAAATTATTGTACTACATATTTGACGATGTTAATTTATATTATCATAGTGGATATAAATAATAAATTAATGAAGTTCATTGCTTTAAGATACCTACATAATATACCAGTAGTATGTTTTTTACTTTTTAATCATGTCACGTGGATTGAAAATGCTTAGGCTAGCCTTACAAAAACCAATTTTAGTATCAGAAGAACTTTCAAATAATATCATTGAAGATCAAAACAGAATTTATGGAGCAGAGAGTTATGTTATCGATGTGCCAGAAGATTCTCACAAAATAAATCTGACCGAATTTGGTCAAAATATTGAAAGTAATTCAATCTTGAGCATTAATGATGAACTTGATAGTTTGGTTGAAAACGAACCCATTTAAACCGTTTCTTTTCAAAACGATGACGCTATGGTAGTTATTGATAACTCATAAAACCTTCTTAAGATTGATCCTGTAACCCAAGAAACTGAGATTAACGAAAGTTCGGATGCAATTCTTCCACGAAAGAGGAACAAAAAAAAAAATAAAGTAGATAAAAAAGAATGGTATGGTTTTAAACAAAAACTTGCAAGGGAAAAAGGAAGGTCATACTTCGGGAAAAAAAATCAGGTTAGGATTGGGAACACAAGGTTGAAAAAAAAAACCCAAAACAAAAATGCAACTGCAAAGGAAAGAACACATCTTCATTAAGATGCCAAGAGTTTAGTGCTGAGGAAAGAAACAATATTTTTAATGAGTTTTGGAAAAAATCTAGAAAGGAAAAAAAAGTATATGTTGAATGCACTACTAAAATAGAACAAATTAAAAGAAGACGGGTAAATGTCCAAGAATCAAGAAAACGAAATAATGCAATTTATTATTTTCTACAATATAAAAATGAAACAAAACGTGTTTGTAAGGTGATGTACTTGAACAATTTAAGCGTTGGTGAATCGGCAGTAGCCAACTGGAAAAAAAAAGTTTGAAAAATCAAAATATAATACTTACATCAGATCCAACGTTAACTTCAGTAACTTCCAATTCAAACAACCGTCAAATAAAAATCAATCTTAAAAGAAAATGCCTCATTTTTTATTGTACCTACCAAAATTGGAATCTCACTACTGTAGATCGAATTTATCAAAATTATACTTCGAATCTGTGTGGCAGACAAAAACACAGTTATATGAGGAATATTCCAAAATTTGGTGCATAAAAAATGGTAAAGACCCCGTCTCTGTTACGGTTTTTAATGAAGTGTTCCATGAAATGAATTTGAGTCTTTTCCGCCCAAAAAAAGACGAATGTGAAGTTTGTGTGGGATATAGAACGGGAAAGATTTAAGAAAATGTCTCTTTGGAACATACAAGACTCAAAGATAAAGCTCGAGATAAAAATAATAAAAATAAATCTGACCCCACCAAAAAAGTGTTCACTGTAGATTTACAGTCAGTCTTACTTTCCCCCAAATCAAATGTATCGTCTTTGTACTACCGCCAAAACTTATAGTTCATAACTTCACCATTTATGATGGCACGAAGCTGAAGGTGGAGTAAGCGCTGATGAGTTTTCATCTATTTTGTGCAATTTTCTTGTAGAGAGAATTATACCAACCAACGTTGGTAAAGACATTATATTTTACAGTGATGGGTGTGCTTGTCACAAGAGAAACAGCATCTTGGCAAGTGCACTGCTTGACCTACGTGTTTTACACAAAGTTAAACTTTATCAAAAAATACTGGTGAAAGGACACACCCAGATGGAATGAAAGTTGATGGATGAAGTTGATTCTATGCATTCGACAATTGAAAAAAAAACTACGGAACCGAAATATTAACGTTCCAGCAGATTACGTGGACGTCTGCGAAAAGGCTCGCACCAATCCCTTTCCATACACCGTAAACTATTTATACCCTATCCTAAGGGTATATTAAGTTTAATACATAGTTTGTAACATAGAGAAATATTGCAGTCAGACCCCATAAAGTATATATATAAATGATCAGTATCAATAGCCGATTCGATTGAGACATGTCCGTCCGTCAGTCTGTCACCAGTTTTTGGGCCTTAAATTTTGAGCTAGGACAATGAAATTTTGTATACAAAGTCTTTGGATATCGGGACAGAACAAGTGTAAAATTTTTAAAATACGCCCACTGTCACGCCCACTTTTAAAAAAAATCACCTTTTTCACTATTTTCATATGAAACTCGAAAAAACTTACTTGAGCAAATATGTAGATATCCACTTAATCTACAAATCGTCTATACATTGTATATGACCACGCCCACTTTTTAGGGGCGTTTACTTCAAAAATTAATTTTTGAGTAGAAATATTAGTTTATAGGGCAAAATAGAAAATTTTGTGAATACATTTTCCACCGCCCACTGAAACGACCAAATAAGATAGGGATGGGGTATCATACGATCCGCTCCAGGTGGATTGTAGCATTTTTTCACTGGTTGAATTTTGAATATTTTAAAAAGTACTCCTCACTTAAAATTGTACCATCAATAGGACCAAGAAAAAAAGTGGTGATCCTACTGTGAATCAAATCCACGCCTTTAAGTACAACGAAGAAGGCTTAATTGAATACAAACTAAATTTTTCTGATGCTTGGAAATTATTGCCGCAACGAATTAAACCTTTTAATCCGATTCAACTTGACAACATTCCGAAATTATTTGAAAATCAACCTAAAATATCCGAAGATAAATTCAAACATCTTGAAGAACTCAATACATCTTTCAAGCAAGATTACCATTCTTTTTATGACTCTCTACCACGTTAAAGGTTTAAAATTTTATATTTTCTTACTTGACATGAAAAAATAACCTTTACCTTCTTTCTTCCCGTCTTTTCAAGAAAAGCTAATCATTCAAAAAATTATTACTAAATACTTTTTTATTTTCTTGCCGTGTTCTATTTTTTCATCTTCAATTATTCTTCCTTTAATAATGTACCTATTTAACTGAAAATTCTTATTTCATCTAATTTATGTTTGAGTTAACTTCTTTTTCTTATTTCTTTTTTTTCCGAGGGTAGGTGAACATCTTCAATAAGACACTATGAGGATCGCCAGCGCGTGCTCATAGTAGTGTGGGATTCTTACCCATTAAAAAACCTCCCTTCAACAAACTATTGTATTTGTTGTTTTTTATTTTTACTACAACTAAGTGTTCGACTTATCAAGCAGTTTTCTTCTCACGAAATAAGAGCATTTGGCAGGTTAGCTTCCCATTAGAAACTCCTGCTAGTTCCGCAGTTTAGACGCGGTTTCTTATCGCGCCAGGTCTAGAGGTTTAGTTCTTTGAAGACGGCGCAGTAGATTACTTTCATCCAACACTTGAAGGACTGTGATATTAACATGACTTTCAAGTCGAATTTTATGCTTTCTCGCTAATTTCATCTACGATTGTTTTAATGCCGAGGTCTCTGTGGATATCGTTATTTCTAATATATCATGGCGCATTAACAAATCCTCTTAGCACCTTGTTTTCAAAAGTTTGCAGAATATTTATATTACTTACTTTGGTACAAGCCCAGAGTTGTATACCATGAGTCCATACTGGGGCGGAATCCTCTAAGCTGATAGTTGATTGTTGACGATCACAATCATCACTTTTGCTCTCTCTAAGGTGACAATCACCGTGATTATCACATTTTTGCTATCGTTTTTGTGTGATAGCTATTTAGGTGTTACTTTCATCTGTGTTTTACATTTATTAGTGTAATTTGTGAAGTGCTACGAAAATGCTTACCTCTTTGCAATTATTTTACAGCACCAATGACATAAATTCGAATGTACGACTGCTCTATCTTGAGAAAAAACTCAAATATTTTGGACCTTCCTAACTCAATGCAAGTAGGTACCAACCAATACATGTACTCGTATATATTTTTTTATTTAGATTTTTAAAAAATGTTCCATTGACAAAGGAAGCTTTAATGTACATATGTCTTGCGGCGGTTAGATATATCAAATGGAATACGGGGCTCATATAAGTTAGCACACACGTCCCTCAACAGTAATTGTAGTTACATTGCCCCCGCTCGACCAAGGTCAGCTGCACTCACACACAGAACATTGTAGTTGCGTTGCTCGCGCTTCACCAAGGTCAGCTGCGCTCAAAACCAGACGCACATGTAAGCAAATATTTTTGCGATAATAACCGATGCACATGCCGGAAAATAATTGCAACATAAGCAATTAACATTATTGTATTAAGTTAGATTTAAGGTTTTTGGGAAAAATTAAGTTAGTCTGAAAACAGCACTCGAACTTGTCGCATAACTTGTCTCGAACTTCATAGAAGTCGTGAAAAAAAAAAAAACTTGTTGAAGTTGTCCAAACGAAAAAGTGCGGAGTAGCAGTAATTAATTCGAAATTATTGATAATTAACTACAAAAATGAACTTAGTGTTAATGTAAGTTTAAGTAACTGAAAATCTGTTTATTAATTAGTGCAAACGATATTTAATGTTCTGAAATATTATTTCATAAATGTTTTATTAATATTGTAAGATTTAAAGATATTAAAAGGAATCTAAGACAAGTGATTTTGAAAGTAAAGAAAAATGAATCACGAAGAAATACAGGAACTTATTTCTGCATCTGTTGCTAGTGCAAGACAGGAATTTGCTAGCCAGTTAAATGAATTAACCGCGGCTATAAGTCACCTTCAAGCACCTCGCGTTGAAACATACGCTCCAGTCTCTATTAATCCTCTTATTGATTCAGGCAATGCCACCCTTGATTTAATCAAATCACTGGCCGAATTCAACGGAGATAGCACTGCTTACCCGGCATGGCGAACAGCAGCCCATTTCGCAATAAACTATTATACAGAGGGATCAGAAAAATACTACATAGCTATGGGTATCTTTAGAAATAAAATTACTGGCAGTGCCAATGCCACATTATCAGCATTTAACACAGTGCTTAACTTTAAGGCGATCATAGCAAGACTCGACCAAACTTATTCAGATAAGAGGCCGATTCACGTGCTGGAGAATGAACTAAGCATTCTAAGACAGAATAATTTATCTATTATTGATTATTATGACTTAGTTGATAAACAGTTAACTCTCATAATTAATAAACAAACAATGGCACACAGTGCAAATTATGACCTTATTGATGCTCATAACGAGCGCGCAAGGGAAAATGCTCTTAGAGTTTTCATTTCCGGACTTCGTCGTCCTATATGTGATATTCTTTTCTCGTCGAAACCATCAGATCTCCCTACTGCCCTGGCAGTCGCACAAGAACTCGAAATGAATCATAAACGTTACGAGTTTGCACGTACATTTGCGGCTGGTAGTTCAAACAGGCCTATAAGGCAGAATACATTGGCTCAATCCCGACATCTACAGCAGAATAACCAACGCAATCGTCGTTCAAGTGACAAATTTAGGAATTCAACTCCTATGAGCATAGACCCCGGAAGCTCGGTCTTTAAAAAAACCGACAAATTTCCAGAACGATGTCGAATTACAACGATCCAGTAGAACTGCAGGGCAATCTCGCCAATTTAATCAACATCAATCTAATAATCCTGGCGTAGCGGGAAAACGTACTCGTGACCATACGGATTCAACACGGTCACGACTAGGGAAATTTCAAAGAATAAACCACTTGCTAGACTTATCATTAGAATCCTTAAGTGAAATAGGAACAGATAGTTACGCTTCTAATGATTATGGTAATGATGATCAAATCGCAAATGATACCAATTCTTACGAGGTTAATTTTTTAGAATAAAGTCGCTCTTGACATTTATTACAAAAAAAACAGTAAATGGACAAGAGCTGCGATTATTATTAGACACAGGTACTTCCAAAAATTTTATTAAAAATTTACCTTACTTAAAAGGAATTTCTACAATGGAAACTCCATTTCAAGTAAAATCAGTTAACGGTGTAAATATAATAAAGGAATATTGCAAAGTTGATGTCCTAGGGAAAACATCTACATTTTTTGTCCTACCTAGCCTCAACACATTTGATGCAATTGTAGGATACGATTTCTTAAAAGAAATAGGAGCTAAGCTAGACACTGTAAATAAAAGGGCGTATGGTAATTGATTTTAGGAAAATTAATGAAAAGACTGTGCCCGATAGGTATCCTATACCGGATACTTCTGTTATCTTGGCTAATTTGGGAAATTCAGAATATTTTACTACATTAGACCTGAAATCAGGTTTCCATCAAATTGAGATGGATAGCAAAGATATACAGAAAACGGCGTTCAGTGTAAATAATGGGAAATATTAATTTTGTCGAATGCCATTTGGACTGAAAAATGCACCTAGCATTTTCCATAGGGCAATCGATGATATTCTACAGGAGGACATAGGCAAATGTTGTCCCGTCTATGTCGACGATATCATTATATATTCCCCTAACGAACAGGCGCACCTATCTGACATTGAAAATGTATTAAAAAAACTTGAACACGCAGGAATGCGTGTTTCACCACAGAAATCTAAATTTTTTAGGAAAGAAGTCGAATTCTTAGGGTTTTTGATATCTCAAAGAGGAATTAAAACGTGCACAGACAAAGTGCGTGCTATTCTTAACTATAAAACGGCAAGCACACTCCGCAAATATTGGCGTCTGAAGACGTTCTTCTTTCCTATCCTGACTTCAATAAACCGTTTGAACTGTCAACAGATGCCTCATCAAGCGCTTTGGGTGCAGTATTGTCCCAAAACGGGAGGCCTATCACTATGATATCGCGGACATTGTCAAAAGCGGAAGAAAATTACGCAACGAATGAACGCGAACTTCTTGCCATTGTTTGGTCCCTAAAAGCGCTTCGTCATTATCTTTATAAAATTAAGGATATCCATATATTTACGGATCATCAGCCATTGACGTACGCCATTACGGATAAGAATCATTAAAAGGTGGCGCGCATTTATTGAAGAATTTGCTCCTAAGTTTTTCTATAAACCAGGGAAGGAAAACAAAGTTGCGGACGCTCTTTCGAGGCAATATGTTAACAATTTAACAGAGTTGCAAACAAACAATACGGTACATAGCGAAATTTCTTTGACAATCGTCATTAAGACTACCCAGTATCCGGTAAACCAATTTAAGAATCAATTCATACTAACGAAGTCAAACTATTTCAGCAAACAAACAAAAGTTATGTTTCAAAAACATATACGTCATACCATAAATTTTAATTCAGTTGAAAACTTAGTTAAGTGTTTGAAAGATATTGTGAATCCAAGCGTAACGAACGCCATTTGTTGTGACCTACCGACTACCGACATTAGCACTCATACAAAACACTTTATCATTACAGTTTCCCGGCACTAAATTCTTACACACTGAAAAGATGGTTATTGATCTAATAAATAAAAATGACCACTTAGATGTTGCAACAACAGAACACAATCGCGCTCATAGATCCATACAGGAAAACTTCCACCAAATTATAGGAGAGTATTACTTTCCTTAGCTTAGAAAGGTCTTAAAATAAATCGTAACCAATTGCAAAATCTGTATAGAAAACAAATATCCAAGAAAGCCTCCTAAGCCAGAGACTGGCAAAACACCAATCCCCAAGTATTCGGGGGAAATACTTCATATTGATATTTTTATAACAGATAAAAAGCTCTTCCTGACTTGCATCGATAAGTTTTCGAAATTTGCAATAGTAAAACCCATAGTTTCTCGATCATCTGTCGATATTAAAGACGCATTGTTAGAAATACTAGGTCGGTACAGAAATACAAGAATAATAGTTTCGGATAACGAAAAAGCTTTCCACTCTAATTTGATTAAAAGTTTACTTAGAGAGAATTTTTCAATAGAGCAATTTTTTGTTCCTACACTCCACAGCCAAAGTAATGGACAAATCGAAACATTTCATTCGACTCTATTAGAGATAGCTAGGTGTATAAAAGCACAACAACAAATAGCGGAAGCTACTGATCTAATTTTATTAGGAATTTATTTATTTATTTATTGAGCTTAGTACAAGCTGTAACTTAATTCTAACAGAACTTATTAATTCTAACTAAACCTAATTTTATATTTATTTATTTTTTATGGTTTTTTAATATTATTAATTATAATTTAACAAACTAAAAACAAACATTTAACAAACTAAAACAGAATAGTTTTGAGGGGGAGGTCAGGAGGAAGAGAGTGAATTTCTAAGAGAGGATATGCTGTAATGGAAGTCGAGGAGGTTCTGGGCATTATTGGCTAATCGCAGCATTCTGGAGACTGGTTCAAAAAGTGCGGTGGAGAGCGAGACGAAAGAGAGGAAGAGACCTGAGGTTGCGTGGATTTGTTTGAAGCGAAATCATTTCCAGTAATGCGGGGGAATCGATCGTACCGGTTAATATCTGATGGATGAACAGAATATCGGCCACTTCGCGACGTCTAACAAGGGTTATAAGGTTAATCAATTTTAAACGATCTTCGTAGGGGGGTAGGTTATAATTGTCGACCCATGGGAGACCTCGTAAGGCAAAACGCAAAAACCTGCGCTGCACAGCTTCAATTCTAAGGGAATGGGTGACATTAAATGGAGACCAAACTCGGCTTGCGTACTCAAGGAGGGGTCTGACAAAGGTAATGTAAAGCGACTTTGTAACATAAGGGTTAGAGAATTCTTTAGACCAGCGTTTTATGAAACCAAGAAAAGAATTGGCCTTAAGTATAATGTGGTCAATGTGGGAGCGAAAGTTAAGTTCCCTATCACAGATAATACCCAAATCACGTATAAAGGAGACTGAGGGAATGGAATCATGAAGAAAAAAATAGGATCTACGGGGTGGGGGCAGGCGTTTTCGGGAGAAGGTTATGGATTGACATTTACTGACGTTAAGTTCTAAGAAGTTATTGACGCACCAAGTGTAGAAAGAGTTCAGGTCTTTTTGAAAAGATAGAGAGTCCTTCGGGGTGGATATAACCTTAACTATTTTCATGTCGTCCGCGTAAATAAACAGATCAGAGTTTTTAATGATTTGCCCAACATCATTTGTAGTTAGGACGAAAATCAATGGACCAAGATGACTTCCTTGTGGGACGCCTGAGGTTGCGATAATGGGATCGGAGACTGAAAATCTAAATAGAACTCTGTACTGGCGATTCTCAAGGTAAGATTTCAGCCATGAGACAAAAGATGGTGGAAAGCCAATGGCTTCAAGTTTGAAGTAAATAGTAGGGTGACATATTTTATCAAACGCTTTACTGAAGTCGGTGGTAATGACGTCAACTTCCTTACCTGCCCCCAGTGCCTGTAGTGTTTTTGAGACAAATTCGGTTAGGTTAGTCGTAGTGGATCTACCTTTTAAGAAACCGTGCTGATGGGGAGAAAAAATAGATTTGCAGTGAAAATATAATGAGTCGTATATAATGCTTTCAAAGAGTTTAGGGATCGATGAGAATTTAGCTATGGGTCGGTAGTTAGATATATCATTTTTACTCCCTTTTTTATGGATAGGGAAAATAAATGAGTCCTTCCATAAGTTTGGAAAAACGGCTTGTGAGAGCAAGAGACGAAATAAAGTAGTTAGTGGTTGATACAGTGCATTAGCATATTTCTTAAGAAATATGGCGGGCAAACCATCGGGGCCGGGAGAAAAGTCATCCTTGAGATGACTAATTTTATCGCGTACCATATCGGAACTTATGCTAACTGAGACTAGGGAGGTTTGAGGGCAGTTATTCAAATAGCTAAAATAGCTAAGATCCGGTACGTGAACGTGGTGACTATACGAATGGCTGAAAAAGGTTGCGAATAGGTTGGCGATTACTTTAGGGTCAGAAGTGGATGTATCAAGTAATTTTAGAGTGGAGGGGAAGCCATCGGATTTTCTTTTAACGTTAATAAATTGGTAAAAACGTCTGGGATCAGTTATTAGACTCGATTGCATTCTGTTGAGGTATTCAAGATAGAGGGATTCGCAGAGGGTGGAGAAGTGGGAGTGTGCTAGCTGGTAGTTTATAAGATCAGAAGCAGATCTGGATCTCAGGTATGTTTTCCACAATTTGTTTCTGGTATTTCTCAGAGTACGTAATTCTTTATTATACCATGGAGGGGAAGAAGAGCAGTTTTTGCGCGACACATATGGGACAGATTGAAGAAGACAGTCAAAAATCGCTGTGTAGAAGAATTCGAGAACGATGTCAATGGGGATGTTATTTTTTAGAAAGAGGTCGAAGTTAATGTTATTGATTAGGTTATTAAGTTTAGGGAAGTCAGCTTTACGAAAGTTGAAAGAAAGAGAGTTTTCAGATTCCACAGCAATGATGTCGTGCTCGCACGAAACGGTAAGAGTGAGAGGGGGATGATATTGGTCGAGAGTAGAGAGAAGATGGTTACTCATGTTGACGAGAATTATGGGCGTCAGAAGAAAAAATTAGATCTAACTGCCTACCAAGATTATTGGTGATACCACGTATCTGAAAAAAGCCAGAGTCAAAAAGACGATCAGTAAGAAGGATTTCCTTTTCTGAGGACGAGTTTGTTGGGACAAAAAATGATTCATCTTCTGATGGGACCCATTTTAAAAAGGGGAGGTTGAAGTCACAAACGATTATGTAATCGTCCTCGGGTCCAGCGATTTCAAGCAGGGCGTCAATAGCATCAACAGCTAGCTGGTATGCTTGGGTGGGTTGAGAGGGGCGAATATAACAGCAGATAATGTAAATGCTCCGCTTTGATACAGATATTTTAGCACACACAAATTCAAAACAACTGCAGCTTGAGACTTTAACTAGAGTTGCATCAAGACGATTATGTATGGCTAAAAGAACACCACGACCTAAGGGGAGCTCGATATTAACCTGGCCGTCCGCGCGGAAAACTTCAAAATCTGAGGAGAATAATTCAGAGTTTAGAAAATTGGGACAAAGGTTAGTTTCAGTTAGGGCAAAGATGTCGTAGGGAAGTGTTTGAGAGTTGAGATGAACTATCGAGGTTTTGGTGCGGAGACCTCTGACGTTCTGATAATAAAGGGACGAAAGTAGTTATTAAAGTTTTTGCGAGAATTTTGAAGATGCGAGAGACGTTTAGAGCCAATATGAGAAGCATAGGTTGAAAGGTCTTTAGCCACTGTTGAAGAGGAGATGTTAAAACTCTCGTGAAAACGAGTGTAGATGTTTCTTAAGGCTACAGGAGATATAATAGTAACATTCACTCCGTAATAAATGCAAAACCAATCGATGTAATTCATAATTGTCCCCCCAGGATCAGAAAGAAATAAGTAGAAAACTGATTGTCGCACAAGAGAAAACACTTCAACGTCTCAACGAAAATGCGTCTACTAAAACGTACAAGCCAGGTGAAAAGGTATTTTTACGAAGGAATAAGCGTATAGGAAACAAGTTCCAGAAAATTTTTATAGAGAAAGTTATAGAAAAAGACTTAGGAACCACAGTCCTCATAGAAGGAAGAAAGATCCATAAAAGTAATTTTTTTTTTCTTTCTCCTCTGTTCTTTTTCTCCTTAGTATAATTTTTGCACTTTTTCGGCCATCAACGACCAGAATCATCCATTGCAGCACAGCGTCAGATTTACTAGATCAATCGACTTTATAGGATCCGCCTTAAAAATTATAGCAGGGACACCGGATCACAACGATTATGAATTACTTCTAACAAAGGAACATTTTTTAATTGAAAATAGCAACAAACAGATAGAAATTAATTCCCAACTACAAGAGAAAATTAATGAGGTCACAGATCAAATAAATGCATTAACCCATCATATCAAGGGAAACTCAATTTCAAAATTCGATAAGCAATCACTTTTCTTAGATTGCCTTTTAAATAGAAATATTTATATCATATCTCATTTAAATAATATTGTTTTATCAGTTGTACTTGCGAAAAATGGAATTATAAATCCACTTATTTTAGATAATCTTGAAATAAACAACCTAATCCATCTTCAAAATATACCTATTAGCGTCAATAATTTGTTATCTGCTTCTAAAGTAAAGATTTTATTAAATTCTAATGTAATTTATTACGTACTAAGAATACCTAAAATAAATGAAATTTGTAATTTTTTAAGTATCTATCCTGTAAGTCATAATTATAAAATAATTAAGTTACATGTAAGTAAAGCAGCAAAATGTAAAAGCACTTATCAGCCTCTAACGGATTGCGCAAATATAACATCGATGCACATCTGTAAACCTGGGGTAGACCTATGTCTGATGCACCTTCTAAATAACAACACCGCATGTCCAACAGAAAGCTCATATCACCTTCCAGGCATACAATTGATCGAGGATGGAATAGTAATTCTAAACGAAGTTCCACCGACTAAAATATTTTACGAACAAGAAATAATAATAAACGGGACATATCTAATCACATTCTCCAACACAATAAAGATCAACGAAACTTCATACACCGCCAACACAATTCCAATGCATAGAGAACCACTTCCGGCCAAAACAATAGCGATTAAATTTTTGGACCACGAAACAAAGCTCTCCCTACCTTACCTACATAAAATCCATATCAAGAATACAAACCACATTGAAGAACTAAGGGAAGATATCTCAAGGCAAACAATTTTATGGTGTTCGACATTTCCAACCCTATCAGCTATATTTGTAATTGCAGGGGTGATCATCTCTGTTAGACTATGGTTACGACAAAGAAATAAAGCAAGAAAGGGGACAACTGCAAAACAACAAATGGACGAAGTCATTAAATACCTTAAGGATCGAAACGAGGTCGTCCTGAACTTAACAGGGGGAGGAGTTAGCACACACGCCCCGCAACAGTAATTGTATTTGCATTGCCCCCGCTCAACCAAGGTCAGCTGCACTCACACACAGAACACTGTAGTTGCGTTGCTCGCGCTTCACCAAGGTCAGCTGCCGGCAAATAATTGCAACATAAGCAATTATCATTATTGTATTAAGTTAGATTTAAGGTTTTTGCGAAAAATAAAGTTAGTCTGAAAACAGCACTCAAACTTGTCGCATATTATTTTATATACCACCAATTCTGCAACTGACTGCAACACTAAATTTACTTGGTGGTGGAGGTTACCAAAGGCAAGTTGGTGCTGACTGGTTTGCACCAATGGGGCAAAGTACTATCGCTAGAGTCACTGCTAGAGTTATTAAGAAAATGCAGTCAAAATGTCCAATATTCATTAACTTTGTCCCAATGGAATCAACAAAAGTATTTTTCTTTGAAAAATATAGGATAGCGCTGAAGAAAGTTCACCTGAGACTCAATTTCACATAGTCATTTCATTCGTTGAACGCTGTATTGGGCAGTTAAAAAGTGGGTATGTTATAAACATCTTCTAACATCATTCTATGCTTCTTTTTTTTTTAGGTCGATGGCGTACAATACTCGACGAAAGAAAATGTAGATATGCACTGTCAAGGGTAGCTGAAATTGTTAACGTTTGTGCTGCCCTACACTATATTTCCTATTCATAAAATGAGCCTCTTCCTGAACAAGCGGTCTATAACCCTCAAAGTCAGTCACATTCGGCGCACCGCATAACCACACCGAGAAGAGAAGCTGTACGAATCCGGGACATGATTAGAGATCATGATCTAGCGGCTAACTAATTTTTCCACACTTCATTCAATATAAATAATATGCTATTTAGACATTTTCATTTTTTTAATTGAACAAATTACAGAGACAGATATCACTGACAAGAAAATGACATTCCGAAAAACTGTGCTACCAAGTTTTAGATAACTTTTTGTGATCGTTTTACGGAGAGCTAACAAAGTGTGATTATCAACATTGACTATCAAAAATGCCACCTTCTGTTGTCGGCTGCGTCCAAAATCCAAGTGGACGAGACCATTGATCATCCACCTTCAGCAGCACGATTGCACCCACCAGACTAGCACCCACACATACTTCTTGGGCCCATGCACTCGGTCTATGTGCACTTCTTCGATTTGTGTGCGGATCGTATGATCCGCGTGTCGCACAGGGATTGGGTGAATCAATGTACAGTGACTATCAATTAATTTTATAAACAATTAAAAACCAACAAAACTATGATAAACTATTAAGAGTAATTATGATACGAGATGAGATAAACAGTAAATTATTATAAATGAATAGTAACAAAAAAATTATTATTTAATCTTAAACATCCCGGCCCCCCTGGAACAAGTTTCAGGACAATGGCAGAGCAGCCAGCTTGGTAATTGGGCGAGTAAAGGTGCCTCTAGCTGTCCTCACTGTTGCAACTCGGACATGATTATCAGAACCTGGATCGATCGATCTCCGACAACCCTTCGCAAATGCAGTTTTACCGACTTGACTCCAGCCTCCCACAGCCCACCGAAATGTGGCGCGGAAGGTGGAATAAAATGCCATGCAATTTCATACATCGCAAGTGCAGCAGAAATATCGTCATTGTGGGCCTGAGACAACACTAGTTTCTGCATCTCATTGAGACATCAACGGGCTCCTTGGAAAATCGATCCGTTGTCGCTATAGACATTCGTACATTTCCCGCGGCGAGAGATGAAGCGTCGGAAGGCGGCTAAAAATGCTTCAGTTGTTAAGTCACTTACCAACTCAAGATGGATTGCCTTGGTGCTCATACAAACAAAGAGTGCAATATAAGCCTTTGACAATCTTGGTTTCCAACCACGGGAGAGTTTGATGGTAAGTGGGCCCGCATAATCACATCCGGTGTTTGTAAATGGACGACTTGGGGTAACACGTTGACGCGAAAGATCACCCATCAATTGTGTGCTAGTGAGTTTCCGCTGCAGAAAACATGCCTTGCATTTATGTACGATCTTTCGGATAAGATTACGGCTTCCCATAATCCAATACTGTTGACGCACTATGGAGAAAGTTTCGGACACCCGAATGTAAGTATTGTGGAAATCCTCGGCTATAAGAGAAGAAACATGGTTATTAGCAAGCAGTATAGGGTGTTTTAAATCGAACGAAACATTGGCATGTTTGATGCCTCCCACGCGTAGAAGGCCATCCTTGTCAAGGAACGCGGAATATTTTAGAAGTTTGGATTTGAGTGGGAGATCACGATTTTTTGTCAGATGTTGTATGTCACTCCCGAATGCTTCCAGTTGGGTAGATTTTAAGATATGGAGTTTAGCTAATTGAATTTCATTAAAACTGAGGCCGTGCGAGAGTTTAACTAGATTTATAGACCGACAGTTAGATGCGAATCGAAGACAGTAGGCGAGGATCCGTAGCAGCCGCCTCCATGATGGACTCTTGTCGATGAGATTGTTCAGCACGTTAACACTGGCGGAGGATATGCACACTTGCTTTGGAGATTGTTTTTCTTCTTCAAGGATCTTTCCGGGATCCGGTTGTGACACAGAGAACTTTGTTACTACTTTTGTTTTAGCTGCGATGAATACTACCTTGAATTGATTTTCCGCGATTTTACAACGAGAATAGACGACCACGGCGTAAGCAAGGGATGATGCGTCGGAGAACCCATGAAGCTCAACATCTTCTGGCGAAGCAAACACGTTTCGTGGAACCCGGATCCGTTCAAACGATTTGAGTTCGCCTTGATAGGTTATCCACCGGTCCGCCAAATGTGATAGTGACGGGTCGTCCCAGTTGAGGTTAAGTGCAGATGACCAAAGTTCCTGAAATAGAAGTTTGAAGAGTATGACGGAAGGGGCTAAAAATCCTAAAGGGTCAAAGATTCGGGAGATTTCAGACAACAATGTCCGTCTTGTTGGAAAGCTGCACAGGGGAGAGTCAGACATCTTAAACGAAAATTCGTCGGTAGTTGGGCTCCAGTTCATTCCAAGTACCTTTATCATTGACTTCGATCGTTCCGTATCGAACCACGAGAACTCGCAGTCATCCTTTGGTAGACGAGAGCGTTTGATAATAAGGACACCAGCTCTGACTGTAACCGGATAAGATCTTCGGATGAATTTGCTCCTGTCATAATATCATCTACGTATACAACATTCATCAAAACCCGCGCCGCATTAGGATACTGCTGTTCATAATCTATCGCTATCTGCTTTAAAACCCGAACCGATAAGAATGGAGCCGATGCGGTTCCATAAGTGACCGTGCGTAAGCGGAAATAACCAATCTCATCAGATGGAGTTTCGCGCCAGACAATGCGCTGAAAGTCCGTATGGTGATCATCGACCCATATTTGGCGAAACATCTTCACCACATCCGCTGTGAAAACGTACTTATGCTGCCGAAACCGCAAACTAACTCCAATTAAGTCTCTTTGAATTGGTGGACCGATTAACAACTGTTGAGTGAATGTCCGAAAGAATCTATGGCCGAGCCATCGAAGACTACACGTAGTTTCGTTTTGGAACTGTCGGGTCTCAGCACAGCATGATGCCATGTGACCAAGGTCAAAATATTCTGACATCAACATTGGGTCCTTTTGAAACCGACGTTCCATTGAATATAACAGACTAACAGCACCTTTAAGCGAGTTTCCAAATATTGGCGAAGGGGTGTTAAAAGGCAACTGAACAATATATCTGCCATCGTCTGAACGCGAGAACGTCCGTCGAAAATGTTGTTCGGCTCCATCGTCACTGAATGATTCATCCTTCGGAGGAATTACTTCATCCAACTCCCAAAAACGTTGTAGTAATGCATCGACATCCAGAAAGAGTGAAGGGATGAAATGGGTACGGGGCTTTGGTTTGTATCTAGAAGTTCTCTGGGCTACTGGCATTCCATCTGATCCTTGAATTCGATCGCCCTTGAGGATAGACCACAACTTATCGGCTCCTAAGAAAACATCAACCGGACGAGAAACATTGAAGGAAGGATCTGCTAGGTCCAAATGACGAATATATGACCACGTGGAGGTATCAAACGATTGAGAAAGCAGATTGGACGTTAGCTTGCTTAAGACAAAGGCATCAACGAATATATGGTTTTGGGAATGACGAGACGACAGTTTCATGGAAACACAACCTCTAGTATGACCTGCTTCAGTAGATGTAAGTCCCAAGATTGAAAGTCGAGCATGTTTACGAGGAAGCCCTAACCTTTGAGCGAACGACTCAACCCCAAAGGAAACCTGAGATCCAGAGTCTATTAACAACCTACTGCTGTGAACATTACCTTGAATATCCTGAACCTTGGCCAATATCGTGGGTAGAATCGTTTGCTTGCATAAGCCAACGTCGATCGAGTGGTTATTGAGAATTGGTGGAACAGGCGATGATGGCGATGATGTTGATGAATGCACCACAGGTTTCAGCGGTAGGTTAGAACGCGACGAGGACAGTTTGCTATCTGCTTCCGTTGGATGGACCAGTGAGTGATGACGCTATTTACATGACCGACAGCGGAATAATGAACGACATTTAGTGGCAGGGTGGCCTATTCGAAGACAATTGAAGCACAGAGACTTCGATTTTACAAAACACCGGCGCGATTCAACGTCTAATGCGATAAATTTAGGGCACTGGGGTAGAATGTGGTTGTCTTTGCACTTGGGACACAATGGAGATGATTTTGGTGATTCAGTAAAATGTGACCGAATTAGTCCTTGCGATTTACGCGATACACTAGGTCGGGAAACAGACTGGCAGGCTTCGAGCGCGTCACACCTTGATTCTAAAAATTTCAAAAACTCATCGATTGTACAATCGTCTCGAGACCCGACATCTTTAGCTTACTATCAACATCTAGTTTATTAAGCAGTAAGTAAATTAACCAAGGGTCACAATTATTAGAACCGAGCGCATTAAGACCGCGAATGACTTCGTCTGCGCCATCTGATATTTTGCGCAATGTGTGAACGTTAGCACTACTTATTGTTGGAAGTAATAGGAAAGATTGGATAAAAGATTGCACTATTAAGTTCACTCGGTCGTACCGTTTCTCCAACCTTTCCCAGGCTTCAAGATAATTAGCCTCCGATATTGGTATATGTCGGACTAAATTTGCCGCATCACCGCGAAGATACGATTTCAAGTACTTAAACTTTTGACTCGCTGTCAGAGAAAAAAATATATCGCGAAATGAAGGCCAATCCTTGTAATCGCCCGAAAAAGATGGCACTTCTAACTTTGGCAATTGAACACCAGAACTATCTTTCGAATTTGAAGTCAAGGTCTCTAGATGTGCTGATTGCTGGAGCGCGAGTTGTTCGACCGTGGGATTTTCACCTGTTATGTGTTGCTTTTTCCGAATATGTTGCATTAAGCTAGAGTGTGTATTAAAAAATCGTGTTTCGTAGTAACCGAATTCGGTTTCTAATTCTCCAAGCTGCTCATCGGTGGCAGTTTGTAAGAGTTCATCATGCACTTTCGCGAAATCCGACCACGATTCGTCTAGCTTACACAACCGAATTTCCAGCATTTCTAGAGGAGTATCTTCATTAATACTCTCCACGAAAGAAGCCGTGCGCGTCAAATGACCTTTAGCGTTTCCTAGTTTTGATTTTAAGGACGTCATACTGTCTATTAGAAGCACAAAGAGAAAAAAACAACAAATTGTATTGGGGCTCACTAATAACAACCGATAAGTTCTATCTGCACTTTTTATTATCGATGAACACTTTACTGTCTATCACCAAAATGTTATATTATATTGTATACGCAGAATTCGAAAAGTATCCGGCTGAGAAGGGCCATTAATGTTTTTGATTATTTTCGATGAATAAGGCGAATAATAGAACAAAAGTAAATTAAAGCAAACCAACGAAAACAAAAGTGAATACGCTTGCTGCACCGAGTGAGTGAAAACAACTTTGGTTAACCACGTTATAAAAAGAATATGTTAGATTTATTTACTCTATGTATTTATGATTTGTCACCTTCTGTTGTCGGCTGCGTCCAAAATCCAAGTGGACGAGACCATTGATCATCCACCTTCAGCAGCACGATTGCACCCACCAGACTAGCACCCACACATACTTCTTGGGCCCATGCACTCGGTCTATGTGCACTTCTTCGATTTGTGTGCGGATCGTATGATCCGCGTGTCGCACAGGGATTGGGTGAATCGATGGAACGATCGATCGGATGCAACTGCACACAAGTGGTGCGATGCAGATGTGCAGTGAGTCGCGAGAGATTCGTACAAATGTGACTATCAATTAATTTTATAAACAATTAAAAACCAACAAAACTATGATAAACTATTAAGAGTAATTATGATACGAGATGAGATAAACAGTAAATTATTATAAATGAATAGTAACAAAAAAATTAATTATTTTCTTATTAGCAAAATTTACATGCACAGATTTGGTCTCATTGAGTGCGATTCGCCAAACCTTTGTCCATTAATTTACTCTATCCAATGCCTCTTGCAATTTTTCGGTAGACTCTTCGACCGCTTTACCTACTGCCAATATAGCAGTATCGTCGGCAAAAGTGGCTAACTTCGTTTCTTCCACTTGCGGTATATCGCGAGAGTATCATAGATATAAAAGTGGACCAAAAACACTCCCCTGCGGCACCCCCTGCGGATTTCCTTAAAATCCGAATATTCAATTCCACATTTGACACGGAATACTCTATTCGTAAGGTAGTTACTTAGAATATTATATAAGTGCTCTGGCAAAACTTGTCGTAATTTAAATTTAAGCCTTCGTGCCAGACCTTGTCAAAAGCTTGAGAAACGTCAAGAAATACACTTGAACAAATCTTTTTTTCTTCAAGAGATCTTTCGATTACGTCTGTTATTCTATGTACTTGTTCAACTGTAAAATGCTTACTTCTGAATCCGAATTGATGATCCGGGATGAGATGCTTTTCTTCTATTATTGGCTGTATTCGTTTAATCAATATTCTCTCGAATACTTTGGATATAATTGGAAGCAGTGAAATTGGTCTATATGACGATTTTTCATTTGGTGGTTTACCGGCCTTAAGAACCATTATCACTTCTGCAACTTTCCATTGAGTGAGAATATGTTCAAGTCTAAACACGGCGTTTATAATAAACAGAAGCTTTATTAAAGCTTTTCTTGGCAGTGCCTTAAGAACCTCTCCCGTGATTAAGTCGTATCCAGGAGCTTTCTTGGGCTTGAGATTCTTTATTTCTTCCTTAAGTTCGGTAAGTGTTGCATTTCTTATTGCAATATTGTCTATATCCGACGTATTCGCATCTTGAACAAGAACTTGTCCATCAAATGGCTTAAAAGTATCTTCCGAATGCGTTGCAAAAATTTGTGCTTTTTCTTTATCATGCCTGGTTCATTCATATTGATTTTTCCTGATTGGTGCGGTTTGTATTATAGGCTTTTTAATACCTTTTATAGCTTTCCAAAGCGAATAATTATAATAATAAGCTTTTAAGGTAAGTTTCTATTTCTTTATTTTTTAGATCTTTAATAGCCTTTTTTAGTGAGTTGCACAAACGATTAAGGTATAATTTATGCTGCGGAGCCCGACTTTGTTGCCATTTCTTACGCGCTTTTCTCTTCTCCTTAATCATCTCTTGTATTTCCACGGGATAAGTTTGAACATTACTGACCGGTGCGTCGATTGTATGGAGAGATGGGACAAAAATCAGTTTCCAACAAAAATAGGTTATTGTGCATAAAATATGATTTTTAAACATAAAAGAAAGGGTTTTTTAATCACCACATAGAATTTAAATGCCATATGGGACGTATATTTGATGGCTATAATGTAACCATCACAACAAAACAGGGGCTTCAATAAACATTTTTGACATTTATGTATCTGGAAGAACTTTATAATATGTATATGTAATTGTTCGTTAACTAAATATAACAAAAGTATAAAACAAAACAAAACACAATAATTTAATTAAATAGTTTTACATAGAATCTTTATCTGAATCTTCAATACTGACCGTGCTATTGTTAAGGAAAGATGAATTCTTATTTTCGTTTATTTTTATGTATTTCCCGATGTCTTTAATATCTTCTTTTGTCAATTTTGTATTTGTATTCCTTAAATTGGAAGTAAAAGGATCAGACTTAAGGAGTAAGAAGGTCTTCGTTGGTGTTTATCCGCGATGATTTTCTGGTGTGAGTGAGCCGATGCTTACGAAACTATTGCCAAGTGCTTCTTCGGAAAGCTGACCAATTGGTATGTCGAAAGAAGAAATAATTCTCGGACCGGAAACTAAAAGCTTATGAACGCCAATTGGCATATAATACCAACCTTAAAGCTCAAGATACATTCCTTTCACTTCAGCGAGCAATTCAGAAAATGTATCCACATCGATGGAAAATCCTGAAGCCAAGATTCCAATATTATGGAAAATTTATAAATAAGCCGTTCATCGAGTCCTGTTATTTCTGCGGTTGTCTTCGAATTACTCGCCATAGGAAGTCTATAGGAAATGTGCAACAGACATTGAAAACACCTTATCCAGCAGTGTAGGGTGGACAGACCAAACTGAAATTTTTCTTCATTGCTTATCATGCTTATCAACAAATACAGTGGTTTCTGTTACCTCCATTTTGGTAGGAAGTTTTCTCAATTTATATAAGCTTGGAAAACAATCTTTGTGCAATGCATTAACCGAGCGCAGCACATTATATTTTTTTTTTCGAAAAGATCCAAGTCCAAATATAATGCCAAGGCTTCTTGTGGAGATAGAGTTTTTTTTTTTTTCGTCACAATCGACTCCAACACCAGATGAACAACTTGACATTTTCGCCGCAAACTTTAACTCTTCAGTGGAGCTAGAGGCCAAAAGATCGGTAACTCTGCGTTTTTTGGTTTTCTCAGACGCTTCAAGAAATGGTTTCTGAGATCTTCCATGGCTAGTTTCTGGTTGATGATGGGAAATGCTACATTGAACTATAAACGAATTTTCCAACCAGAGTAAATGACGTTTTGCGAAGAGAACGCGGTTTCGCGAACATTGCTTCCATCTCCGGTCAAGATTTGAGTCAAAAAGCTTGATTTTTTTTGTCAAATCAGTTTTAGCTGCTATCGGACAGTTGTTTATTCCTAACTCTATCAATATAAAGTTGGCTACTTCTTTAACCCTCGAGTTCATTCATTTGATGGTTTGACTTTTTCCTGCAAACAGTCAAATTATTTGTAGGTTAGCAAAAAGTAGCAAGAAAATTTTACACATTCTTAAAGTACAATGATAGGAGAATATAAAAGCATACAACATTGTGCTACTTTGCTTAGTTCATGTTATAAACTTCACTTAACTTTTATGCCCTAAAAAAGAGCTTTTTTTCAAAAATTCACTAAAATTAAAATTTTCATAAAAAATAAAAAACAAAATGTTCATACCAGCTCTCAAAGAATCCATTATTAGTATTCACAAGAAAAAAAAAATAAGTGAAGTAGTATTTTTACACGAACTAAATTAATGTGCACAAAATTGCAATTCTGGTATATCACTCTGACTAAAATTACCTTGAATGCCTACGACAATCCCGCTTATCCACCAGCAAGAGAAAAACAAACAATAAAAAATAACAAATAACAGTAGTTTAACATATCCTAGAACAGTTTCGCTAAAAATAAAAATTGCATTTTTGTTTTGTTGATTTTTGTCCACTGGTCAACGCAGAGTTCGGCGTTTTCTTTTGCTTTGGAGTATTTTTCCACGCGGCACTTTGTAAGATTTCAATGAACCGATCAACTTCTATTTTAAGTTCATACGGTGTTTTAAGAGATATCCTCAGATCGATATTTACTTCTATATCTTTTTTGAAGCGAACCCAATTAGTTCTCGCGCTGGTTAATCTAACCATTCTTTCTTTTTTTATTAGAGCTTCGCTTTCAGACATAATGATTGGAGAATGATCAGAGGAGAGGTCAAGGCTTTCTTCAACTTTTATAAAGTTGCCTGATATTCCTTTAACAACAAAGAAATCGATCAGATCCGGTATCTTATTTCTATCAGTCGGCCAATATGTTGGTTTACCCGTCGAGTGAAAATTGCAACCGTTTTGCATACCCGCATTGTAGAGCACCCTACCTTTCTGAGAGGCGTGCATTGAAGCCGCCACCAATAATAAAATTTGGTTTAAGGAAGGCAAAGGTGTTTGTGAATTCCCTTTCTTCAACCTTACAACGCAGTGGGCAATATATAGACGAAACAGTGAATGTAAAATGTATTTTTCTAACGCGAACCGTGCTTACTTGCATTGATTCTAATTCAATTTTTACTTCTGCTGAGTGTTCGATACATTCTTTTATAACCAAAGATGATCCGCCTCTGGCCCTTGCCGATGGGTGGAAAGCGTGCTACACGTTACATCCCCTTATCTTGACGCACGATAGTTTTGTCAGCAGGTTTCACAGAGCAGTCAAATATCAATATCTTTTTCTCGTATAAATATTTCTAACTCGTCGAGTCTTTGTATGAGCCTGTTGGCGTTCCATGTAAGAATTTTAAGCGTTTCTTTCATATTCCGTTTTGATTACGCGTGTTCTGTATGCTGTTTTCAAGAGCAACTATTCTTTCGAAAACTAATTTGTTTGTTTTGCATTGCTCTTCAAGCTTTGCAAGAATTATGGAAAGCACGTGGGATACAGGGTCTTGTGTACTGTCCCTTTCATTGTTTTCCAATGTCACAACTCGACCGGAAGTATTTACGCTAATGTTTCGATGGTTTTTCGCGTTGGATACCCGTGAGTTCTCGGTCATGTATGTCACCGCTTGGGCATAAGACTGCACGCCAGTGTTCGATGAACTTGATTCTGACACCTTTTCTGTGCTAGTTCTAGGTTTTTCTTCATTTACCGGCTTTAAGTCAGTATTGGCGGATTTTCTATTTCTTATTTCTTGTACCTACTAATCTGACCTTATTTTATGTATATTAAACTAGACTATAGCTTTATAATAATTTAAAGTAATTTCCTAAAATAATAAATTTTAAAGAAAAAATTAAAGTTACTAACATTTATAAAGAAAAACTCCTAAATCCTTCATAACTTTTGTTTTTTGAAGAAGAAAACCTCGTAAGTAGGTACCAAAAGAATTATAGGTCTAAAGAACGTAAAAAAATAATCAAATAGAATAAAAAACAATATAAGAAATGTAAAATGTATACAATTGGTAGTTAATTGAACATTAGAAATCACTGTCCTGCACAATTTACAAAAATGGATTTACGAGGTTTGCATCCTTAGCCGACGACATTAAGCTTAAGCAACTTACAAAAAACGATCATCATTTTTAATTTTGAAGAATAACAATTGCATACTTACCTACACAGTTAATAGATTAGGCGATAACCGAAAACCCACATCTACATCTGCCCATAATATGTATGCAAACACTGCAAGAAATTCATCATATACAAACACGCGCAATCGATAATCCCCTTGCATAATACAAGAAACAAATGTCATTACGCAACAAAAACAATCTACTCACATGTCCACGTAGTAAGAAACCAATCGCTTTGTTCAGATACAAAAACCTTCCTTGCACAAAAGAATCTACACACATGCCAACGTTACAAGAAAACCACTAATTATCACATGCAAAATTGTTTTTGTTTTTTTTTTCCATTCCATCTCTTCCATCGTTTTATTAATTTTCAAGAATTACATACATACATATGTACACGACATAAATAACAACAATACATATGCGTACATTTGTTTATATTATGATATAATATGCATGTACACACATACATATTTTTTTTATTTACATGATTTGCTTCAGATCACTATACCACATTCTAATATATTTTTTTCTAAATAATCGCCGCAGAATTTTCTAATCGATTAAAAAACATATGAAAATGCTACAATCCGCCTGGAGCGGATCGTGTGATACCCTATCGCTTTCCTTTATACAGATATAGATATGTATGTATGTAGGTATGACCATGCATTTTTCCATTTCCACCAAATACTTACATAATTTTGTATTTCAATTTTTTTTATAAAATCACATCAAAAGAATTTTTTTTCAAAAAGTTGGCGTGGTGATGGGCGGATTTTTCAAATATTTGAGCATGTACACAAGTCTGCTCCTAAGCACTGATATTATTTGATTGAAATAGAATAAAAACTGTTTTTTTTTTTAGAACCGTCCCTAAAAAGTGGGCGTGGCCACATACAATGTATAGGCGATTTGTAGATTAAGAAAATATCCAACCATTTGCCCTAATCATTAAATTGCAAACCAAATAATATCCCTCGAAGCCGTCGTATATGGTGATCCGGAATTAATTTCATGCCTTTTAGTGCCGGGAATTTAGTTTCGTTCCTTTTTGTGATCCGAAATTATTTTAGTGCATTTTCGGACCGGAATTTAGTGAACCGAAAATAATTTAATTTCGTGCCTTTTAAAATAATTTCGGTTCGGATCTCATCCCTGATTATGGGCAGTGTTGCCAGAAGACTTTAGAAAAAAGTATCTCCGCAGACAGAAGAAAAGTATCAAACGGTATCATAGTAGGAATTATGAGTAAAACTGCCATTATTATTATTTTGTTAATATTAAAAACATAAAGACAAACGATAATGCTTAAAATAACATGAATATAATTATTATTGTTTAAATAAAAAAAGTAACGCATAGATTTTTTGTACACTTTATTTATTTCATCAACGTCAATCAATGGTCGCAACAGAACTAAACTAAATTTTGAAAAGAGGAATAGAAGGAAGGTGCAACGTCGAAATTGATCTCACGAAAAATGCTGAGCATCGCGTCTGCGATTTTTCGTGAGAATTAAAAAAAAATAAAGGAAAGGTGAGCGTTGTGAATTCCGCTCTTGAATTGTTCTCACAAAAAATGCTAACGGTTGCGTCTGCGTTTTTTGTGCGACAGAAAAAAGATATTTGAAGAATTAGTTGGGAGTGTGGAAGTCTTATGTTACTATATTCTCAATTCTTTTACAAAAAAAAATCTATCCATCCAAACCGGCGCCAAGTCAACTACAGGAATATTTAAGTAAAATATTATAAGTATTGCCTGACATATTATAGTAATTTGTTGTTGAAATTAAAAAGTATCAAAATAGGCATTTTACAGAAACCGAAGTATCACGTCCAAATTAAGATTAAAAAGTATCACTTTTGATACTTTGGTATCATTGTGGCAATACTGATTATGGGTGGAAGAGAAATGTTCTAGTTCGAGTAGGCAACTAAATAAACCGACTAAAATTGGGTTATTGCGTGATGCAGTGAGTCGAAAAGTGTTTGTGGTGTTTCGTAAACATTCTGCGTATAATTTTGATTTGAAATTTTGTTATCTGTTAGGTATGTTGTAAAAATGGGGAGAAAACATTCAGGATTTTTTTTTATTTTGCTTTGTTAATACATAGTATCGTTAGGTTTTTTAATAAATCATCTAAAAGAACCAACCTGCAAAGCTAATCGACGAATAATTGGGGTATCAAACTCGCTGGAAATATCATTCGCGTATAGTAAAAGTCTTATTTAATTGCAGAGATTAATTATAGAAACTTTTGAACAGATTTTATATCAACCAGAAAAATGGGATATCGATACTCTGGTTATGTCTAAAAGTTTACTGTACAAACTTTAGGACAAAGAATTCTGTTTTTATACTGCTACGGGAATATATGTTAAAACAGATGTTCCTTTTAATTCAGTTTAAAAAAAAAAACTGATATAGAGATTGCGAAGCAGTAGAACGACTCATGGATTTATTGTGAATTTTTAAACTCATTTGACTCGTTCCATGAGAGCGTAAGTGACTGCTCAGAACTCCCACGAAAACGCCGACTACCTAATTTTGTTTCGAAAACAAATTACAGCCGAATTTTTATAACAATTAAATTTATTTTTACGCGTCAGATTAAGAACAAATACATATATGTAGTACATTCAGATCGTATATGTATTTTTTGCTTTATTAAACAAAACCAAAATATATTTTTCTAATTCAATGCCGGATGACAAAATATCTTGTCAATTAGGTACAGAGAGCTGGTAGTGAGCATAATAGATAATTTCAAATAGAAAATTTGACGTTTAATATTTGAGTTTAAACTATAAAAACAAATTGACATGGAATTGAAAAACTTAATGTTAAAGGTTTGAGATCAAATGCCAATGAAGTAATAAGCCAAGAAAAAATTAAGGGAACCTTTGAACTAATGAACCCCCCACACAGATCAGGACTTTCAACAAAATCATTTGAAGTGCTTTACATGCGCAGCAAATGCAAATAAATTACAATAGTAGATTGCAATGTCTGTAACTCTATAGGCGATACAAAATCAACAATGATGAAGTGCTATATTTAAATGCGGAGCAACATCTAAAGAGTTTAGTAATTTGATAAAGTCGAGAGAAATTCAACGAGGTTAAAGGTAGTTCTAGAAGTGCTTTCAAGTGGATATGCGGTTAATACTTTAAAATTTATATTTATTTAGGATTTATACTCGTGGCATCCTATAACATCCACGATGCACAACACTTTGATTTATGGAGAAACTGTGATCGCCCTGTTGCTGATCGGTCAGTTATCAGAAGAAGCAAGAGAAGCTCGTAATAAGCCTTTCAGAAAGCGTTTGAGGAAAAATTGTAATAAAGGTGTTTTAAATAGGTGGCTATTGATATCTGATCTAACTAATAAAAAACCTACACAAAAGAAGTACTGAAAATGATTACTTTCCATCTTCCCGTAGATATATAGAGATATAACATAAGAAGATTAAAATACTTAGAGAAAGAAAAATGTTTGAAAAATGAGGAAATTAGAAAGATGGCCACCAATATAGCTTGCTTTCTTCCGGTTAGGTATTAATTTATTAGTTGAACTGCAGAATATAAAAAATTGTATAGCCTTCATAACTTATTGCAGAGATCTACATGGTCAACTGTATCGAAGGCTTTCGAAAAGTCTAACAGTATTAGAAATGTAATATCTCCGTCATCTAAGGCTCTTCTTACATCTTCAGTGACGTTTATAAGAGCAGTAGAGCAACTATGTTTCCCCCTAAAACCAGATTGCTTCGGTGATAAAATATTATACCTTTGAAGATAACAGTTGACATGCTTTTGAATAATTTTTTCAAATACCTTTGATAAAAATGGTAATATTGAAATGGGCCTAAAATCATTACTCCGACTTTTCGCAATTGGTATAATCTTAGCCATTTTCCATCAGGGATCGAAAATACCAGCTTTTTTCGATTTTTTTTGTAAAAAAGGCCAGCAGTAATTAAGGTTGTAAATTTAAAAGAAGTATATCTGGTTGATGCTGATGAAGCTGCCTGTCGATTCCTGGTATGCCTTTAAAAACTTAACCCATTTTGAAAAGAGGCCAAATAAAACTAGTATTTTTGGCCACATAGCATAAGTGGCCAAATGAAACAATTATTTTAATCTTTTATAGTTACTGAGCAGATGGAAACTGGTTGAGTTGAACATTTATTTTTCTAGCGAAAACAAACAAGTTCATTTGGCCCAATATTATTTCTGGTCAAAATAAATCGATTAAATGGACCCAATATTTTTTTAGGCCATCGAAAATGGGTAAAACAGGCTTTTAATTTTTTTGGGTAAAATATTAGGTCTCTTATTATATCTACATAATATTTTAAGCTAAGACAAACTGCATTTAGAATTGTAAAGATAAAAAGTAAAACCGATGATATACATATTTACAAATATATGTAGGCATGTACACACGTATTTGATGAACGAATATTACAACTCGGAGCTTTAAAAGTAAAGGGTTTTTTCTACTAATTTGTATTTACCCAAAAAAATATTGTGTTGATTGGGCCCAATATTTTAGGCCCAAAAAAATATTGGGTTAAAATAACCCATTTATTACGTAAAAACGTAAATTATATTTTATGTATCAGGTTTCATTGGCCCAAAAAAAAATTGGGTGGAATGAACCCATTTACTTTGGCCAAAAATAATAGATTGTAGAGAAAAACAAGCACTTTGCACCTCTAATCAAATTGAGCCACAAATACCTGTTTTTTCCGCCTTTTTAAAAAAATGGGTCAATTGGGTTCGGTCTCTGTTTTCCATTGATCCGGCAAAACCCCTGTTGTCAAAATTGTATTGAAGGTGTGCATTATATAGGGTAATAAAACAGGCAAAATGGCTTTGATGGACTTAGGGTGTATGTCATCTATTCCGGACGCATTTGACTTTATTGACAAAAAACTTTCTACGACGTCTGTGCTTTCTACTCTAGAGAAGCATAACGAGTTTGGTAATTCATTGAGATTGTCGTCATTTCGGAGTGGTGATGTGTCAGAGAGCGGAGGAAAAGGTAAAGTGACAAATTTTTGATTGAGTATATTACCATCTATATATCAGGTATTTCTAAGATTTACGCTCAAATGATTAGTATAAAACACTTTTTTGTTGATCGTATCTTGCTATCTACTAAGGTACGTAGGCTTCGATAGCTTCGTCGAAATTCATCAAAGCTGAAGCGTTTCCAATGTTGAAATACTTGATTTCGTATATATATAAGTTGACGAATTTCCGGTGTAATCCATGAAGTTTAGTCTTTTCTACACTTTTTTGTACGCAGAGGAACGTGTGAATTAAAAAGTGATAATATCCTAGAGTATATGAAATCGATTTGATCACTCGAGGAAGTTAATAATGCACACTGATCCACTCGACGTTTCGGAGATGTTGTTCCAAGGCAACGTAGTTAATTTGTTTGAAATCTCTATATTTAAAGGAAATATATAAATATTGGATATCGAAGTCGAATATCATGAAAATGAGATCAGGCTTTGAGAATCCAGGTGCTGATAGCTGATTGATATTTTTTGTTTGGGTCTATACACCGTTCCGATAAGTAACTGTACAAACACATTCTCTATAGTGCTACCTGCACCAGATACATATTTAAGCTTATATATAATATCCTCGCGTATATATATAGCAACACCGCCACCAATACGACCTACTTTATCTCCACGGAAAAGCCTATAACCCATCACCCTACATAATTCGTCATTATGACTATTGTTGAACCAGGTTTCAGTAACGCAAACTACATCAACTTTTGATCCCCCAAAAATACACTTGAACTCATCAATTTTTGGCGACAAACTTTGCGCATTTATGTGGCAAATTTTAAGGCATTGAACGCAGAATCTCGTTATTAGAATCGCCAATGGTACCATCATTTAGAAGATCGACATTGATTGTTCCGGACTAGATGAGTCCAGAATATTATTTTAGTGTTGGCTGGAGAACATGTCTCCAACAAAAAATGTTTACGCAGCTTGTGCTGTATCACGAACTCTTTGTTGAAAAAAGGAAACTACAATACTAAATTCTATATGCACGTCTTTATTGTTTGACGAGTGTGACGGAAAGAATAGAAATTTGCTTTACGCACCAACCTCGTAATCTTTGTACCTCGGTTATACCCTAATCAGCTGGTTTCTTCTTAATATATGGTCATTGACCCTTCATCACATCTTATGTAAATAAATTTACATTACACTAACATTGCTACAATTATATTTGAAGATCTATCAAAAATGCCCCCTAGTGCAGTGGTTGTTGTTGAAGCGAGATGTCTATATTGCTCGTAGTTCTCTCTTTCTCTGTTTTGACAGCTCTGCAATTTGTTTTGATGGTGGTCAGAGGGATCTGAGATATTCCTTTATGGAGTTAGTGCAGATGAGAGTGAATCGGCATCTGTTCCCTGCTCTTGTGACAGTTCGGTTGAGCTAATTATGGTTCCAAGTTTCATGTGCAATTTCGTTGCAAATTACGTGCACGATGAACCATCAGCCGGACTGTCCACCGAAGGATTGGAGCAACCAGTGCATATTCCTGCTCCCAATTTCCCAATTTCGTGTGCGCGCATCACTTAGTACAGTGCTTTTGTTGGGAACCAACATGCTCCCCGCCTCTGAGTTTGGTTGTTTTGTCGAGTTGAAGGGTTCTTCGCCTGTTTCGGTCATCTTGTTCCTCGGTTGCATTTGATGTAAGGTGCATGTGCCAAATAGTGTTAAATGGAAAGTGAAAGTTATATTTATCCTGTCAGGAGGTTAATTCATCTGATGGGGTAAGTTGACCTTAAGCAATGGAGTCGTATTGCTTCCTTGTGATGGAATATTTTTTTTGTTTTATATTATTTTTATTGAAGTTCCTGGGGTTTGTTGATTTCAGGAAATGTTTGGGGTTTCAAATTAAAGTTCAGTACAGGGTTTTACACTTTCTAATAGATCTTGTTTTTTTTTTTTTTTTACTTTGATTCGATCGACGAGTCCGCTACCGGCAAGGGGGATATTTTTTTGCGATCGGACGTTTTAATATTGATTTTTCTGTTTTTATGGTCACTACGCGCGTAAGACCATCGGAGCCGGGATGTAGTTCAATGACAATGACTGGTTGGGCTGCGTTTGCAACCACTTTGGTCGATGTTGAAGGATGTGGAGATACGAGTACGTTGAGCTCCACTGTCTCCAAAAGTCTTGTATTAAGCGCTGCATGTACTTCCATCTGTCCAAGTTATTAATATTCCTTTCGTTCAGATTTCTTTCCGGAAGCATTCGTAGTGGTGCCCCAATCAAGAAATGGCCTGGCGTTAGGACGTTTAAGTCATCTGGATCTGCTGTCATCGGACATAGTGGGCGGGAGTTGAGACATGCTTCAAACTGTGTGAGAAGTGTTACATACTCCTCGAATGTGACTCCCGCCTCCCATAGGCCTCCGAAGTGTGGTGACGATGGAGGGTTGAAGTGCCATGATGTACCTTGCGATGCTAAATTACCTGCGACTTCAGCTGACCATTCGGCTGACATGAACTTTGCGTCATTTCTGTGTTCATTGTTTGCTACCTTAAAATTTGTGCCACAGTCGCTATACATATTGTTGCAGCTTTCTCGTCTTGCCACAAACCTTCTGAATGCTGTAGCACTTAGATCGCTAACGAGTTCGATGTGTATGGCCTTAGTGGCCAACACAAACACGGCTATGAGATACATTGTCGATCTGTTGCACCTCCCTTTCCATAATTTTACTTTAATTGGGCCGGCATAGTTGTATTTGTGAAAGCTCGGCTAACTCTTACGTATTCTGCTGGGAGGTTTCCCATTAGCTGTTATTGCATTTGTGCGCTGTAGCGATGACATCGTATACATCCGTGAATCGTAGATTTCACCATTCTTTTCACGTTCGGAATCCAATAGGTGGTTCGGATTTCAGCCACCATCAGCTGTTGACCACCATGCATGGTGCGTTGATGCACATCATTTATCACCAATCTGGAAAAGTGCTGTAAAAAAGACGTAGGCGCGGCCTTTCGAAATGGATTTGTCCCTCCCTGATGCCTTGCACCCGCGTTTGACTCCATAATATTTTCCAGGGAGCTGAATCTGGCTTCAATGAAATTAGCAAATGCCTTCCACTCCGGAAGAATAATGTAAGTGCCTAATTTCTCTTCCCAGGCTTTTTGCGTCTGAAAGGGGAGTTTATTATAAATTTTATAGATTAATATACAGTCCCAAGTTTCGACCGGTATGCCTTGATTTGAAAGTGCAAGAATGCATTCATTGGTCGTGTCGTGTAGGGACCTTAGTGAATCAGCAGATTCGTGAATAACCTTTTGTTGCTCCATTAATATTCTAAGCTTCGTGTTCACAAGTTTCCGCTTATTTTGAAACCGTTCTTTTGATATTCCCCACGCAGATGCATACAATTTTTTATCCAACTGTAGATTAGCAATAAGATCCGCAGCCTTACCACATACGTGAGTCTTCAGATACTTAAGCTTTTGAATCTCAGACAGATCAACATTTTGATCAATCATACTTTCAAATAAATTGAAAAATTCCCACCATTGCTCTTGTTTGGCGGAGAATGGCTTTATTTGAACGTGTGGGAGACGGATATCACACACTGATGTGCGACAAGTAGCGTTTAGCCCAGATATATCAAAACTATCACTACTTTTCTCGGTGAATTTATCGATTTCATCAGTCAGCATGCCCACAAACGTGAAATAAACCCGTTTTATTTTGGAAAACGTTTCTACTTTCAAATATTTGTCTCTTAAAGTATCAGATACACTACCGACGATTGCATCGTGATCCTTTTTGGCTCGTTTAAAGCCTTCTTCGATTTCGACTAAACACGCACTCACATACCCAGTGTTCGGACTTTACTGCAATTGCAGTAGATCTACTGCGATTTTAAAAAAATATCTAAAATCTGCTGCGCCACTGCGCTTGACTTGCAATCTACTGCGATTTTTGAAATGTGAAAACCGTTGAAAATTTGATGTTTTCTAGATGAAAAATGTAACACAATCTAAAAAAACATAAATTTATTGATGGAAAATTTCTTTTAAGAACTGAATTTTACTAAAAATTAATCAGTTATTAAAAATTTTATAAAAAATTAAATTCGTACAAGAACTTGTGATTTTATTTACTTGAAACTGTGCAATTTAAGTTTGTTTTAACCTTATTTGATCGTAAAAAATATATATGTATAAATCTAAACCCCATTATTGTTGTATATATTTGCAACAAAAACAAATCTGCTGCGGAAAATATAGATCTGCTGCACTTTTTGAATCTACTGATAAATTTTATTATTGAAATCCGAACCCTGCACATACCCCCTTGATTTACGCGATTCAATTTCTTTTTTGAACTCTTGAAAGTCCGTTTCGAGTTCTTTTAAAATTAAAAGAAAGGCCTTTCCTTTCAGTGTATTTCCCGATTTTTGCCATTTTTGGTAAGAGGAATTTGTTTTTTTTTTTTTTCCCAACTATCACTATTACACACTGATATGGGCTTTAAAATTATTCGATATGGGCTTTGTTTGATTTTGATTGAAGGTGTAATAGGTAGAATCGTATGCGAATATTGCAAATAAAATTTCTTCAAATATTTTATTATGATGTTTTCTTAATTTTCCAGGAAAGAGCGAAAAATGAATGAAATTCCTGCCTTATTTTTTGTCGATTATAAAAATTGGTTGTTGCTAGTTGCAGGATGCAGCTAGGCTCCCTGAAGCTGTTGTTCCTTGCCGTTCTGCAACGTTGTCCTGGTTTGCTGCACCGTTGGGACCGTTGGCACCGTTCACTTGATTGTACCGTTGATTTGATTGCACCGTTGGTACCGTTGAGACTGTTGGTACTGTTGAATCTAGTTGTATCCAGTTGCTGACAGCTGTCTTTTCAGAACTGTTAGGGATGAATTATCCTTTTACTACCCGTTTATTGTATCTGCTTGATCGTTTTGTACTGTGGCCGGTTGACTGTCCGTCGTTGACCGGATATGATTTTTATTGGATTGGTGATCCAACTACACTCCTTCCACAGTACGCTTTTATAAATAAGTTGTTTGTTTTTTTTACACTGGTAAATTGCTGGTAGTTACCTCATTCTCTGTTTTGACAGCTCTGCAATTTGTTTTGATGGTGGTCAGAGTTATCTGAGATATTCCTTTATGGAGTAAGTGCAGATGAGAGTGAATCGGCATCTGTTAGAAGAAAAATATAATTATATATGATAAAAGAAATAAAAACAAAAAGAAAACAAAGAGGAGAAAAAAGTACGAATGAAAAAAAAAAAACAAATAAATTAATAAATAGATTAATTTTTATTTTGTAATTAACTAAAGTTTGAGAGGCTATTTAGTTTTCAGCTGACGTGAAAACTCCAACTCCATTAAGGTTTCCATGGTTTTGATCATTTGGGCATCTGCATCTGGTTGACATTTAATGTAAACAAAACCGCGCTTCGTATAGACTGCAGACAAATAGTGTAATTTTTTTAGACGAAGTGCATTCTGCAACAGTTGGTGATTTTCAAGCACTCGCGAAGAAAAATTGGGGTTTAGTCCCACGTCTCGAAGACACAGTTGTTTTTTATTTGACTCGCGGCGGTATTTTACTATTGATAAACGTAGTTTTTATCATACGGAGATTGAAATTTTATGAGTATGGTGGAATTGATATTGTTTTTGTTTACCGGGCGAGTGCGAAAAATACTGTTTAGGGTTGGAGATCTGATTTCAAGGGTGTTGCACAAGTTGTTAAAATAAGATTTGAGGTGATTTGCACCTTGCATGTGCGGAATGCCATAAAGGACAGCATCAGAAGCAATGTTTTTGTTATTTTGTGATTCATGTGCCGTTTCCATTACGCGAAATTGTGTTTTTGTATTCGCGAGTTCGGATTGGACATCGCCGAGCTGTATTGCGACGTTTGCTAATTTAGTTTTAGTTACAGTCAATTCAGTTTTTTTTTTTACAGCCATCGACGATTTTATATTATTTACGTCCGATTTTAATGTGTCAACAACCAAGTTCGTGTTTTCATTTGCACTTTCGAGCTGTGTGACGCGTTTGTTTATACAACAACGTAAATTTAACTGCCGAATGCAGAAAATATCCAATACAAAGCACAGTAAACTAATGATTAGAATTTAATTTACCTACCTTTATTGCTTTCTAAAAAAATTAAACGCAAAACAATTATAAATTATTCGTCCCTTCTCCTTCAGCAATGAGCACAGAACAGTTAATAAAAATAAATGAACAAAAACCCACCAGAAAAAAAATAACATAACGGTTCTCACATCTCGCCTTTCCTTTATAATTCCATATTCTACCCTCAACGATGACTCGAGTGCAAAAATGAATATAAATTAACCCATATTCGTTCAATACAGACAAACAAGATACACAAATAACCAACTTGAACAATACTTCTCGATTTCGTATGTTTTTGTTTCTGTCCTTTCGTATAATATTCTCTTCTCGGTCTCGAATCGGCACTCGAGTGCCAAGTTCTCATTTCGCTTAAAGTAAGTAGATGTGAGAAATCATTCGAATACTTTCAGTAAAGAATCGAGATATCTCGAGATGTTGTCTGAATCGATTATAATCGATTATATTATTCGAATGCGCCCACCACTTTTAAGAAGAAAACCTTATTTGGAAGCACTACATATACAGTCCCTGGCCATATTATTAGACGCACTGTAGAATTTTTATAATTATTGGATTATTGCAATATTTTTAACTTTTAACTTTACGGGAACTAAGTTTTGTTTATTAAACAAAACAATTGCGAGATAAGGACGTCGACTTCTGGAGATCGGTAATTTGATACTAAATTTATCGAAAACGATAAACTAATTAAAATTCAGTATTGATTTAATTTTTTTTTCTTTTTTTGTGTTTTTGACAGGTGTGCTTCAGCGATGAAAGCACTTTTGAGATTTTGGCCAACAAAGCTCAGTTTGTTCGTCGACGCCGAGGAGAAAAATTTCACCCCGACTGCGTCGTTCAGACTGTGAAGCACCCTACCAAAGTGATGATTTGGTCCGTCATCAGCGGCAAAGGCACAGGACGCCTTTACGTGGTTAAAGGGATAATGCGACAAGACCAGTACAAAGAAGTCTTGCAGAATCGGTTGCTGCCGCAGGTCAGAGAATGGTTCCCGAATGGAGAACCATATATTTTTATGCAAGATGGAGCTCCATGCCATACAGCCCGGTCTGTAAAAAATTATTTGATGGAAGAAAACATCCCTCTGTTGGACTGGCCGGGAAACAGCCCTGACATGAACCCGATTGAAAACGTGTGGGAGCTGATGAAGAGGGAAGTGGCTAAAGATGTGGTCACAACAAAAACTAAGTTGCTGGAAAAAATTATTCACATCTGGAATCACCACCCACAAATGCAGGATACAGTTCAATCTTGCATTGACAGTATGCCACGCAGAATTGAGGCTCTAATCAAAGCCAAAGGAGGCTCAACAAAATATTGAAAAAATAACAAAAATAACAAAAATATTCAAAATATAAATAAAAAAAATATTTTCAATAAATGTATTGTTTTATTTCTATAAAAAAGTGGGAAATAGTTTATATTCTGCATAAAAATTAATTTAAGTGCAATAAAATATTCGAAAACCTAATTAAAATAGCTTTCAATTGAGATTTCGCATAAAATATATAGTGCGTCTAATAATATGGCCAGGGACTGTAATAGAAGCGGAACCAGATGAAGAACAATTTTAATTTTTTTTATAATAAATGTAATCCTAAAATACTACGGACAATAATTGACGCTGAATGGTAAATAACAAACAACGATATTCACGAATATATTCAAATACTCACGGAGCGCAAGAAGTATTCAAAACGAGTAAAGTAGAGTTATATCTATTTAATAATACCAAACTTCCTAGTCAATCCAAATTTTTTGTTGACAATTTGTTGACAACGTCCACCTACATATTTTCCAACTCCACACACTCCATTGAGAAACACAAGGCAATAGCAACAAAAATAACCCGGAATACCTAAGTCGGGTTATAAAATTTCTAGCAGAATAAACCAAATTTGTTTTCTTTCCTTTTTCTTCCCTTACTATTCACTACGTTTGACACCGCTCTGTTCAAGACGCTCGCTTATGCAAAAAAAATAACCCGCTTTTCTCCGAGTTAGTATTTGGTGAATTTTGTATGTACCTTGAATACTGGTCTCATGTATCAGGTGTATCGAGTGAGGAAGGTAGATGTAGGTTTCTGTTCAAATAAGCATAAAGCGGCCCACACACACCACACTTGAAGTTTGATATGTACGAGGAAAGCCACCGGTGTGTACGAAAGGAGTGATGTGTATGGGCCGCTTAACAATGATACGCTTTTCTTCGAGTTATTAGGTGAATTTCGTATGCATCTCGTTGGGCTGATGTATCAGGTGTATAGAGTTTGAAGGTAGGGATATGTTTCTGTTGAAAAAGTATTACAATAATACGTTTTTCTTCGAGTTATTTGGTGAATTCCGTATGCATCTCGTTGGGTTGATGTAACAGGTGTATCGAGTGGGGAAGGGAGTATTGCTTTGCTTTGGGGGAGTCTTATTTTTCTTCGACTTACCATTTGAAGTTATCAACGCCAAGCCACTGGTAGGCACACATGCATAAAATGTATACGTACATACATATATACTTATGTGCAATTTCTTGCCACGATCATAAAAACCGTAAAAAAAATTGCCGACTTCTTGGAGACACTCTTGTTTTACTGCCAAACGAAGTTCCAGCGAAGACACTCAACGTTAAGCGAGGTATGGTAACAATTCGTACCCGTCGTTATAGCGAAACAACCTTAACCGGGGTATACCTGAATTGTTAATACTTACTTATTGTTAATTTGGATTATTGGGGTATATCTGCATTGTTAATACTTACTTAATGTTAATTTGGAAACCGAATACCTTTAACACCAACGTTAAATATCCAATTCTATAGGAGGAATAAAAAACGAGTTTTTATTTATTTATTGCATTCCATGTTTTATTTTCCGACATTAAAGCCCAGACTTGTTCTAATCTTTCTCATTGCAATTTGTGCTATCAGCCTTAGTCTCCATGTCAGTTGATAAGAATATTTCGTTAGTCTCCATCGATATTTAACACTTGGTTTCCACCTTGTTTCCCTCTAAGTTATCGTAACTAACCAAAAGAACTGTCTTCGTTTTTACGTTTTTATATGATCTATGAGGTCTATGTTATTTTTACAATGCTTTTTCAGATTTTCATGATTGATGTAAGAAAAAGTGATTATATTTAAATAAATTCATTACTTTATTTCAAACAATATTGCGGTATGTTAATATCTTATTATGCATAACAAATTTCATGCAAAATTTAGTTTATAGTACTTTGCACTTTAGTATAGTTCGAAAAATAAGAAAGGGACTTCATTAATTGATACGTTTTAGAAATCGGTATGTTTGAGTCATAAGAACTATTAACACAATCGACATAAAACCACCAGTTACATTTTAGGATTGATTGGTCAAACAGTGTGCTTTCTGGACATAAAAAGGATTTTGTAATTATTCCACCGTCTGTAACAGCACAAACATGAAAAATCTAGAAAGAGGTTCAAAAATAATTTATCACATTTAAGAATGTCATGAATATTTTGAAAAAAAAAATAAAATATGTCTTTCAATCTTAATTCTTAAAAGACTGCAAGCAATAATATAATGGAGGAAGCAATGTTATGTATATTATATAATAACATGTATTATTGTAATAAATAAAATATATATCTATATTATTTACTATATATTACCTATATATAACATTATTATTATTTGTAATTTATTACAATATATATTATGTACTATTTATTATTTATTAATTTTCATTTGTTATTTTATAGGTATATACGTATTATCAAATCGAATTATTTTCTAACTATGATCACAGGCAATGAATATACAGATGTCGCATGCCCATACAAAAAATTAAACTTTTTTTTTCTCGTAGGCGACAAGCTGGAGGCGAAAAATAGCTATCTGTCTAGAGCAGATCGTGTGACACTCTATGCCTTTTCGAAGTGTTTTTTGGTTAAATCGTTTAAAATTATTCCAAAAACTAAATTTTCTGAAAAAGTGAGCCTGGTAATGGATGGATTTAGAAAATTTTTCAGCATTTATTAAATTTTGTTGCTAGAAGTGATATATTCTAAAGAAAACGCAGAAAAACAGTTTTTAAGAAAATCGTGGCTAAATATAATGTATGGGAGATTTATAGAGTAAAGAAATGTCTAAGTATTTGCTTATGATGAAGCTGAAGAAGAACTCGAAAAAGAGACAGAGGGACATCGTCATATGGGGAACCAAAATAAGAAAAGAAAAATGAGTACATCCCCAAAAAACTCATCGCCAAAAGAAAGCTGCACAATCACAGTGTATGCTTCAAACAAAGAAAATAAAATACACAATCCATCCAAACCTCCACCAATTATTGCACTACAAGTCAAGAAGTATGAAAGCTTGGTCAAATTATTGGATGAAAATAAAATTAAAGCTTCTACAGCATTAATAAACAAAAATGACATCAAAATTAATGTCGATGAAGAAGAGGGATACAGAATTCTGTCTAAAATACTAAACCAGAAAAAAGTGCAATGGTATTCTTATGAGAATAAGCAAACCAGACCAATTAAAGTTGTAGTAAAAAAACTGCATTTTTCATGCTCACCGGAAAGCATTAAAAACGAATTAAACCATAGAGGTTTTAAAATACTGGAAGTCGTAAATATGCTAAAATTTAAAAGCAAAGTACCGCTTCCAATGTTTATGCTCAGTTTCGAACATGACGAAGACAAAGAAAAAATATATGGCATTAAAAACATACTTGGGATGAAAGTTGAGATTCATACTTTACGTAAATCCAAGTTAGTGCCCCAATGCAAAAATTGTCAAAGGTACGGGCATACACAAAAATACTGCAGCTCAAACCCAAGATGTGTAAAGTGTGCAGGAAGTCACCACACCAAAGAATGTGTGAAGAAAAAGGACGAACGCATGAAGTGTGTAAACTGCAATGAAAGCCATCCTGCTAACTATAGAGGATGCTTAGTTGCAAAAGAAATGCAACTAAAAAAAGATAAAAAACAAAAGAAAGCACTTAAAAGCTCCAATAAGGAAGCCCAAAAAGCCAAAAAGGACTCACAAAAGAGCCCACAAAAAGAAAAAGCGGAAGATCAAGATAAAATAATTATAAAAGAACAAAGTCCAAAACTTGTTAATAGACTGACTGATTGGAACTACTTTCGACAGATGTTGGAAGAAAGTATCCAACTATCATCAGCTATACAAACAGTAGACCAACTAGAAAAAACAGTGCAAATACTAACACTGAACATACAAAATGCTGCATGGGCAGCAACTCCTAAAACAACAAAAAAGACTAAGTAAAACTCTTACCCTCGAGAAATATGTGAAATCATTACACGAAAAAGGAAAGCTAGAAAGCGTTGGCAACAGACAAGGGCGCCAAGCGACAAAACCATACTAAACAACTTAAATAATAAGCTCAGAAATTCTATAAAAGAATTCAAGAATGAGTCTTTAAAGACTTACCTTAGCAGTCTTACAAATGATGCTAGTACCGACTACTCGCTCTGGAAGGCAACAAAGAAAATGAACCGACCAATTGCCCATATTCCTCCAGTAAAAACCAAAGAAGGTAACTGGGCAAAAAGCAGCCAAGAGAAAGCAAACACTTTTGCAGAGTATCTTGAGGACGTCTTCAAACCCTATGAAGATAAAAGTTACCAAGGAATCGAAGAAAGGTGCGAAGAAGATCGACCAATTCGATCGGTAACAGCTAAAGAACTTGCCAAAGAAATTAAAGAAAATATAAATATAAAAAAGGCCCCAGGGTTTGATTTAATTACAGGGGAAATCTTAAAACAATTCCCACAAAAAAGTTTAAAAAAAACTAGCGCAGATTATAAATGCTGCATTTGAGCTGGGATATGTGCCAAGCATGTGGGAGGTCGCGGAGGTAATAATGATCCCAAAACCAGGCAAACCACCAAGTGAAGTAACCTCATATCGCCCAATATCGATACTACCAATATTGTCAAAGCTATTTGAAAAAATGCTGGTAAAACGCCTGCAAAAAATAATCTATGAAAAATCGCTAGTCCCAAATCACCATTTGGATTTAGAAATAAGCACTCTACAATTGACCAAGTGCATAGAATCACAGATAAGATCGAAAAAGCATTTGAAGAGAAAAATGTGTGCTCTACAATATTTCTTGATATAGCACAAGCTTTCGATAAAGTCTGGCACAAAGGACTGATACACAAATTACAAAAATAACTGCCGATGCAGTATTCGACAATTCTGGAGTCTTATATATCAGATCGATTCTTCAGAATTAAACAAGATACAGAATACTCAACATTAAGAGAGATAAAAGCTGGTGTACCGCAAGGCAGTGTTTTAGGGCCAGTGCTATACCTTCTATTCACTAGCGATCTTCCTGAAAGCGGAGAAACCACTATAGCAACTTTTGCAGATGACACTGCTGTACTTGCTGTAGGAGAAACGGTTGAAATAGCAACAAAAAGCTCCAAATAGCAATAAACCGTATCTCAGAATGGACTAAAAAGTGGCAGATTAGATTAAATGACCTTAAGTCAGTCCATATTAATTTTACGTATAAAAACGTACCACATATTCCAGTCTACATTAACAACAATGTAGTGGAATATTCAAACACAGCCAAATATCTAGGCATGACTCTAGACGCTAAACTGCGTTGGAAAGCGCATGTAAAGAAAAAAAAAGATGAGTTGAACATGCGATACAGTAAAATGTATTGGCTTATTGGGAGATATTCTTCCCTGTCCAACTACAATAAGTTATTGCTATACAAGCAAATTCTCAAACCGGTATGGACCTATGGTCTCCAGTTGTGGGCATGCACATGCCAAACAAATTTACAAAAAATTCAGGTCTTCCAAAATAAAGTACTAAGAAACATAGTCAATGCTCCTTGGTACATACGTAACGCTGATCTTCATAGAGATCTAAATATCGAAATGGTTGAAGACGAAATTAAAAAAGTTGCTCAAATGCACAGACGTAGGCTTCTCAACCACGTTAGCTTAGAAATAACCGAATTATTAAATACAGACCATGTAATCAGGAGATTAAGGCGGATAAAACCGCTTGATCTATAAAAATTAGCTAAGAATAGAAATTAGGTTATATTTTCTACCAAAAAAGTTCAGAAACCCGACAACCGGCGGATTTCTCTTTTAAATTCTCAAACAATTCGAAAATAAATTGCTGATTAGTTGAACAACTAGGTGCAATGCCATTCGGGATGACGAAAGTTAGTCCACCAGGGAGGTTTTTTAGATGGGTTAAAGTCCCTCACTATTGCAGAAGCATCCCTCGCGTTCTAGCTCTGCAATGTCTTTCGATGATTTTCCCTTCCAGCCAACCCCCATACAAAAAAAAAAAAATTCAGAAAAATGCCATCAAAAGTTTTTTTTACGGTCCCACCTCTTCCGATTGTCTGACAAGCATTCAAGAGAATAACTGTCATGAGAAAGCTTCTTGAATTCCCCTGCCCTTCGTGCAGATATGTACACCTACCAAGCACAACATGCACAGTTGTGAGAAGCAAGCTCTTGGCCCTATGGGGTACAAAGCGTAATTCAACTTACAAACTGTCAACCTCACTTGCAAGTGGTGTACGCTGCTTGTGACTGACGAAGCTCTGACGACCGAGCAGGGTTGGTATAACCTAGAACCAGACCGAAGGAAATGCCGTGGACAACGAAGGACCACGACGAAGAAGACGAAGAAGAATAGAGGTAAACAATACCATGTGACATACGTACACTTGGGTCAGTGCACTCTGCACCAGAGCACATGCACTGACCGTTTTTGTTCATACGCTGAGAGTGATCGCAGCATAATGATATTGCCATAGGCATTAAGACCGAGCCCAGTAAGGTCTTAGTTACGGAATACTGGAAACAACGATGCGGATTTGATGCTTTGAGGGCTGACGCTTGTAGTATTCTGTTACCTTAATAAGCGGGAGTGAAATCCCGTTGAAATGGCTCTCATACAAAGCTACAAGCGCCTCCATCCTTTTAAAACCTTGGCAGGTCTCAAGAAACGGTCAATGTATTCGTCGCCATTAAGTTGGTGGTGTAGGTACAGATGTAACATTCCTGTTTATTCCGATCTGGCTCTGGCAGAAGACCCCATAAAGCGTGCAAAAGTCACAAGCAGAGAAAACTCTAACGCCACAAGTGAGCAAGAAGTGTTGCTCGGCACCTGAAGTGCAACCAACCACCCAACCGTCGGCCACCCAAAATGGGAGAACAAATCAAAAGTTTAGTGGAAATGGTGAAAGATATTAATAAGTGCTCCATTAACCAAAAAATGAGAGACGCCATCGTAAGCATCAAGGCCCTTTACGAGCTGTCAGGCATAGAGATGAACGATGACAAGGCCAAGGAGGTGATACGCAAAAACAATGCCTCGCAGACATCTCCCTAGGGAAATTAAAAGGACCCTAATAGGTAAAGTACGCGCATCAAGAAAAAAACACAACTAAATGAAACTGGTGGAAAAGCAGAGCTTTTCAAGGGGATAGTAATCGAAACTCTCGGTGCGGACGCGGATGTTCGTATGCTAACACACCAAAGCACCATCGAAGTCAAGGATATCGACGAGGTCACGACAAAGGAAGATATCTGTGAAGCGATTAAATGCCAGTTCGAACTGAACGAGATATGCGAAGCGGATGTCATAAGCCTAAGTATGGTCTACGGTGGAACACAAATCGCCGATAAGTTTGCTTGCTGAATGCACAAGCGTTATGCTGAAGGCGGGCCGGATCAAAATTGGCTGGGTGAATTGCCACATACGGGTGCGCACAGAGCTAATAAAATGCTTTAGGTGCCTAGAATTTGGCCATACGTCGCGCCAGTGCAAGAACGAGCAACACCGCTCAAAACGGTGTAGAAAATGTGGACAAGAAGGTCACATAGCTAAAAACTGTACAAAGGATTCAATATGTTTTTGGTGCAAAACAACCGACCCGAAGAACGCTGGGTACGTAGTTGGTAGTACCAGATGTCCGGTATTTGGGAAGGTCTTAAGTAGTAAATAATGATGAAGGTTATACGAATAAATCTTAGCCATTGTGTGGCCGCGCAGGATCTGCTGGCCCAAACGACGAGAAAACAGAAAATTGATATTGCCCTTATTAGCCAACCGTACAAATCCTTGGATGGTTGTAGCTGGCTACATGACAGCTCCGAAAAAGCAGCGATATGGACCTGTGGACACCAAGCTTTGCAGAAAATCGGGGGCCCGGCGAATTACTTCGTAACAGCTAGAATAAACGGCATCCACTTCTACAGCTGCTACGCACCCCCTATTCTAACACACAATAACTACCTGAAGCTGTTGGACAAAATTGTAACTGATGCGCTAGGAAAGCATCCAGTGCTTATTGGTGGTGACTTCAACACATGGGTTATAGAATGGGGTAGCAGGACCACGGACACAAGAGGCAGAGCCCTTCTCGAAGCATTCGCATCACTCAACATTACTTTAGAGAACAACGGCACAAAAAACACTTTCCGAAAAGCAGGTAAAGTATCCATAATAGACTTTACCTTCATGAGTAACTCACTCCTAGGTACAAAAAAATGGCGGGTAAGCGAAGAATATACATATAGTGACCATCAAGCGATAATATTCAACGTCGACAACCAGAAGCCCAGGCAGCGCCCCAAAATAACAGGACCGAATTGGAAAGAAGCATCCTTCGACAAAGACACGTTCGAAGAAATGATGAACATCGACCTTACAGATAACACTACACTAGTAAAAATCGTTGAACGCATCATATATAGCAGACTACTATCAGTGGCAGAGGAAACAGCAGCTTCGTCAGACGCCCAGGCTTTAGAAAATCGCGTTCTACCGTCGATGCCATAAAGACGGTAGTAGACACAGCAGCCGAAGCAAAACAAGGGAGGAGGTGGGAAGAATGCACAAAAAAAAAATACTGCGCAGTATTAACATCTGAAGCACTCTGGCAAGCCAGGTGGAACAACACCACCAAAGGTAGATGGTTCCAAACAACTAGCATAGCGAATCTACGAAGCCCGGAGCGCCTAATAGACCTCATAATGAGGTCACCGGACGACTTGTTGAAGATTTGTTCCGTCATGACGGCCGTGCAGATTGAACTGCGTAGAATTGAAGCATTGAGAAGGGGAGAGTGGTTTGAAGTGTGCAGGGCGTGTGTTTAGTACGTAGGCGTATTCCTGGCATCAGGTTCGCGAATTGTGCATGCTAATAGAAATCGAGTTACTAGTTTCCATAGCGCAACCAAAAAAAAGGTCTTGGCCCTCTATGGGCTGCTTACGGCCTACTATTTATTTATTTAACGATCAGAAATATGTGCCCAGAGACGAGTTTATCGAGCAGATGTAGCAAGATGTATACATCCAAATCAAGTACAACACCAAACAAAAGCAGTAGCTCTACAACCTGGAGTACGTTACGAAATCAAACTTCCACCTATAAACATACTAATAGTCAGTTCTGGGAACTATTTGATCGATTAGTACACCAGAATAGGTCTTTCAGCGATGTCGAACGAATTCAATATTTAAAGGGCAATCTTAGCGGAGAAGCAGTGAGAATTGTCAACCACTTTCCACCTACGTCAATCAACTATGCAACAGCTATAAAATGGCTAAAGAAATACTTTCAAAATAAAGCAGCATTGGTAAACAATTACATTCAAAAATTTCTTAATTTAAAGTCAGTTCGAAAAATGCTTTCGACTTGAAAACTATCATGGATACGTCAAAAGAAGTCTTGTATGGTATCACAAACTTGGGAGTTGGTATCAGTTCTTGGGATTCACTAGTGGATTAATTGTTGTATCCAAAAATCTACAATGAATCAAGAAAATTGTATCTTCAATCTAGATAGGGGTTAAAAAATTAAAATCCAAAAAAGCGGAGAAGAAAACTTCGCAAGACTTGCAAAATAAAAACAAATGACCCGGGCCTCCTGGCAGGGGGTTTATGTGTATAAATAACTGTATTACCCAATAAAACTAAAACGGTTACAATAAATATGGCAATGAACAAAACACATATTACAAGTATACCAGGTGGTAGACCAGGTAATATGGAAAATCCACCCTCCTTGGTGGTCGGTCCCATGGATTCTGTTATTGCTACTCCAAAAAAAAAACTCAAGAAGTAGCTCACTCACGCCAAGAACTCCACCGAAAACAAAGCGTCAAAAAGCCCTAGGGCCAAGGATAGCGCTATAATTGTAAGTATTCCGAAAATACAAGACCAAAAACCTGGAACTGAAACCAGTGTAATTGAGAGTGAACTAGATTCACAAGCGAAAACAAAAACCAACAACTATTACAATGAATTGCAAGCTGAACTCAAAGCAAGGAATAATCTTGAAGTAATAGTTGCAAGTTTAAAAACCAAATAAGGGAGCTGGAAAAAAGAGTCACCATGCTGGACTGTGGAAAAAAGAGTCACCATGCTGGACTGCAATTACAACTCTCCTGCGTAACCTGCCCAGCAAAATAGAGAAAAGGAATACCACACAGAAGAAGACGAGCTCGCAGTGGAAACAGATGGCCATCTCAAGAAAAAAAAAGCCCTACGAAAAAACGAAGGCAGAAGAAAGCCCTGAGATATCTATTTCTTTATCTATTTATTTCGTCTTATAAATATGTACAATCTTATTTTTAGACTACGCATCTAGCCTCATAAGAAGGCATATCGTTATTCCAATGCAATCTACGTAGAGCAAACTTCGTAAAACGTTTTTGAATTCTCTCAATACGTAATTCATGAGTGCGATAATAAGGGTTCCAAATAATGCAACAATATTCTAATATGGAACGAATTAATGAGTAATACAAGGACTTAAGTGTGTAAGGATCATTAAATTCGTTGGGATTGCGAAACAAAAAACCCACCATACAATTTGCCTTGCAAATATACATATATAGTCTATGTGCAACGAAAAATTTAATTCGGCATCAAAAATTACTCCTAAATCTTTCTGATCGGTTACTCTCTGTAATATCACTCTTTGAATGCTGTAATCAAAGATGATTGAAGGTTATAACTGAGCATTTATTTATATTAAAATATAAACCATTTACAGAACACCACTCATTAATGCGATTTAGATCACTTTGCAGCCGAAGTGCGTCAGAAATAGAATTTACAGAACTAAATACTTTTAAATACATCTGCATATAAAAGGCATTTAGATGTTAGTGCAACCGAAGGAAGGTCGTTTAAAAAAGAAGAAAAAGGAGCGGACCAATATGGCTGCCCTGAGGAACACCTGACGAATTAAGGATCACCTCTGAACAAACAGAGCCAATTTTAACATATTAGGTACGGTTCATTAAATAAACGCCAATCCAATTTAAAATGCTGGAATGAAATACAAAAATCTCGAGTTTTTTTAAAGGGACATTATGTTGAACACGATCAAAGGCTTTGGAAAAGTCTGTGTAAACACAGTCAATTTGTTGACGTTTTTCCATGTTATCGAGACAGTAATTCGTAAGAACAGCTAAATTTGTTACAGGCGATCTACCACTCATAAAACCATGTTGACATTGAGAAATTTGGTTACACACAACGGAATAAAGCTTTTTTTTCACAACGGCCTCAAAGATTTTAGGAATCAATTGCAATTTGGCTATAGGCCTATAGTTTTCTATGTTACCTTTGGAACCAGATTTGTGAATGGGAGTAATAAATGAATGTTTCCAGCAATCAAGAAATTTACCCAACCTAAGAGATAAATTAAATATAATCTTAAGTGGGCACACTAAGCTATTGCTGCAAGCCTTAAAAAACAGCGGCAGGAAATTTTCGGATGCAATACTAATACTAGACTCTAGTGACGACAATTCAATAAATATATCATCCTCTGTTAAGGATAGAGGAACAAATTTCGTAGTTTTATCACTATTAGAAAATGAACTACAATCAATAGCCTCATTTACAAAATTCGACTGAAAAAATGATGCGAAAATGTTGAATATTTATTTGAGGTTAGCCCTACTAACATCTTTATAAGTCATAATGGATGGTAAGCCAAAAGATTTCCTCTTTGAGTTTATAAAAGACCGAAAGGCTTTTGGATTCCGTTTTACCTCAGTCTCCATAGAAGAAACGTATTGAGCGTACAAAAATTTCTTTAAACAATTATATTCTTTACGTAATCTCAAAAATTTTATGACGCGTAGTAGGATCAGTTTTACTTAATTTAAGCGCTTTATTCATAGCATTCTTCAACCTAGATAAACTGTTATTGAACCAAGCCGGCTTATTAGACCGTTTTAATCGCTTAGTTGGTACAAATCTTGAAATCGCGTGTTCAATTATTTTTCTAAACTCAGTAAAAGCAATTTCTAGATTTTCAGAGTCTAGGATATTAAACCAATTTACTGAGCTTAAAAAATTATTTATAGCATTATAGTCGGCTCTAACAAAATCAAACTTCACACTTTCATATTCTGTCGTTAGAGGTTTTAAGACAGATACATTAAACGAAACATCCAACGCATCATGAAATATACTATTCTTAAGCAAAGGGACATCAGGGCTCAAAGAAGCCTCAAGCTCTTCATTAATAAATATTAAATCCAACACATTTCCCATTGCATTTGGAAATGTCTTTAGTTGACGAAAATTAGTAGAAACTGTCTATTACTTGAATTTCTTCTTTTCTAATATTAAGACCGAGCCCAGTAAGGTCTTAGTTACGGAATACTGGAAACAACGATGCGGATTTGATGCTTTGAGGGCTGACGCTTGTAGTATTCTGTTACCTTAATAAGCGGGAGTGAAATCCCGTTGAAATGGCTCTCATACAAAGCTACAAGCGCCTCCATCCTTTTAAAACCTTGGCAGGTCTCAAGAAACGGTCAATGTATTCGTCGCCATTAAGTTGGTGGTGTAGGTACAGATGTAACATTCCTGTTTATTCCGATCTGGCTCTGGCAGAAGACCCCATAAAGCGTGCAAAAGTCACAAGCAGAGAAAACTCTAACGCCACAAGTGAGCAAGAAGTGTTGCTCGGCACCTGAAGTGCAACCAACCACCCAACCGTCGGCCACCCAAAATGGGAGAACAAATCAAAAGTTTAGTGGAAATGGTGAAAGATATTAATAAGTGCTCCATTAACCAAAAAATGAGAGACGCCATCGTAAGCATCAAGGCCCTTTACGAGCTGTCAGGCATAGAGATGAACGATGACAAGGCCAAGGAGGTGATACGCAAAAACAATGCCTCGCAGACATCTCCCTAGGGAAATTAAAAGGACCCTAATAGGTAAAGTACGCGCATCAAGAAAAAAACACAACTAAATGAAACTGGTGGAAAAGCAGAGCTTTTCAAGGGGATAGTAATCGAAACTCTCAGTGCGGACGCGGATGTTCGTATGCTAACACACCAAAGCACCATCGAAGTCAAGGATATCGACGAGGTCACGACAAAGGAAGATATCTGTGAAGCGATTAAATGCCAGTTCGAACTGAACGAGATATGCGAAGCGGATGTCATAAGCCTAAGTATGGTCTACGGTGGAACACAAATCGCCGATAAGTTTGCTTGCTGAATGCACAAGCGTTATGCTGAAGGCGGGCCGGATCAAAATTGGCTGGGTGAATTGCCACATACGGGTGCGCACAGAGCTAATAAAATGCTTTAGGTGCCTAGAATTTGGCCATACGTCGCGCCAGTGCAAGAACGAGCAACACCGCTCAAAACGGTGTAGAAAATGTGGACAAGAAGGTCACATAGCTAAAAACTGTACAAAGGATTCAATATGTTTTTGGTGCAAAACAACCGACCCGAAGAACGCTGGGTACGTAGTTGGTAGTACCAGATGTCCGGTATTTGGGAAGGTCTTAAGTAGTAAATAATGATGAAGGTTATACGAATAAATCTTAGCCATTGTGTGGCCGCGCAGGATCTGCTGGCCCAAACGACGAGAAAACAGAAAATTGATATTGCCCTTATTAGCCAACCGTACAAATCCTTGGATGGTTGTAGCTGGCTACATGACAGCTCCGAAAAAGCAGCGATATGGACCTGTGGACACCAAGCTTTGCAGAAAATCGGGGGCCCGGCGAATTACTTCGTAACAGCTAGAATAAACGGCATCCACTTCTACAGCTGCTACGCACCCCCTATTCTAACACACAATAACTACCTGAAGCTGTTGGACAAAATTGTAACTGATGCGCTAGGAAAGCATCCAGTGCTTATTGGTGGTGACTTCAACACATGGGTTATAGAATGGGGTAGCAGGACCACGGACACAAGAGGCAGAGCCCTTCTCGAAGCATTCGCATCACTCAACATTACTTTAGAGAACAACGGCACAAAAAACACTTTCCGAAAAGCAGGTAAAGTATCCATAATAGACTTTACCTTCATGAGTAACTCACTCCTAGGTACAAAAAAATGGCGGGTAAGCGAAGAATATACATATAGTGACCATCAAGCGATAATATTCAACGTCGACAACCAGAAGCCCAGGCAGCGCCCCAAAATAACAGGACCGAATTGGAAAGAAGCATCCTTCGACAAAGACACGTTCGAAGAAATGATGAACATCGACCTTACAGATAACACTACACTAGTAAAAATCGTTGAACGCATCATATATAGCAGACTACTATCAGTGGCAGAGGAAACAGCAGCTTCGTCAGACGCCCAGGCTTTAGAAAATCGCGTTCTACCGTCGATGCCATAAAGACGGTAGTAGACACAGCAGCCGAAGCAAAACAAGGGAGGAGGTGGGAAGAATGCACAAAAAAAAAATACTGCGCAGTATTAACATCTGAAGCACTCTGGCAAGCCAGGTGGAACAACACCACCAAAGGTAGATGGTTCCAAACAACTAGCATAGCGAATCTACGAAGCCCGGAGCGCCTAATAGACCTCATAATGAGGTCACCGGACGACTTGTTCAAGATTTGTTCCGTCATGACGGCCGTGCAGATTGAACTGCGTAGAATTGAAGCATTGAGAAGGGGAGAGTGGTTTGAAGTGTGCAGGGCGTGTGTTTAGTACGTAGGCGTATTCCTGGCATCAGGTTCGCGAATTGTGCATGCTAATAGAAATCGAGTTACTAGTTTCCATAGCGCAACCAAAAAAAAGGTCTTGGCCCTCTATGGGCTGCTTACGGCCTACTATTTATTTATTTAACGATCAGAAATATGTGCCCAGAGACGAGTTTATCGAGCAGATGTAGCAAGATGTATACATCCAAATCAAGTACAACACCAAACAAAAGCAGTAGCTCTACAACCTGGAGTACGTTACGAAATCAAACTTCCACCTATAAACATACTAATAGTCAGTTCTGGGAACTATTTGATCGATTAGTACACCAGAATAGGTCTTTCAGCGATGTCGAACGAATTCAATATTTAAAGGGCAATCTTAGCGGAGAAGCAGTGAGGATTGTCAACCACTTTCCACCTACGTCAATCAACTATGCAACAGCTATAAAATGGCTAAAGAAATACTTTCAAAATAAAGCAGCATTGGTAAACAATTACATTCAAAAATTTCTTAATTTAAAGTCAGTTCGAAAAATGCTTTCGACTTGAAAACTATCATGGATACGTCAAAAGAAGTCTTGTATGGTATCACAAACTTGGGAGTTGGTATCAGTTCTTGGGATTCACTAGTGGATTAATTGTTGTATCCAAAAATCTACAATGAATCAAGAAAATTGTATCTTCAATCTAGATAGGGGTTAAAAAATTAAAATCCAAAAAAGCGGAGAAGAAAACTTCGCAAGACTTGCAAAATAAAAACAAATGACCCGGGCCTCCTGGCAGGGGGTTTATGTGTATAAATAACTGTATTACCCAATAAAACTAAAACGGTTACAATAAATATGGCAATGAACAAAACACATATTACAAGTATACCAGGTGGTAGACCAGGTAATATGGAAAATCCACCCTCCTTGGTGGTCGGTCCCATGGATTCTGTTATTGCTACTCCAAAAAAAAAACTCAAGAAGTAGCTCACTCACGCCGAGAACTCCACCGAAAACAAAGCGTCAAAAAGCCCTAGGGCCAAGGATAGCGCTATAATTGTAAGTATTCCGAAAATACAAGACCAAAAACCTGGAACTGAAACCAGTGTAATTGAGAGTGAACTAGATTCACAAGCGAAAACAAAAACCAACAACTATTACAATGAATTGCAAGCTGAACTCAAAGCAAGGAATAATCTTGAAGTAATAGTTGCAAGTTTAAAAACCAAATAAGGGAGCTGGAAAAAAGAGTCACCATGCTGGACTGTGGAAAAAAGAGTCACCATGCTGGACTGCAATTACAACTCTCCTGCGTAACCTGCCCAGCAAAATAGAGAAAAGGAATACCACACAGAAGAAGACGAGCTCGCAGTGGAAACAGATGGCCATCTCAAGAAAAAAAAAGCCCTACGAAAAAACGAAGGCAGAAGAAAGCCCTGAGATATCTATTTCTTTATCTATTTATTTCGTCTTATAAATATGTACAATCTTATTTTTAGACTACGCATCTAGCCTCATAAGAAGGCATATCGTTATTCCAATGCAATCTACGCAGAGCAAACTTCGTAAAACGTTTTTGAATTCTCTCAATACGTAATTCATGAGTGCGATAATAAGGGTTCCAAATAATGCAACAATATTCTAATATGGAACGAATTAATGAGTAATACAAGGACTTAAGTGTGTAAGGATCATTAAATTCGTTGGGATTGCGAAACAAAAAACCCACCATACAATTTGCCTTGCAAATATACATATATAGTCTATGTGCAACGAAAAATTTAATTCGGCATCAAAAATTACTCCTAAATCTTTCTGATCGGTTACTCTCTGTAATATCACTCTTTGAATGCTGTAATCAAAGATGATTGAAGGTTATAACTGAGCATTTATTTATATTAAAATATAAACCATTTACAGAACACCACTCATTAATGCGATTTAGATCACTTTGCAGCCGAAGTGCGTCAGAAATAGAATTTACAGAACTAAATACTTTTAAATACATCTGCATATAAAAGGCATTTAGATGTTAGTGCAACCGAAGGAAGGTCGTTTAAAAAAGAAGAAAAAGGAGCGGACCAATATGGCTGCCCTGAGGAACACCTGACGAATTAAGGATCACCTCTGAACAAACAGAGCCAATTTTAACATATTAGGTACGGTTCATTAAATAAACGCCAATCCAATTTAAAATGCTGGAATGAAATACAAAAATCTCGAGTTTTTTTAAAGGGACATTATGTTGAGCACGATCAAAGGCTTTGGAAAAGTCTGTGTAAACACAGTCAATTTGTTGACGTTTTTCCATGTTATCGAGACAGTAATTCGTAAGAACAGCTAAATTTGTTACAGGCGATCTACCACTCATAAAACCATGTTGACATTGAGAAATTTGGTTACACACAACGGAATAAAGCTTTTTTTTCACAACGGCCTCAAAGATTTTAGGAATCAATTGCAATTTGGCTATAGGCCTATAGTTTTCTATGTTACCTTTGGAACCAGATTTGTGAATGGGAGTAATAAATGAATGTTTCCAGCAATCAAGAAATTTACCCAACCTAAGAGATAAATTAAATATAATCTTAAGTGGGCACACTAAGCTATTGCTGCAAGCCTTAAAAAACAGCGGCAGGAAATTTTCGGATGCAATACTAATACTAGACTCTAGTGACGACAATTCAATAAATATATCATCCTCTGTTAAGGATAGAGGAACAAATTTCGTAGTTTTATCACTATTAGAAAATGAACTACAATCAATAGCCTCATTTACAAAATTCGACTGAAAAAATGATGCGAAAATGTTGAATATTTATTTGAGGTTAGCCCTACTAACATCTTTATAAGTCATAATGGATGGTAAGCCAAAAGATTTCCTCTTTGAGTTTATAAAAGACCGAAAGGCTTTTGGATTCCGTTTTACCTCAGTCTCCATAGAAGAAACGTATTGAGCGTACAAAAATTTCTTTAAACAATTATATTCTTTACGTAATCTCAAAAATTTTATGACGCGTAGTAGGATCAGTTTTACTTAATTTAAGCGCTTTATTCATAGCATTCTTCAACCTAGATAAACTGTTATTGAACCAAGCCGGCTTATTAGACCGTTTTAATCGCTTAGTTGGTACAAATCTTGAAATCGCGTGTTCAATTATTTTTCTAAACTCAGTAAAAGCAATTTCTAGATTTTCAGAGTCTAGGATATTAAACCAATTTACTGAGCTTAAAAAATTATTTATAGCATTATAGTCGGCTCTAACAAAATCAAACTTAACACTTTCATATTCTGTCGTTAGAGGTTTTAAGACAGATACATTAAACGAAACATCCAACGCATCATGAAATATACTATTCTTAAGCAAAGGGACATCAGGGCTCAAAGAAGCCTCAAGCTCTTCATTAATAAATATTAAATCCAACACATTTCCCATTGCATTTGGAAATGTATTTAGTTGACGAAAATTAGTAGAAACTGTCTATTACTTAAATTTCTTCTTTTCTAATATTAAATGGAAGAGCAATTTTTTTCTTTTTGAGAGAAAATCCAGGAGACGTCAGGTAAATTAAAATCACCTAACACTACGGCATATGATGAGCTATCTAAATCATTAACAATATTCATAATATTTTTTATATGATGAGATATCTGAAAATGGACAGGATGCTTAACAAGCAAACTAAGAAAGTGATAAAAGGCTTCGGAAGATAAGCACTGGATTGAAAAAACAGCCTTTACCACCAATAATGATCTCGAAAGTAGAAATATTTGGTGAGTTAAGAAAAGTAATCGAACAAAAAACGAAAAAGGCTCGTAAATTCACATCCTACTCATACGAAAATAAAGTTACTAGACCAATTAGGGTAGTAGCCAGAGGTGTCACTTCTCGTGTGATGAGCACGACATCGTCCAAGACTTGAGTAATAAGAAATTTATGATCTTGGCAGCCAAAAACCTAACTAAAAAAGAAACCACTCAGAGAAGTGATGGGCAACCAATGACAAAAAACAGAAAACTATCTCTTCTTATGCTCTCCTTTCATAAGTCGAAAAAATATACAATATAAAACCAATAATGGGTATTATTTAGATCGAGCCACTTCGTAAGAACTCAAACTCAATACCACAATGCAAAAGATGCCAGGCTTACGGGCATACGCAAAGATATTGTAAAGGAGATTTTGCTTGCGTTAAATGTGAAGGAAAACATTTTCCTCTCAAGAAGGACGAGAAAGCAAAATGTATAAACTGTCATAGTGATCACCCAGCAAATTATAGAGATTGTCCGATGGCAAAACAAAATCAAGAAAGGAAAAGTAAAGTTACTTAATTCCACCAACAAAATGCATCGAATAATAAAAGCAAAGTTAAAGTTGAAAACAAGAAAATAGACAAAGTGTCAACTGCTGCTATGACAAACATACCAACTGTGGAAAATAATTCGTATTCCTAAATAGTGAAAAATACACGCAAAAAAAAGGAAATATCGATAAAGGAAATGTTTATTACTACTATCCAAAGATAATCAGGATAAAATAATTTCACTGCTAAGCAAAGAAGCAGAAAAAAAAACAAAATTTATATCAATAATTAAAAATAATCTAAATGTCAAAACGTGGAATGCAAATGGTTTACTCCAACACGACCCTGAAGTTCAAGTTTTTCAATGTAATGAAGATATTGATGTTTTCCTAATTTCTAAAACGCATTTCAAACAGGGAACAAAGATTAAAATTCCTGGGTACCTTTGCTATCACTCTCACTTTGGATTCATATGAATTGCCAAAAATATTAAAACAAACAATGCAAGTAGCGACAATAAACATAAAAACTAAAGGTAAGGAGTTTAAAATAGCTGGGATATACTGCCCACCTAAGCACTCGCCAACAGATAAAGACCTAATTGACCTTTTCCCAATGAAAGGTAACAATTTCATCATCGGTGGTGATTTTACTGCAAAACATACATATTGGAGGTCTAGACTTATAACAACAAAAGGCAGGAAGCTCTGCAAATCAGTTCGAAACTTTAACTGTGAATTTATTTCGGCTGGCTCACAAACTTGGCCATCTGACCCAACGAAAATACTAGATGTTATCGACTTCTTCATAACGAATGGTATGTATAGAAACGAAGTCAAAGTTAAAAGTAGTGATGATCTGTCATCGGATCATGCACCCGTGATCCTTACAGTCAATGGTCTATCGTTAGAACAGACAAAAAAACCCACGACTGACTAATAAAAGAACGAACTGGTGTAAATTCAGAGAACTTCTCGAAGGTTTTATAATCCTAAGATCACCACTAGTCACAACAAATCATATTGACATTGAAACAGAACAATTTATTGCCGATGTGCATCAGGCAGCAGAAGATAGTACACCGAATTATCAACCAAGAACACAGGCCTCGGTGAAATACCTCTCTGAAATCAAGCAACTTATACTTGAAAAGAGAAGAGCTCATAGAAAATGCGAAGCGACAAGATATCTTGGCGATAAAACCATATTTAATAGACTTAATAATAGGCTTAAAAAAAACTATTATTGAATTCAAAAATAATTCTATAGCAAAATACCTTTGTAGTCTCAGGGATCGAAGATCCAAAGAAAAAAGTTAAACCCTTTAGTCAGCACCTTTTCAATGTTTTCAAACCGTTTCCAGCTATGGTGGCAAAAGCAGAGCTTTATTTCTATAACACAGTAGACAAAAAGGAAATTCCCTCTGTGTCGTTAAGAGAGATTGAAACATGTATTCATAAACTAAATAATAAAAAACATATGAAGAGGCTACAATCCGTCTAGACCGAATCGTATGATACCCTATCCCTTTCCTGTATACAAACTTTTTTTTTAAATATCTTATCAAATTACTCCGAAACATGAATACATCAATAAGTGGGTAGGTAGTGGGCGGATTTAAATTTTTTGTCAATATATACTGTATTTTGTTCCTTGGAAGTGATATTGTTCGAATAAGAACGTCAAAAACTGTTTTTTGATAAAAACGCCCCTAAAAACTAGGCGTGGTCGAATATAATGTACGGAAGATTTATACAGTAGAAATGTATCTACCTATTTACTCAAGCAAGTTTTTTCGAGTTTCATATGAAAATACTGAAAAAACTGAATTTTTTGAAAAGTGGGCGTGTCAGTGGGCGGATTTTGAAAATGTTTACACTTGTATTGCTTACTTTTGCAAGGACCTCGTATGCAAAATTTTATCGACCTAGCTCAAAATTTAAGGCCCAAAACCAGGTGACACACAGACGGACGGACGGACATAGCTTAATCGACTCGGCTAGCGATGCTGATCATTAATATATATACTTTATTGGGTCCATCTGTAATATTTCTCTATGTTACAAACTATGTATCAAACTTAATATACCCTGAGGATAGGGTATAAAAATCACCAGGTTATGATCTTATAACCGCTCACACCTTGAAGGGTCTTTCCCCAACTGCATCGTTGAAACTCAAGCATTTAATTAATGTTTACTTTAAACAAAGGTATGTCCCACATCACTGGAAGATAGCAGAAATTATTGTTATTCCTAAACAAAGTAATCCTTTATCAGAAGTCACCTCATATAGGCCAATCTCACTTTTACCTTTATTTTTAAAACTTTTCGAGAAACTCCTTCTTAAAAGGTTACATCCAATTACATTGCAATGAAAGCTTATCCCTTTCCATCAATTCGGGTTTAGGAATAAACACTCGACGATAGACCAGGTGCACCGTATAACTAATATTATAGAAAAGGCACTGCATAAAAACAATTTTGTTCTGCAATATTCGTAGACGTTGCACAGGCTTTTGATAAAGTTGGCATAAGGGGTTAGACTATAAACTTCATAGGGACAGTACTATGAGATCCTTAAATCTTATATAGTTAGTAGATTCTTTACAGTTCGTTATGGTTCAGCGTACACTGAACTTCAAATTCAAGCAGGTGTTTCACAGGAAGTGTTATAGGACCCACCTTGTATTTATTATATGTATACGTGTGTAATACTGCATGCAAGTGATATTATGATAGCTACAAAAAAAATACAAAACTCAATTTGAGATATGTGTTTGGACGCAGCGATGGCGAATTAAACTAAATGAGTCAAAGTCCACCCATATCAATTTAACAAATAAAAAGATAACGAATCTTAACGCGATTTTTATACCCTATTCTAAGGGTATATTAAGTGTGATACATAGTTTGTAACATAGAGAAATATTACAGATAGTCCCAATAAAATATATATATAAATGATCAGCATCACTAGTCGAGCCGATTGAGCTATGTTCGTCTGTCCGTCCGTCCGTCTGTGTATCACCCGTTTTTGGGCCTTAGATTTTGAAATTTAGATCGATGAAATTTCTATATACAAGGTCCTCGCAGAAGTAAGTAATACAAGTGTAAAAAATTTTAAAATCCGCCCACTGCAGGCCCACTTTTCAAATATTCACTTTTTTCAGTATTTTCATATGAAACTCCAAAAAACTTTCTTAAGCAAATAGGTAGATATTCTTTTACCCGACATATCTTCCATACAAAGTATATGGTTACGCCCACGTTTTAGGGGCATTTTTGTCCAAAAACTGATTTTCGACAGTTTAATCAAAATAATAGCACCTTTTAGGAACAAACTACAGCATATGTTGAAATTTTTTTGAAATCTGCCCACTACCACACCCTGTCATTGAGAAAATTCGTATTTTGGATCCATTTTATAAGATATTTGAAAAAAGTTGCTTAAGCACCAATATACGGTGGAAGAAGAAGCTATGTGTTTATGAGAGGGATAGGGTATCAAACGATCCGCTTTAGACGGATTGTAGCCTTTTCATATGTTTAATAATCAAGTAGCTCCTTACTCTTACACAGCTGAGTATCTCGGTATGAATCTGGATGCTAAACTGAACTGGAAGGAACATGTGAAAAAGAAAGTAGAAGATCTAAATGCCAGATATAGAAAACTCTATTGGTTGTTAGGATATAGTTGAGATTTGTCCATTGAGAATATAATTCTATTATATAATAATCAGATACTAAAACCTGTTTGGACATATGGTATCCAATTATGGGGTTGCACAAGGAAAACAAATGTGCAAATGTTGCAAACTTTTCAAATTAAGGTCCTTCGAGGAATAGTGAATGCCCCATGATATATTAAAAACATATGAAAAGGCTACAATACGTCTAGAGCGGATCGTATGATACCCTATCCCTTTCCTTTGTAGCTCCTTCTTCCACCAATATACTTCCTTAAGCAACTTTTTTTCAAATATTTTAAAAAACTACTTCAAAACACATTTTCTTAATGAGTGGGCGTGGTAGTGGGCGGATTTTGTAAATTTTTCAACATATACTGTATTTTGCTCACAAGAAGTGCTATTATTTCGATAAAACCTTCAAAAAACATTTTTTTGATAAAAAAACGCCCTAAAAACTGGGCGCGGTCATACACAATGTACTGAAGATATGTAGGGTAAGAGAATATCTACATATTACTTTAATTAAGTTTTATCGAGTTGCATGTAAATTTTCTGAAAAAAAGTGATTTTTTTGAAAAGTGGGCGTGGCAGTGGGCGGATTTTAAAATTGTTTACACTTGTATTGCTTACTTTTCCAAGGACCTAGTATACAAAATTTAATCAACCTAGCTCAAAATTTAAGGCCCAAAAACTGGTGACACACGGACGGACATTGCTCAGTCGACTAGTGTTCCTGATCATTTATACATATACTTTATGTGGTCTATCTTTAATAGGCGTGTTTTTTTCGTATCCTATATAGGCTTAAAAAAGTATTAGCCAATAAAACGCCTATCGGGGTTAAGGAATTTCAATATAGCAGTTTGGGAGCACTTTGTACTGACATTTAATAATTTCATTTCAGTAATCCCAACACCTCCTCCTTTGCCCATGTTTTCCGTTTTCTAATAACAATAAAATCGTAAATAAATGGTGTATATTATTTTACTTACATTTTCTCTTCAAAACACATTTTTTCTTAATTTATTTTTTTTTTTTTATGAATGACTGCTGTCTGTTCAATCATTTTTGACATTTTCGATATCATTTTTCGACACAATCGAAATAAAACAATTTGGGAGCACAGTTTTTATTGCGGCTAAGGAAATAAGGCTCGATAATTATCCAGATTTCGTTATTCTATATAGGTTGAGTTGTTAGTGTATTTAATATGAAAAATATATTTTAAGCCTATATAGAATACGAAAAAAACACGCCTAATATTTCTCTATGTCACAAACTATGTATCAAACTTAATATACCCTTAGGATAGGGTATAATTAGTCCAGTTCTTTTATAGATAATGAACTATTTCTGCGGGCCCATATAATCTTAAACACTGTATAAACTATATACATACACTGAGAGACAAAAGTATTCGCAAATCCAACGTCGACCCCTTATATAGCTCACAATTGAAAATTACACAAGCTTATACTTGTTTAGTGCATTTTTAATCAAAGCTTAATTCTTAATATATAAATGTAAATTAACATAATTTTGAATCTTAGCTCTATTTTAACAAAAAACAAAAAAAAGTAACATAGAATCCATATTTCAGTTGGACAAAAGTATTCGCAAAGTACATAAAATATTTAAAAAAAAATGAGACTTTTGTAATTCAATGCTTTGTTTGCAGTCCCTTTTGCTTAATTACTGCCTGTAATCTATTCGGCATTGAATTTACAAGTTTTTGAGTGACTTGTGGTGAAATTTGGCTCCACTCGTGCTAAAGAACTTCTTTGAGATGCTTATTAGATGTAATATGGTGTTGCCTGAACTTTCGATCTAAAACATCTGTAATATGCTCAATCGGATTTAAATCCGGAGATTGGGGGGTGTTTACAGATTGTGGGGAGCATTATAGAGCAACCACAAGCGTACGATTTCAGCAGTATGCTTAGGATCGTTATCTTGTTGGAGGTAGTAATCGTCCCCCAAGCTCAGTTTATCGGCGCTTTTCGAAAAATTTTCCTTTAAAATGGTGAGGTAGTCTTCCTTTCGCATTATACCATCTATGAAGACTAACTCCCCAACGCCTGCATCAGCCATGCACCCCCACACCATAACTCCACCACCACCATGCTTTACTGTTTACTTCTTACTGTTACTGTTTTACTTTTGTCCAACCAAATTATGGACCTTGTGTTGTGTTCTTCTCTTTTTGATAATATAGAGTATAGATTTTAAGTTTTGTTTACATTTGTACATTATCAGTAACGCTTTGAATGAAGACACATTATCAATTACAAAGCTTGTTTTTTTAATGTCCTAGTGATCAACGTTGCTATTGCGAATACTTTTGTCTCTCAGTGTACATATGCCGTTTCATATTTAGCAAAACAACACCGTGCGAGTTTTTTAAGGACACCTTGTACAAGTTGGCATCCACAAAGGAACAAACTTAGCTAAAGTCAATTTAAATACATAGTGTTTATTTCCTTACCATGCAACCCATATCAATGTTTGCGTACAGGCCGGGAAAAAATTTTTGTTCTGCACATGCAAAATCAGTTTGGGGCAGTTCAACCCTGGATTTGAAATTGTCGTCGAAGCTCTTGTCGTATCCGGATGGATAATACTCTTTTGGGGCATTCATCACCTGTAATTAAATTGATCAAGAAATAAGTTAAGAATCATTAGAGACAAAAAATAAGCATCTAGTTAAATTCAGTCAGAGTTAATCCAATGAGCTTATAGTCCATTCGGCCTTATTCCCTTTTATTATTTTATTATATTATTTGTAATTTAACATCTAAAACTTTCAACATCTTTAGTTTTCGCTTCCTTAGTTGGCTCTTTACCTAGCCTAGTCATAAATATTGTGACAAAGAAAAGCGTATCTTCAAAAAAGACGTATTTATATTAATACCAAAGAATATATAATTACCAAGAAGTATTACTTCTCTCAAAACATGAAAAGGAATTCAAAAACATATGAAAATCCGTCTGGAGCGGATTGGATGATACCCTATCCCTTTCCTATAGACATATCTTCTTCTTCCACTATTATACTTGCTTGAAAAAGTTATTTTCTTTTTTTTTTTAATGTTTCATAAAATTACTCTAAAAACTGAAGTTTTTAAAAAAGTGGGCATGGTAGTGGGCGGGTTTTGAAAATTGTTCAACAAATATTGTATTTTGTTCCTAAAAAATTATATTTATATAAAGAAAAAAGTTTTTTGAGAAAAACGCCCCTAAGAAGTAGGAGTGGCCACACATAATGTATGAGAGATGTGTAGAGTGCAAGAATATCTTAATATTAGATATTAAATATTATTAAATATTAATATTATTATTAATTATTAAATATTTAATAGTTTAATTAAATATTTAATAAAATATTTGCTTAAGTAAAATTTATCAAGTTTTATGGAAAAATATACTGAATTCTTAGAAAACTGCATTTTTCGAAAAGTGGGCGGATTTTAAAATTTTGTATACTTGTACTGCTTCCTTTTCCAAGGCCCTCGTATACAAAATTTCATCAATCTAGCTCGCAATTTAAGGCCCAAAAACTGGTGACAGACGGACATGGCTTTATCAACTCGGCTTGTGATTCTGATCACTTATACATATATATGCATGTATACTTTATGTGGTCTATCTTTAATATTTCTCTATATTACAAACTATGTATTAAACTTAATATACCCTTAGAATAGGGTATTAACAAACTAGAAAATTATCTTAATTTAAGACAAAGAATGCATCAGCAGTCATTGCATTCTACATCGTAATGCCTTTGAAATGAAAAACTGCCACTTCCTTAAAAGAGGTGGTAGGCGAAAACATGAAAATAATCAACATAATTAAATCACAACCTAAAAATACCAGGTTATTCAAAGTATTGTGCGATGACATGGGTAGTTTATATACGTCTTTTCTTCTTCACGCAGAAGTAAGGTGGCTTTCTCGCCACGGTGGCCACTGACGCGACTTTTTGAAATGAGGGTATTTAAAAAAAAAAATCAAGTTCTGGGCAAATTCGCTTGAAACTCGAATCCTAGATAGTTTCCCAATGGTCAGCTAATGTAAAGACGAAATAGATTTGGACATTCCTGATGATATTTCAAATGAGTTTTATGTTGACCTGTTAAGTTTGCTTGAAAAATTCCACAGCTATTTTCCGGAAGTATACCACTCAAAATTTAAAGAAAATATGTCGGTTGCAGATCTATATTCTGCCCCGTTGGAAAAGCCAGCTTCTCTGACATCATTGCAGTTTGAGCGCTTTCTTGATTTGACATCAGATTCATTGATAAAGGCAAATTTTGAAAGGAAGAAGTCCTTTAAGAATTCTGGTGTATGGTGAAGACCGAGTTCAAAATTTTGTTAGACAAGGCAAAATTAATTCTTCTACCATTTTCAACAACTTACATGTGCGAATCAGGATTCTCCACCTACATCCGTTGGAACCAAACTAAAATAAAAATCCCGTCTCAATGCAGAGCCAGATATTCGGTTGCAGCTATCTCAAATTTAACCAGACATATTAGCATTATGCAGAATAAAACAGGCGCATTCTTATTAATACTATTATATACTTATATACATACATATATATAGTATTATCATATTATAGAATTCGTTATGTTCTTAAATTAACAAAGTTTTTGTTCATATTTTTTTTTCGTTGAAGTAACTAGTTTTTCTTGATTTTAAAAAAATATAAAAAAAAATAAAAAGAGTTATGCATTTTCTACATACATATATACACAAAAAATAGCCAAGTACAACGAGGTGCTCCGCGAGGAATTTTTCACTTGAAAAGTGCTCCGCGACAAAAAAAGATTGGAAGCCTCTGATCTAATAGATATTACTTTTCCACCATCGACATTTCTAACAAGAATCTGATTCACTCTTATTTTGACATTCGAATTCATTCGAAAGTGAGTCGAATTCGCTTAGACTGTATTTTGACTTTCGGATGAATAGAAAGAATAGAAAGTTCATCCAAAATTTCGAAAGTTCATTCGAAACAAATGTCTTTTTTCATTTGAACACATTTTCCTAGCACATAGAATCACAAACACGTAAATATAGTAAGATATTTTGAGTATTCTGAATGAAGTAGATAATTTTAATTGACAATTGCTGATCCCGTCTATATATGTAGGTCACGTTCCAATTAGAAAAACTGTTGAACGGCAATTCGTATAAATAAAATAGTCCCACTCAAGTTCTATCTAAACAAAACTCCAAACGAAGGACGAGTGAATGCACAGAATTATTTTCCAACTTTATTTTTTTACTCTTATTTTAATTTTTCTATGATGTATTATTCATTCGAACTGTCCACAAAAGAAAGCAGCATTTTATTTTATTTGAAACCAACTCTAATTATTAAGAACAAATCACCAAGCAAATGTATATTTTGCTTCTGGCAGCATTTAAAATAAAAGAAGAGTGAGCAGATTTGTGCTGGGAGAGACTTGTAATTAAATATGCATATATATATTATTTTATTTTGTTTTGTTTTCGTATTCGATTTTAAAATTAAAGGTACACAAAACATGTTTTATAAAAGTTATTACATAAATTTCGTCCTAAAATGCGATAAAGTTTAACAATATTTCAATAAGAACGAAAAGAGTTCTAACGCAAAGAAAACAAGGTATGTTCAACCAATCGCATGCTGTAGAGAGCTTTTGGAGATCTGTAGAGAGAACGCGGACGGTGTTATGGATCGAATTGTTATTGGGGACGAAACATAGGTCCACTACTATGACCCTGAAAGCAAACAAGAGTCCATGCAGTGGCATAAAAAAGGAACAGACCCCCCGAAGAAGTTCAAAGTCACTCCGTCTGCCGAGAAGCTCATGGCCATAGTTTTTTGGGACTCAAAGGGAATCTTGCTCATTGAGTACAAAAAAAAGGTGAAACTATCAACGCCACATCCTATGCTTCCACTTTGCATTTTGCAAAGAAATCCAACACCCACCCTATAGTCCAGACCTTGCCCCTAGTGATTATTTCCTGTTTCCGGATTTGAAAAAATTTCTTCGTGGAAAACAGATTTTCGGATGATGAAGAACTCAAGTCGGCAATAAATGGGTATTTTGCAGAGAACGAGGAAATTTATTTTTTTGAGGGTTTAAAAAAGCTTATCTCAAGATGTAACAAATGCATTGATGTTAGGGGAGATTATATTGGAAAATAAAAACAATTTAGATTGAATTCGCATTTTCCTTCATATCGATACCGAGAATATATTGAACGCCCCGCCCCGTAACACTTTAAAAACACCTGTTAACGAGCGAAAATCAAAATCGAGTGTAAGCAAAGCTTTATGCATTACATTGATATGCTTCCCATTGAAAAAGTATGGAATTAAATATTTTTTTTTTGTTTCTCGGTATTGGGATGTTCGACTTTATGTCTACCGGTATTTTTTTCAATCATATCAACATTATTTTTTTACTTTTGACCAGCTAGTGTTGTACTAAATCGACCACTGTGCCACGGTTTTGTTGGCAATCCACGCGAGTCAGTGGAACAGACAACGCGAAAGGTACGACGACTTATTCGGAGATAGAATCGATCGCATAGCAAGTGGCACCAGTAAGCAATAGGTATATTGTGGCAAGGCTCAGCACCAGCAGCCGTAAGACCTGTAACTGCAAGGCTCGAGTGGAAGCAGCAAGAAAACCAGCTATACCAGAGATAAAATCCATCGCCTAGCAAGTGGCACCAGTAAGCTACAGGTATATCGTGGCAAGGCTCAGCACCAGCAGTAGTAAGACCTGTAACGGCAAGGCTCGGTGGAAGCAGCAAGAAAACCATCTATATCAGATTACTTCGTTGCAAGTGTGGTTACTCTAAGAGAACTTGAAGGACGGTTCCACGAGAAGCGGCGTCATGGGATCAAGCAGTGCAAATAATGAAAGACCAGTTCGCTCCACATCGACCAGCCAACATCATTTTCGAACAACTATTCGAGAGAAAACAAAAAATTAGTGAACCATCGTCATACCAGAAATCCACTGCATCAAAATGGTAAACTTGGCCTTCTCAATGACAGCGCGAAGAAAGGGATCAAAAGGAGTAAGTTCTCTACCTTCACACAACCTATAAATCTGTAACTACTGTCACTATGTAGGAAATACCAGGGAAAACTGTCGCAAATTTAAAAAATTCCTGCAGCAACAGCAACCAACTCAACCTCTTCAGCAGGCGCAGTCGAGAGAGCCACCAAACAACAGAAGCCCTCCAAGCCAATTGGTACGAGTTGCTACGAGGAAATTCATCCAATCTCGCCAACAAAAGATCCGGATATAATACTAACATTGAACGAACAACTTGAGGAAATTTCATCAAAGCCTATAAAAGCACGCCTACCTAAAATGCAGACTTATTCACCGAATGAAATACATGGCATATTTCAAGATTCGTTGCCTATACACGTCCAACAACCTGTGAATAGGAAAATTCGCAATGTGTTCTTAAATACGGATGAAGATGAAGACGAATATCTTCATGACGCTATGTTTGGCCAATCTTTTAGAATGGATGTAAAGATGGCAAACAATAAAACAGATGATGAAAACGGGTCAGATATCAGGATAGACATGTTATTAAGGAAATATGAGCGGATTTTCGAGTTGGAAGACGATATAGCTGTTCGTGGTGTAATACATAGTATTGAAATGGGGACACAACAGCCAATAGCATCGCCTCCATACTGTCTATCTCCTTTGCGAAGGAAACAACTCAAAGCAGATATTCAGAAAATGTTCAAACGTAAAACTATAGAACCATGCGAATCTCCCTGGGCGGCGCCGGTAGTGATGATACCAAAAAGGGATAGTGGAATCCGTGTATGCGTGGATTTTAGACAACTTAATGCTATTACGAAGACGGATCGGTATCCACTACCGAGGATAGACGATTTATTACACAACAATCGATTTGCAGTCAGGATATTGGCAAATACCGGTAAATCCAGATGATAAGGATAAAACGGCTTTCATCACACCTTTCGGAACATTTCGATTCAATAGAATGCCTTTTGGATTAAGAAATGCCCTAGCCACATTCCAGCAACTAATGGATCAAGTTCGATATGGCTTAGAAGGCACAATTGTTCGCGTATACCTTGATGACATCATAGTTTGTTCATCTACACTATAGGAACACCTACATGATCTCGATAAAGTATTAAGCCGTCTTCAACACTTTGGACTTAGAGTCAATGCTGACAAGTGTAATTCTTGCTGTCCACAAGTGAAGTTCCTTGGACATATTCTAAAAAAGGACGGTATTCAAACAGATCCAGAGAAAGTAAGAGAAATGAAATGAAAATGTAAAGCAGGTTCTGTCATTTCTACAAACATGTTCGTGGTACAGGCGGATCATCCCAAATTTTGCCAAGACTTCAAAACCACTAAGTGGCTTCACAAAGAAGTCAGCGACATTTCGATGGGAACCGTATGAGGACTCAGCATTTGAAACTTTAAAACAACTGCTGGTAATTGTACCGATTTTGATTCAAGCGGATCCAACTAAACCCTATTTCGGGGTAGGGTCCGGAAGAGCTATAGAGTATGCCAGCCGCCTTCTAACAACAGCTGAGTAAAACTATTCGACAACGGAGCGCGAGGCTCTTGCAATTCTCTGGGCAGTAAGCAAATTTCGCGGGTACATAGAAGGAGCGGAGGTTACCCTACTTACAGACCACCAATGTCTTAGATGGCTCATGAATCTAAAATCTCCCACAGGACGTTAAGCGCGATGAGCATTACAGCTTCAGCCATTTAAGATAAAAATAAAATATATATCCGGAAGAATAAATAGTGTAGCAGATACTCTTTCGCGCCCGTTCGTAAATCTGTGCGAAATTAACCATACAGAAGTAGCAATTCCAACCCGACGCAGTATAGAAATGCCAGAAGAGCAGATAAAGGATAACAAACTTAAACAAATAATAGAAGCACTTGAAAGCACCAGCGGTACTGAAGAAGTGCATGCTAGCAAAGGCTATCTTATGACACACGGAGTGTTATACAAGTATGTTTCAGACACCAGTGACGCAGCATTAGTGGTACCGAAACAAGAGATTCAAACTATATTAAAGGCATTCCATGATTATCCGACGGCGGGTCACTACGGAGTCGATAAAACAGTAGCATGAATAACTCCAAAATTCTTTTGGGATAAAATGTACGCTAGCGTTGAAAAATATGTGAAATAGTGCGAGACTTGTCAGCGGTATAAACCTAATAATCTACGGCCTGCGGGACTTTTCACGACAACAGCCTCAAATCAACGGTTCGAAGCGCTTTCTATTGATCTTTTCGGACCATTGCCATCTAGCAATAGCTAAAAGTGGATTTTTATAGTGTAAGACACTACTAGTCGTTGGGTAGAACTCTTTCCTCTTGTCGAATCCACAGCAGAGAAATGTGCTAGTATACTACTACACGAAGTCTTCCTACGTTATGGGATCCCAAGGAGAGTAATTAGTGATAATGGTCCACAGTTCATAGCAGCAATAATGCAATACTTAACTAGGCAACAAGGTATAGAGCAGATGCTTACACCTTTTTACCATCCACAACCTAACTTTTCATATGATATGAAAGTGATAATCGAAAACCCACATCCAAACCAGCGCATAATATGTGTGCAAACACTGAAAGAAATTCATCATTTACAAACACGCGAGTTACGTCCGCCCATTGACCCCCTCATCCATTGACCCCCCACACGCCATGTACTTGCTTCATCCAAAGCTACGTCCGTCCATTAACCCATGATCAACATTTCAACACATCCCACATTGACCCAGAAGAAATGATTGCCCAAGATTCCAAGAAGACACTTCCAAGCCCAACACTGCATTTACGCAATCGATCGGCAACCTATCTATTTATTATTGTAATGTAATTCTTAGAATTGTGATTGCACAGGCGATACACTTTTGCAAGCATGTAAAACAGTCGGTATCGATGACATTGGTTCTTAGAATTGCGAACCCAAAAATGCAACCTAAGAGTATCGCCTCCGCAAGTAACCGATAAATAATTTTTTGATTTGATTTGTAAGACACTTCAATTTTGTACTTCAGACCGAGTGGTCGCTCCCTGTGTTATAAAATAAAGTTTTTTTTAAAAACATCGTTTCCTCGTAACTTAACTGGCGCAGTCGAGTAGTCCAGCGAACGGTACAAGATCTTTCAAATCTATTTAATGAACAAAATAAATCTTATATCTAAGAGTTTTCGATAAATTATACAATACCGTGCAAGTAAAATCGGTCAAACCATTGTGTTAACAACTAACTAGTGCAGTACCCGTGACGCAGAATCGTAACCTTGTGAAAAAAAAAAATAATAAAAATATATCTTACGAGTATATTATTTAATTGCAACTACATACTCGTAATTGTGCAATAACAAAAGAAAGAACAGTGCGAACAATAAAACCTAACTCAAGTGAATAAAAAAAGAAGCCATCCATCAAGAACATTGAAGACATACAGAAATCAAAGATCGAGTACCGGTGGATTTTCAAATCCTTCATCGCTGGGAACCATCAAACTAAGGACAAAGAAGAAAAACAATGCTGATTACACTCATCATAAGCTGTCTCCTGTAAGTGTGTTGTTATTATTGTTGCGTAGGCATAAAATCAAATTTACTATAGCATAGAACCAAATAAATATATAAACTAAGTAAATATAAATAAAATAAAGAATAGATATATATAAATACAATAAAAAGAAATAGACAATAATATAAAAACCCTATGAGCAAATAATTTCTCCTCTATCTGTATTATTGTGGATTTTTTTTTCTATGCCAGGAAAATCGAAACCCAAGGCAAGATTTTTTCCGTACAATCTAAGACGGCTATCTAAAAGTTTAAATTCAATAACAGAAGAAAACGACAGCGAAACCCTTAGTACCCCTTCGTCTTCTCCTCTTAATTCAACAGACATGTCCACTGAAGGAAATAATTTTGCCCCATCTCCACCCCCAAACCCAATCACGAACACAAGTGTTCAAACGATCAACCACAATGATATTTTCAACTCATTGCGGATCCCTGATGCCATCAAGGACCTCCCGACATTTGAAGGAAACACCAGGTTACTTTATGAGTTCCTAAACAATGTAGAGGAGATACTCCTCTACATAAGAGGAACAGATAACACCCCTTACGGGTTAATTCTCTTAAGAGCCATAAGGAACAAAATCATTGGACAGGCAAACGAAGTCCTAAACATGTATGGGACACCGCTAATCTGGGACGAAATGAAGAAAAATCTCATTCTTCATTATTCTGACAAACGGACGGAAACGTCACTTATTAGGGATTTGCACAGCTTAAAACAATATTCAAAGAGTGTAGATTCTTTCTACAGTTCAATAATTGAACTACAATCGGCTTTATGCAATACTGTCCTAATACACGAACACGATCAGAACGTGGTCATGGCGAAGAAGGACTTATACGCCGATATGTGCCTAAACTCATTCCTGAGTGGTCTAAACGAACCTCTTGGTTCTAGAGTCAGGGTAATGCAACCTATCTCGCTGGCCGCCGCCTTAACCTGTTGCATAAAAGAGCAGAATATCTCCTACCAGAAAACCACTCAATACCCTAGATTCCAACCATACAATACACAAAACTACCACGACTCTGGTCGAAGTCAAACACGACCAAATTATAATTATAATCAGAATAATTGGCGGCAAAATAACACATACCCCAGAGCACTATCTAATAGGGAACCAAGACTTCAAGAATCCAAATTCTCAAGGCCCTTCAACAGGAATAGCAACGACACACAATCCAATAGACCACAAAGATCTACATCCATGGCTCGTACCGCACCCAATCCAAATACAAATTCGTACCCAAAATTTAAACAAAGCCAAAGTCAACAAACACGGAACTCCAACTTCAACTTCCAAGAAGTAGAAACTGTGAAGCCAAACCCCTTTCAACAACTAGATAATTACTTCGATCAAGATCCCACCAACATAATGGATAACCAAAATTTTTCCAATGTAGCCTCCAAGAACCTACAGGATACTTAGACCCAGAAACAAATCCAATAACATTGCCTTACATAAATATTTCGTCCCCTTTCGGTAGACCCTTGAGATTTCTCCTCGACACTGGTGCATCAGCTTCATTTATAAATCCTGAATACATTCCTCAAGAAAACCAAATCCATTGTGAACCGGTGAATATCACCACGGTTTTCAAAAAATACCAGTTGAATAAGCAAGTAAACCTCCCGATATTCATAGAGTTCAACCAAGCAGGATTCCTGAAATTCCTTATTTTTAGGTTCCATAATTTTTTTGACGGGCTCCTAGGTATGGACACCCTTGTACCACTAAAAGCAAAAATAGACCTTGAAAGCAAAACACTAATCACAAAAGACGCCACGATCAACATTAATTTTAAACAGAACTATTCCTCGGGTAAACTCACTATACCCGCGAACAGTAAACTTCTCGCGAAACTTCCCGTAAAACAAAGCTGTGGCAGCATATTCATCGATTCAACAGAACTAGAACCGAACCTGTGCGTAACGCAAGGCCTATACAACGCGGAAAACGGTTACAGTACAGTTGAACTCGTAAATTACTCCCAAAATAACCAAACCTTTGACAAATTGTCTAAAAAAAGGTGTCGATATCAAAATAGACGAAAATTACAAAGAAGCTTTCGAAACTTGTAAAAATCTATTGACTAACGACCCTATCCTGCAATATCCGGACTTCACCAAGCCTTTCATATTAACAACTGATGCGAGCAACACTGCATTAGGTGCTGTCCTATCCCAAGGCCGAATCGGAAGTGATAGGCCTATTTGTTTTGCTAGTCGCACCCTCTCCTCTAGCGAGTGCAACTACTCCACCATCGAAAAGGAACTTCTAGCGATAGTCTGGGCCACACGATACTTCCGACCGTATCTGTTCGGAAGGAAATTCCAAATAGTCACAGACCATAGGCCCCTATTATGGCTTATGAACTTGAAAGAACCAAACTCAAAACTCGTCAGATGGCGGCTTAAATTAGAGGAGTTCGACTACGAGATCATATACAAAAAAGGTAAGGCAAACACCAATGCGGACGCTCTAAGCCGCATCAAAATCCCCAACCCTGACGAAGAAGAACAAGAACTCTTCAACAACGACGAAGACATAGAAACCACCCACAGTGCTCAAGAAAATTTAAATGACGGGATACCTATATCTGAAAAAACCCTAAATGAATTCAACATTCAAATCATACTTGAAGCCCAAGATAAAGGATGTCCAATGACAGTCGAGAACGTTTTCAAGAACAAACAAAGACGAACAATACGTAGAGCGTCTTTCGACAAAGACACGGTGATTGACATCTTTAAAAAATTCTTTCCACCCAATAAGCTGATTGCTATATACACAACTGACGAAATCTTTCACCTTGTCCAATCAACTTTCTCCACATATTTTTCCCAGAGTAAAACGTTCCGTATGGTGCGGTGTACGGAAATCTTAAACGACATAAGGCAAGAAGATGAACAGGAAAAAACAATCCGTGACTATCATGAACGTTCTAACCATCGCGGCATAAATGAAACATACATTCACTTAAAACGCGAATTCTTTTTCCCAAATATGAAAGAAAAAATAACCAAAACCATTAACAATTGTGAAAAATGTAAATTACTAAAATACGATAGAAACCCACCAAAACCGAGATTCGTCAAACCCGAACATCCCTTGAAACCTTTAGAAATCGTCCATATAGACATATATAGTATAAATCACAACCAAATCCTTACATTAATAGACAAATTCTCCCGGTTCGCCTGTGGATATACTCTAACGTGTAGAAGCAGCGTAACTATCCTAAAATCTCTGAAAAATTACATAAGCCAATATGGCATTCCAAAGAAAATTGTGTGCGACCAAGGCTCTGAATTTATAGCAAACATATTCAAAGACTTTTGTAAACAATTTGACATAACTCTGCACTTCACGTCATTCCAACAGACTAGCAGTAACTCCCCTGTGGAAAGACTACACTCCACACTAACTGAAATCTACAGGCTCATTCTATCTAAGAGAAAAGAGCAAAAACTTTCCACAGAACACGAGGAAATGTTGTTCGAAACGTTTATTACATACAATAACGCCATTCATTCAATTACAAAACACACTCCTTATGAACTTTTCTTTGGTAGGCCTTACAAATTCTGTAAAACTTTAGATTTCTCCGATGAACATGAATACCTAACCAAATTAAACGAATTTCTGAACGAAATATACCCTAAAATTCAAGAGAAAATGGACAATATAACCGCTACCAGGATAGAAAAACTAAATATGTCTAGGGAAGAACCGGAGGATATTAGGGATGACGAAGTTGTTTTCAGGAAAGAGGCAAGGAGAAATAAACTTACGCCTCGGTTCTCCAAACACATAACCAATAAAGCCAACAAATTCACTATTCTAACGAAAAACAATAAAAAAATCCACAAATGCAAACTGAGGAGGAAACACAAAGAGAAAAATATTTAAACGAAAATATACATATGAATACACATGTACGCAAAAATGTAACTTTAATATTAATACATTCACTGCATATGAGTGTAACAAGATAGTGTAATCAATGTACATGATTAACGAGACTATCCAATTTTATATTAATAATAATAATTCACATATACATATACACACATACATGTAATCATATTATTCCACATTATCTTTATTATTATATTCATACAAAAAAAAAAAAAAAAGAAAAAAATATAAAAAAAAAAAATATATATATATATTATGTGTAATAAACAAACAATTTTGCGTGTTTTCTTACTATATACAAAAAAAAAAAAAAAAAAAATTTTTTTTAAATATATATAAAATAAATAAATAAGTCTAACATGAAAAACATAAACCACAAGAGTTTTAAACAAAAATACATTCACGGCATATGAGTGTAAACATGGTAGTAAATCAGAGCATATGATTTAGAGGCTACCCACCCTTGGTTAGATGAGATAGTATATCACGGCATATGATCACTATTCTACATTTAACCAAACATAAACTATCACGAAACATATTACTATTAATTATACTAGTTTTATTGCATAATATAATGTTAATCACCTTAGAACACTGCATTCAACACAACTCTCTCTCACCTCATCTCTTTACTAACATTTCTTCTAGACAGTCTTTCGTTTCACCTCAACTGATAGAAATCTACAACATACCAAAAAACCGAAGTATTCTACCGCTTCAACTAGGTCCTGCACGAACTATTACTAATTTTCACAATCTTATCCATATTATTAACCTAGATGATTATACTAACAATATACGAGATATAACTAAATCTCTAAATCTCTTTAAAAATAGAGCAATATTTACTAACCCATTACACGTTACATCACTGAAACTCAAAGAACTAGAACGTAAACTACTAACAATATACCCTACAATTCGAAACAAAAGAGGTCTGTTCAACGGATTAGGATCCGCAATTAAAATCATCACTGGTAACTTGGACGTACAAGACGCCCAAGATATCAATCAACACATAGAAAACATCAACTCAAACTTACATAACATAACTCATACCATTACTAACCAAAACGCAATAAACTTTCGTATGATGGAAAGATTTAAAAACATTACTAACCACATCAACACGGAACAAAATATAATAGAACAATACCTTGAAAGAACTACTAACAAAATTAAACGTACAGAAGATACACTAATCGAGACCCAATATCTCAACCAAATTAATTTTAACATTGATCTACTAACAAATCACATTTCCGATCTCGCTGAAGCAGTAGTTCTAAGTAAACTTAACATAATTCCTAAATTTATACTTAACCCAAATGAACTAAAATTTATACAAGACAAACTAGAACTACAAAATATTAAAACTATCTCAACTGAACAAATTTATGAGTTCCTCAAACTCCAAGCATACTACAATGGCACTAACCTAATATTTAACATACTAATTCCAAACTTTTCATCAGTAGAATATAATATGTATCACATTATTCCTCTTCCTATTAACGAAACGCAACTAATAATAACTAACCCTTACATCATTTATAATGAAACACACATACAACAACACAAAACACTTTGCCCCAAGATAGCAGGTACATTCTACTGCATCCAACAAGAGATAGAAGAACCAACCACCAATTCCAGATGCATTGGGAAACTAATGGAAAACAAGGCCGCCCATTGTCCACTTAACGATGTTGGGAAGATCGAGAGCATCTTAGAGCCGGAACCAAATTTTATATTATTTATAAACGTACCAAAAATTTTAATTAACTCCACTTGCAGCACTCAAATCACAACCGTAGAAGGCACTGCACTCCTTCATTTTCAGAACTGCAAGGTTGAGGTTAACGGAATCTCATACGAAGACAACCCAGAAATATTTTGGGATGAGGTCCACGTTCCACCACCACCAAATAGTCACATTCATGCAGAATCAACAAACGATGTGTGGAACCTACAAAAACTTAAGGACTTCAACTTTAAAACTGAAACAGAACTCATCACACTAGGAGCCAAAACCCTGCATCTACATCTCATCACCGGCACTTCCGCAGGGCTCTCACTAATCATCACACTGATAGTAATAACCATAATCATCAGCCTCAGGAAGAAAAAGGAAGCCAACATCCCTGTATTACGTTCCTTCGCTCCAGCCCCATCGTCTTCACTGTGGCCGTCGCTCTACTCTAAGGGGGGAGGAGTTACGTCCGCCCATTGACCCCCTCATCCATTGACCCCCCACACGCCATGTACTTGCTTCATCCAAAGCTACGTCCGTCCATTAACCCATGATCAACATTTCAACACATCCCACATTGACCCAGAAGAAATGATTGCCCAAGATTCCAAGAAGACACTTCCAAGCCCAACACTGCATTTACGCAATCGATCGGCAACCTATCTATTTATTATTGTAATGTAATTCTTAGAATTGTGATTGCACAGGCGATACACTTTTGCAAGCATGTAAAACAGTCGGTATCGATGACATTGGTTCTTAGAATTGCGAACCCAAAAATGCAACCTAAGAGTATCGCCTCCGCAAGTAACCGATAAATAATTTTTTGATTTGATTTGTAAGACACTTCAATTTTGTACTTCAGACCGAGTGGTCGCTCCCTGTGTTATAAAATAAAGTTTTTTTTAAAAACATCGTTTCCTCGTAACTTAACTCGCGCAATCGATTATCCCCATGCATAATACAAGAAAGAAATGTAATTACGCAACAAAACAAAACAAAAACAATCCACACACATGTCCACCTTATAAGAATCCAATCACTTTAATCAGATACAAAAAACTTCCTTGCGCAAAAGAATCTACACACAAGCCAACGTTACAAGAAACCCACCCTAATTATCCCATGCAAAATTGTTATTGTTATACCCTATCCTAATTATACCCTATCCTAAGGGTATATTAAGTTTGATACATAGTTTGTAACATAGAGAAATATTACAGATAAACCCAATAAAGTATATATATAAATGATCAGCATCACTAGCCGAGTCGATTGAGCTATGTCCGTCCGTCCGTCCGTCTGTCCGTCCGTCCGTCCGTCCGTCCGTATGTCACCAGTTTTTGGGCCTTAAATTTTGAGCTAGGTTGATGAAATTTTGTATACGAGGTCTTCGGAAAAGTAAGCAATACAAGTGTAAAAATTTTCAAAATCCGCCCACTGACACGCCCACTTTTCAAAAAAATCACTTTTTTCACTATTTTCATATGAAACTCGAAAAAACTTACTTGGGCAAATATGTAGATATTCACTTAATCTACAAATCGTCTATACATTGTATATGGCCACGCCCACTTTTTAGGGGCGTTTACTTCAAAAATTAATTTTCGAGTAAAAATATTAGTTTATGGGGCAAAATAGAAAATTTGTGAATACATTTTCCACCGCCCACTGACACGACCAAATAAGATAGGGATAGGGTATCATACGATTCGCTCCAAGCGAATTGTAGCATTTTTCACTGGTTTTTTTTTCCATTCCATCTCTTCCATCGTTTGATTGCTTATCAAGATTTACATATGTACATATTCGTACATACATATGTATCAACAATACATACCAATATGCGTACATATGTTTATATTATGATATATGCAAGTACACATATACATATTTTTTTTAATTTACATGATTTGTTTCATATCAATATGCTAAATTTTTATATATTTTTTTATGAATAATAACCACAAAATTTTCTAATCGATTAAAGAAAACCGCATTGAAATCCGCATTGTGGTTCCCAAGATCCAACAATTTGCCCTAATCATTAAATTACAAACCAAATAAAATCACTCGAAGCAGTCATATATGGCGATCCGAAATTAATTTCGTGCCTTTTAGTGCCGGGAATTTAGTTTCGTGCCTTTACGTGAACCGAAATTATTTAAGTGCCTTTTCGTGAACCGAAATTATTTTAGTGCCTTTTAGTGCCGAATAAAGTGATCCGAAATTATTTTAGTGCCGAATAAAGTGAACCGAAAATAATTTAATTTCGTGCCTTTTAATATAGTTTCGGTTCGGATCTCATCCCTGGTATATTAAGTTTGACTGTACTGCTTGAACATAGAGAAATATTGCCGGCAGACCCAATAAAGTATATATATATAAATGATCAAATCAAAGTTAGCGAGGTCTACAACAACAACACTATATACATTAATAATATGCTGATAAACGTAAGCAAACAGCTGCAAGCTAAAATAAAGGCAAGAGAAGAGGGTTGGAGATTCGTCTGGAAAAATGCCGGAAAGGTTTTTGCCAGAAGAAAAGAAAGTGTAGGAACATTGTTTATTTGATCTTTGATTGACATAGAGAAATTAAAAAGTGCTTAAAATCTAATTGTGTGCGTATTGCTGAATAATTATTTTTATATCATGATGGATAGTGACAATACGGAAGAACGGTTCGATTTGAAATATATGGAGTTTGAGAATTTCAATCAAGCACAAAATGAATCTTTGCTGTCTATGGTTGAACATTAGGTCATTAAGATAAAATTGGGATGTCTTTTGTGCTCGTGTATGTATAATCATAAGTTATATTGATGTAATTGTCTTAGTTGAAATAAATATAGTATAAATATAACTTAAACCATTTAGATGGTTTCTGTGCTGAATTCGAAAATAGTATTCACAAAAAAGGTGGAGGCATAGCTATGTTTATTAGGAATTATATTACCTACGAACGTGTTTATATCGCAACATCAGCTTATGAAAATTTAACAATCAAAATTATGTCAAAATCAAAAGAAAAAGTAATGAGTGGAATCTACAGACCGCCGAAGCACAATTTAGTGGAATTTATAGAGAAATTCGCAATAATTACTAATGAAAAGACCACATAATGATATGGTAGCTTAAGGTGATATTAATATTAACATCAAACATATGAAAATGCTTAAATCCGTTTGGAGCGGATCGTATGATACCCTATTCCTTTATTATGCACACAATTCCTTCTCCACCAATATACCTATTCATGCTTAAGCCACTTTTTTCAAATATTTTATAAAACTACTCAAAAACGCGAATTTTCAATAAGTGGGTGTGGTAGTGGGCGGATTTTGCCAATTATATAAGAAGGGCTATTATTTCGATAAAACTATCGAAAAACATTTTTTTGAGAAAAACGCTCCTAAAAAGTAAGAGTGGCCATACACAATGTATGTATATAGGGTAAGAGAATATCTACATATTAGCTCAAGTAAGTTTTATCGATTATGAAAAAAGTGATTTGTTTTTGAAAAGTGGGCGTGACAGTGGGAGGATTTTGAAAATGTTTACACTTGTACTGCTTTCTTTCACAAGGGTCTCGTATACAAAATTTCATAGATCTAGTTCAAATTTTAAGGCCCAAAAACTGGTGACAGACAGACGTACGGACGGGCTTATATATATACTTTATTGGGTCTATCTTTAAAATTTCTCTATGTTACAAACTATGTATCAAACTTAATATACCCTTAGGATAGGGTATAAAAAGAACACAAACAAAATTGTTCTCAACTACCACGAGATGTTAGCATCGAATGAAATGTGCAATATTATTAAAGTAGCGACTAGAGTCGATCTAAACCTAGGAATATGCACACTAATTGACCACATTTTAGTGAACTTACTCATTTACTTACGTTCTCGGCTATAGTAAAAAGTGATATCTCTGACCACTATAGTACCTTATATGGAGTCTACGACGAACCTCCTGAAGAAAATGATATCACTTCACGCTCCTTTGTAGAGACGAACAAAGAAAACCAGTTGATTCGAGTGACTGATTAGACACAAATAGCAGAAAAGACGGATTCTGTATGAATGAGTCCATTGCTTCACAGGAAAAATTAGTGAAATATAGTCAAATTAAAAGATCACATGTAAGAAAAAAATCGGAGAAGTGTGCCATGGATGAACAGGGATATTCTCCAGATATGTAGAGAGCGAGATGTTCAATATCGTTGGTGGAGAAACAATCAAAGTAATTTAACATATGAGACAGAGTATAAGAAGTTGCGTAGTTCTGTTAACAAAAAAATTGCTGCAACCAAGAACTTTCAAAAAATGGAGTTCGAACAAATAAGATGTGATCCGAAAAAAACAAAGGCGCTACTAAATAAAGTGCTAAGACGAAGAAAAAAAAATCGAAACGCAGTTCTATCTGAGTCAATATATCTAGAAGAGATCAAATGTGTGGAGGTAGAAAACATATTATGACGCTTAAATGCCCTAAACGCGTCAGGAGCAGATGGAATCAAAGCTAAAGGCCTCAGGTCACACGCCGATATCTTTGCTCCAATAGTAACAAAACTCATAAACCTCAGTTTTAAAACATCAATGGTACCAAAAAAACTTAAAGTATCGGGTGTTCGACCTATTTCTAAGGGAGTTAGCAAAAAGCTGTCCGATTGCTATCGTACCAGCCGTCGAGAAGATCATGGAACAAATTGTTTCAGAACATATGTATATGGGATTTCATCAAAAAACATGACATTATAAGCAAACACCAGTATGTATTCCAGAGGGGCAAAAGTACTAACTAGCTTCTTAGTGATTTTGTTAAATTGATCAACAGCAGCCTAAGCAAACGTCATCATGCTCTAGTTCTCTTTCTGGACTCCAGTAAAGCGTTTGATATCCTCGGCCATAACAAATTAATTAAGGCTGTCCAATGAGTTTGAATTAGAGGGAAGTTGGTATCCTGGGTTGCAGAATACTTGGCAGAGAGGACATTTCGCATGAAAGTTACAGGTAACTGCAGCAAGTACGGAGTGTGGTAAGAGTTTTTCAAATACAAAATAAAATGACCCGCACTGGTTGATAGTAGACTCTTTATTAAATTCAAAAAAATGCTCGAACCCTAATCTTCGCTAACTTGGGAAGCATAGTATGCTGAATTGCACAATTCACATTGCATCAGTGTCGCATCGAGTAGCGAGCAATACTCGGTAACTACTGACTGTCCGAAACATGGATTGGACCAGTAGTGCAACAATCAAGTTCGTAATGTAGTGCTTACTTTACCTCCTCGTGGTGGTCCCCGGGAAGCCAAAATTGCAAGTGCGAGAAGTATCAATATCGGATTCGATTGAGCCATGTTAGTCCGTCTGTCTGTCACTGGTTTTTGGGACTTCAAATTTGAGCTAGAACAATTAAATTTTATGTACGAAGTCTGTGTAGTGTAAACATTTTTAAATATCCGACCACTGACACGCCCACTTTTAGAAAAATGCACTTTTTTCAGTAATTTTACATGAAACTTGACAAATCTTAAAAAGGCAGTAATGTCTATGGCCGAGCCCACTTTTTAGGGGTGTTTTTCTTAAAGAACTGTTTTTCTGTGAATTCATTAGAACAATATCACTTTTCATGAACAAAATTGAATATATGTTGAACAATTTTCAAAATCCGCCCACTTTTTGGGAAAATCTAAGCTTAAAGTAATTTCATAAAAAAACTGAAAAAGAGCTATACACACATAGAAGGGATAAGGCATCACACGAACCGCTCCAGACGGATTGTAGTATTTGCATATTTTTTTTTTCATTATTCGCTCCTTGGTAGACGTCACGCAAATGATGGGATTGCGTGAATGCGAACAGCTCCTTTTTTTTTTGTTTTCTTCTTTATAATTTGCGCGCACCAAAGGGGATATGAATACCAAACACTGATTTAGGGCGCAGGCGTTTAGGCACATTCTTCAAAGAGCATTTTGCAATTTTGCTGTCGGAAATGTCAATGGATAGAGCTTTCTGAAAGATTTGTGTAGCTTAATCTGTTGCATTTTCGTCCGTGACGTTTGGGACTCCAACAATTTCACTGCAATTGATGAAAAGTTTCTGTTGTTGCCAATTTAGCCTGTTCTCCAGCATTTCCACTTTTGCCTTCAGTTCTTACAAATTTGAAACCTTTATACATATTATATTCATATCATTTCGACAGTGCATCACTTTGTTTGTGTAATGAAGTTGCTTTTTTTTTGGATTACACTGCTTGTTATTGTTGTTGTCCATAGTTAGTTCTGTCATTCGCATAGACCTACGAATCCGTAATATTGCAATAGTTCTATCCGTATCAAGAGAATTCAAAAGCGATTTACAAGATATGCTCTTAGAAAGTTGGCGTGGGGTGATAATAATTTGCCCATTTATGAAGCGCTTTAATTAAGCTTAAATCTCTTGAAAAAAGTCGGGTGTACTTTTCAGTTCTTTTTACTAGTGATGTTTTGACTGGTCATATTCAATGTCCAATACTTCTCTCTCTGTTTATGTTTATGTTCCGGCTCGTAACTTACGACCTTCAGATAACGACTTCTTTTATGTTTTCAGATACAGAAATTTTCTTAAAAAACAGTTTTTCGGAGGATTCACTGGACCAATACCACTTCTCAGGAACAAAATTTAATATATGTTGAACAATTTTCAAAATCCGTCCACTACCACCAACTTTTTTGAAAAATTCCAGGTTTAAAATTTTCATAGGAAATTAAAAAAAAAAAGTTTCCTATATACATAGCTCCTTCTTTTTCAACTTTTTTCAAATATTCTGTAAAATTACTCCAAAACACTTAATAAGTGGGCGTGGTTGTGCGCGGATTTTGAAATTTTTTCAACAAATACTGTATTTTGTTCCTAAGAAGTGCTATTGTTTTGATGAAACTCTCGAAAAGCAGTTCTTGTAGGAAAACGCCGCTAAAAAGTGGACGTAAGAGAAAGTCTATATATTTACTTAAGTAAGTTTTATCGAGTTTTATGTAGAATTACTAAAAAAAAAGTAAATTTTTCAAAATGTGGGCGTGGAAGTGGGCGGAATTTGAAATTTTTTACACTTGTACTGCTTCTCGTACACAAAATTTCATTGAACTAGCTCAAAATTTAAGGCCCAAAAACTGGTGATAGACAGAGAGACGGACATGGCTAAATCGAATCGGCTAGTGATGCTGATCATTTCTATGTATACTTTATTGGTCTATATCCAAAATTTCTCTATGTTATGTCAAACTTAATATACCCCTAGGATAGGGTATAAAAACTTAAAGCAAGTATCATGACATGTTGCTGGGAAAAAGAGCTATAGATTTTTCTTTAAGTAAATAAAATTGTATTATTTATACGTACCTATAGATATACAATCAAGACACAAACTAGAGCGAATCGTGTGATACCCTATCCCTTTCCTATATACAAATGTATGTAGAATTTTTCACAAAAAATTACCTAAATTTATATATAATTTTTTTTATAAAACTACTCCAAAAGAATTTTATTTCAAAAAGTGGACGTGGTAATGGGCGGATTTTTCAAATATTTTAACATACACCCAAGTTTGCTTCTAAGGATTGATATTATTTGATTGAAATCTACGAAAAATGTTTTTTTTTTTAGAAAACTGCCCCTAAAACGTGGGTTGGGCCATATCCACCCAATTGCTGATAGTGCAGTTAAGCGGCGTGTGCAATCAACAAATCCACGTTTTCGTCCAATTACATAAAAGTTCCATCTGAATTGCTGATAGTGCAGTTAAGCGGCGTGTGTAATCAACAAATCCACGTTTTCCTCAAATTATATAAAAATTCCATCTGAATTGCTGATAGTGCGGCGTGTGCAGTATCGCTGCATATGCAATATTGGGCTGCGTATGCAGCATAGTATTAACTTAGAAGTAAGAAAATAATTTTTCAATTTCTTGTATTCTGTCGGTCAATCAATAAAGTTCATTTTTTTTAATTAACAAACGCTTACGTTTTGTTCTTCATCCTCTTGTTTCTTTTGTTGGTTCTTATTTCTTCTCCGGCACGGTTTCTTTTTTTTTTTGGACGGTAATACCGGTGACGAAATCCCGTCGAATAGCCATCCTGACGATTATCCGCGACCGGGAGTATAATTATAATTTTTTTTTTGTTATAAACGCCCAAGGCGTAACATTAAATTTTTGGTGGCAGCGGTGAGATACCAAGATATCCCTAGAATTGAGAAAAAAAAGACACAAACAAAACAACAATAATAATAAAAAAAAGTGAACCATAATAACGTACGACGCGACGTGCTGAGAAAGAACTGTGCAAATTGTGAAGTTTTAAATAATTGTGGACCAAGTTCCCCATCGATCGGGAAGGATGATCATCGCAGTTTTATTCTTATTATACCCTATCCTAAGGGTATATTACGTTTGATAAATAGTTTGTAACATAGAGAAATATTGAAGATAGACCACATAAAGTATATATATAAATGATCAGCATCAGTAGCCAAGTCGATTGAGCCATGTCCGTCCGTCCGTCCGTCCGTCTGTCTGTCACCAGTTTTTGGGCCTTAAATTTTGAGCTAGGTTGATGAAATTTTGTATACGAGGTCCTTGGAAAAGTAAGCAATACAAGTGTAAAATTTTTTAAAATCCGCCCACTGACACGCCCACTTTTCAAAAAAATCACCTTTTTTCACTATTTTCATATGAAACTCGAAAAAACTTACTTGAGCAAATATGTAGATATCCACTTAATCTACAAATCGTCTATACATTGTATATGGCCACACCCACTTTTTAGGGGCGTTTACTTCAAAAATTAGTTTTCGAGTAAAAATATTAGTTTATAGGGCAAAATAGAACATTTTGTGTCAATACATTTTCCACCGCCCACTGATACGACCAAATAAGATAGGGATTGTAGCATTTTTTCACTGGTTGTAAGTTAATTTAAGTTCATCATATTTCTTTTTATACCCTATCCTAAGGGTATATTAAGTTTGATACATAGTTTGTAACATAGAGAAATATTGAAGAGAGACCACATAAAGTATATATATAAATGATCAGCGTCAGTAGCCAAGTCGATTGAGCCATGTCCGTCCGTCCGTCCGTCCGTCTGTCTGTCACCAGTTTTTGGGCCTTAAATTTTGAGCTAGGTTGATGAAATTTTGTATACGAGGTCCTTGGAAAAGTAAGCAATACAAGTGTAAAATTTTTTAAAATCCGCCCACTGCCACGCCCACTTTTCAAAAAATCAAATTTTTTCACTATTTTCATATGAAACTCGAAAAAACTTCCTTGAGCAAATATGTAGATATCCACTTAATCTACAAATCGTCTATACATTGTATATGGCCACGCCCACTTTTTAGGGGCGTTTACTTCAAAAATTAGTTTTCGAGTAAAAATATTAGTTTATAGGGCAAAATAGAACATTTTGTGTGAATACATTTTCCACCGCCCACTGATACGACCAAATAAGATAGGGATAGGGTATCATACGATCCGCTCCAAGCGGATTGTAGCATTTTTTCACTGGTTTTTACTTGTTTTGTAATACGGTGATAAAATAAGAGAGTCTCCTAGTAGAATATTTTAAATCTCCATAGTACATGTATAAGGTGCAATTTCCCTCAGGTGAAATCGGATTAAAAAGTTTAGAGTGGATAGAAAGCAACGAAGGCAATTATAAGATTTTTTTGTCTAGTTGGTTAACAAGAAGAGCTTATATGTCAGTTAGTGGAAGTGATAGTGAAAGCGAAGAAAGTAGCGAACAAACCATTCTAGAAAATACTTCTGAAATTAGGAACAGTTAAGATCGAGTAGTAATGGCCAAAGTACCAATAACAGTTTTGACATCTTTCATTCCGGTTTTCAATAGCAGCAGTGAACATGTGTTTAACTTTATAGATGCATGTAATGATGCAATAGAGTTGGCCAGTTCAAATCAGAAAAATATCTTATTCAAGTTTATTAAGACTAGAATTAGAGGCAATGCAACTACGATCCTTATGAATAAAGACATAAAGGATTGGGAAACATTGAAAACAGAGCTAAGTAACATATTTAGGGAACCCCATAGCAGTTTGCAATTGCATAGAGAGCTAATAAGCATACATCAGGGTAGAAATGAATCAGTTTCTTTATATACACAGAGAGTAGAGACCCTAGAAAGACGTTTAATGCAGGCTAAATTGCACGATGTGAAACAAGAACATCAGCAAGGGCAATCGAATATATTAAAAATGAAACACTTACTATTTTCATTAAAGGATTGCTAGAAAGGTTATCATCTTATGTCGTTACTCAGAAGCCAAAGGACTTAGCCGGGGCAAGTCGTTGTGCCAAGGAAGAGGAACAGCGGTTAAATCTTTTCAAAACCAATACAAATAAGGATTACACAAATAAGAACCTAGCTAAAATAAATATTGCGGGGCAAAGTGCTTCAAGTGTGGGAAAATCGGTCATATCGCCAGAAAATGCCGATTACCTAAACAACAGGAAGGATATACGCATAGATCTCAAGAACAAAATCCTAGGTCAAGTACAAAACCAGGTAGGAAGGATTTTAAGCCAGAACATACTGTAAGACATGTTAAGGAAAGTAAAGTGCTTAGTGATTTATGTAACTCGGAGAGTCCTCATGTAAACGTGATAATAAAAGAAGATGTTAGGAAGCTTATCGTTGATAGTGGAGCCGAAGTCTCTACGACATCTGCAAAGTGCATCTTCCATCGCGAAGTGGACTCAGGAAACACAATTAAATTCAAAGGGTTAGGTGGAAAACCGCATGAGACTTTAGGGAAAGTAATCAAAGAAGTAGAGTTATTCCATTGATTATAAAGAGGGAGTGATGAAAAATAAAGCTGATGAAATTACATTAAAATATTTAAGTCAAGAGCAAGTGTAAAAATAAAGAACCGAAGTAATCCGATTACTTTCTGTAGAAAATTGGAGTAATCTAGATGAAGATATCGTCATTCCTAAACAGGAACTAGCGGAAGGAATAGTAGTTCCAGAATGTTTAACGAAAAACAGGGATGGTTATTGTGTGGCGACTGTGGTTGACCAGTTAGAAAAAGCTCGAAAGAAATGCAAGTTGTTGTTAAAGCATTTACAAATGAATGGGTTTTAAATTTTAGACTACCCAAAATAATTTTAACAGACAACGGTAAGGAATTTTGCAACGCACTATTCAATGAGCTATGTAGGATTTTCAACATGAAACACATAACGACGAGCCTAGCATATCCGCAGGCCAATGGAGCCGTGGAGAGAGTCCACTGTAGATTAGTTGAATATCTCAAAACCACAGGTAGGGAAATAGGTAATGAGGCCAATTGGAACAAAAAATGTCTTTTGCAAGTTTTAGTTACAACACGACAATACACGGTACAACAGGATACACACCGTACGAGTTAATATACGGAAAATGCGCAAATCAACCGAGTGAAATTGAAAATTTAAACGAAAAAACGATGTTTGACTTTTTCGATGAACTTAGCGCTACTCTGACAGAAATTAGTACAAAAGCAAAAGAAAAGATTTTAAGATCTAAACAAAAAGCTAAAGTCAGATACAATCAAAATGTAGGGAAGCAAGTTACATGTCAAGTAGAACAACAAATTCTTCTAAGAAACGTTGTTAAGGGAAAGTTAGAAACAAGAAGTCCATACAAAATTTTAGAAGTTAATATTGACTACGTTATAGCTAAAGTTGGAAATAAGAAGCTAAAATATAATAAGGCTAATATTAGACCTTACTTTTCAGAATCACGAGTTGGAGCACGGCAAGATGTGGAAACGTATGAAACATATATGAAAATAATGGATTATTTCTTAATTTTAAAGGGCAAGTAAAAGAAATAAGTAGTACACTAACCCTGGTTAACAAAGTAAATACAGGACAATTAGAAGAGAATTTAGGAATACTTAAAAATACTGTAAATACCATAAAAGAAGCATGTTTAAGCCATTTAGCTAACTGTAGACGGTACCAAGAAGCAGCGGGACATAATTTATTCAAATTGCAGCACAAGATAGATATAATCTATAATATAATGGGTAGGAAAACAAGAACTCGTGGAGGTTTAGTGAACATAATAGGTTCAGGATTCAAAACACTTTTCGGAACAATGGACGACCAGGATGCAAAATATTATGAAGAAGCCGTTAGCACAATAAAATCCAATGAAGTTAGAATCAAGAACGGAATGGAAGAGAATGTTAGAATTATGACCAAGCTAAGCTCGCAGGTAATCGCTGTGGCAAATATTCAAAATAGTACAGTAAATAAGATCAATGAGCTAGTAAACGTAATAAACCTAATAAAAAGTAAAGGCAAAACAATTGAAGAAAATAGTTTAGTACACTCATATTTTAGCGAAGTTACAAATAAAGTAAATCACAAAATTTTATTATTGGAAATTGGAATTGAACAAGTGCTAGATAGTTTATTGTTTATTCAAAATGGTGTATTCCACCCTAGGATAATTGAACCTTTGCAACTATTGGAGGAATTAAAAAGCTAAAATATTGATGACTTTCTTATTTTCGAACCTGTAATAGAAAATTATTCTAAGATTTTGAAAGAAATTGAAATTAAATCATACATTAAAAATAAAGACATTATTGTACTTCTTTTAATCCCTATTATAAGAAAAGAAAACTTTGATTTATTTGAGATAATATCTGTACCAAAATTAGTGGAAAATGGAATTATTTTAATCGATGTAACAAATAAGTTTTGAATGATAAGTAAAGATATGAAACATTATACTTTAAGGAAAAATGTAGAAGATAGTAAGGAGATAGATGAAACGTTTATATGTAAGACTCTGTTGTTTAAAAGCACACTAGATTTTAAAAATTGTGAAATAAACATTTTCTTCAGAAATAAAGCAACAAGTTGTGTTTTAAAAACTGTAAACTCGGACATCGAAATGTTTCATCAAATTAAAGAAAATGTGTTTATATTTCTAGTAACTGAAGAAACTAAATACCATTGTAATTGTAGTAACAATAAGGAAGACGGAATATTAATGAATGTTTGAATTTTAACTTTGGAACAGAATTGTATTTTCGAAACTCTAGAAACTAGTATTAGAACATTAAGTCAAGGAAAATCTATTACTGTTAAAGATAACATTATTACAGATAACCTAGAAGATTGTTGCATAAATATTAAATTAGATGAAGCTAAGTTAGATACTAAGGCATTGAATAAAATGAAAGTAAGAGACGCTAGAGAATTAAATGAATTAGCCATAGCGAAAAATATTTTTGGGAACATGCTTTAGACCCAATACCTGAAAAAGTAAGAGGTCCCTTAACTGGAGTTACTGGAACAATCCTACTGGCATTAATAGTATTCATCGCCTGGAAGTGTGGAGGGAGGTGTTACGGATGCACCCCAAATAGCACAAATCCAGTTCCACCGGAATTGCTGATAGTGCAGTTAAGAGCCGTATGCAATCATCAAATCCACGTTTTCCCCAAATTACATAAAAGTTCCATCTGAATTGCGGCGTGTGCAGTATCGCTGCATATGCAATATTGGGCTACGTATGCAGCATAGTATTAAGTTAGAAGTAAGAAAATAATTCTTAAGTTACTTGTGTTCTGTCGGTCAATCAATAAACTTCTTTTTTTTTTATTAACAAACGTTTACCTTTTGTTCTTTATCCTCTTGTTTCTTTTGTTGGTTCTTATTTCTTCTCCGGCACGGTTTCTTTTTTTTTGGACGGTAATACTGGTGACGAAATGCCGTCGAATAGCCAGCCTGGCGATTATCCGCGACCGGGAGTATAATTATATTTTTTTTTGTTATAAACGCCCAAGGCGTAACAATATACTTCATGTGGTCTCATTATGAAGTCGAATTCATGTGGACTTTGCTGGACCCATTAAAAATGTTTATCTGTTAGTTGCAATCGATTCGTACTCTAAATGGGTTGAAGTGTTTAAGACAAAAGAAATTACTGCCTCGTTTACTATTAATAAATTAAGGGAACTTTTCTGTCGTTGTGGGTTAGTAGACGTTCTCGCAAGCGATAATGGACGACAGTTCACGCCTGAAGAAATTGCAAAATTTTGAAAAACAACGGCATAAAGCATATTTTTAGTGCCCAGCGCACCCAGCAACGAATTATCAAACAGAAAACTTTATTAAAACACTAAAAAAATCCATTCTAACAAGTCTTAAAGAAGACACAATACCATGCACTGTACCACTGGGGATTCTCCTGCTAAGATTTTTCTTGGGCGACTTTTAAAAACTCGCTTAAGTGGCTTAAAGCCTCCTACAAGTAGAGAAATTATAGTTTAAAGTCAAACCAGTTGTTAATGACCCATCATAGAATTAAGTCGTACCTTATTTTATCTTGCGAAGACATTACAGTATGCACGCATGTATGTTTGTATGTATAGTGCTGATCCAAATAGTAGGTAATTAGGTATGATGTAAGCAAATGAAGATCCATTTGTTGTAATTTATTGAGCTGCAGGTCTAAATTGGAGGAATTTTTTTTTTGTCCAAGGGTAGGTGAAAATCTTCAAAAATACACTATGAGCACAGACAAAGAATATACAGAAGTCGCAAGTCCACTCAAAAAAGTGGTATATGAAAATGAAATCTACTAAAAAAAGGCTTATTGAAAAGCTTTAACTGCAGGGACAGCAAAATCTATTTTTTTCTACTCCTTCAGATCAAATTCTTCTTCTTTTCTTTTCTTTCTTTTCTTCCTTTCTTCTCTTTCGGTCATGTCCCGCACAATGTTGTTTTTGTTTTTACCTGTGCTCCAAAACGAAAAAAGAAAAATTATGCTTGCGGTGTGCCGATCTCGGCACGGTGAATATAGGGTGGATATTGTTTTGACGTACATATATATGTATGCGTAACGATGGTTAGGAGTGTGTGCTCGTTATTTTTTTTTCAGCTTGATGTAAGATTACCAACAACCTATAAAATGTTGTTTACACTTGATTATATCAATCTGCATCGCGAAATATGTACATACATACATATTACGTCACGGCATTAGATCAAAATGTTGAGTTTGCAGACAAGATTTTTTTACGTACATATACATTTTATACATTTTACAAACATACATACATATGTCACACTTATATCTACATACATACGTAGTATAAGGCAAGTTTTGGATTCGTGAAAATTTTCGATCTCGGGATTTTGATAAATTCTGATATTACCTTTATACTATATAAGTCGAAAAAGTGGGTCTGATAATTCTCTCTGTCTGTCAGCAAGGCTACAGCCTAAACAGGTCAACGGATTTTGATCAAACTTCATATCTAGAGTCTGTGGGGTAATCCCTAGAGGGGAAATCGAAATTTTTGTTCTAGCCCTAATATTAACGGTACTTTACTTGAGGCCAATTTAACAAAAAGCAGGTTTGCTGGAAAACAGTTCTTCCAATTTTTTACTTGCACCTATAATATAGGGCAAGTATTGGATTCGTGCAAAAATTCGAACTCGAGATAACAATGAATTCTGACATTACGATGATAGAGAAGCTCGAAAAAGTAGGTCTGCCGATTCTGTCTGTCTGTCTGTCTGTCTGTCTGTCCGTCACTCTGTATGTATGTACGCTCGACTACAGCCCAAACGGGTGGACCGATTTCCTTCAAACTTCATATCTGGGGTCTGTTGTGTATTCTCCAGAGGGGAAATTGGAATTTTCGTTCTAGCCCTATTATTAACGGTACTTTACTTAAGGCCAATTTTACAAAAACATGATTTTCTCGAAAACGGCTCTAACGATTTTGATTAAATTTCATATTCGAGTTAGTCTGGACAAATGCTATAAGATGGCGTACCACGTTTTTGGCTAAAAATACGTATAACGGTACTTTTCTTATTAACTGGTTTTAGAAATATGGCTATTTCTCGGCTAAAACTCAATGGATTTCCATCAAAATTGAAATGTGGGCAAGATTAAATGTTTAATAATATATGCCATTTAAACTTATACAAAATTAAAAAAAATTTTTTTCAAAAATCTATTGTAAATTTTTACTTGTTTTTTTTTTAAATTCATTTCCAACTACCAGCATATATGTAGGTGCAAGTACGTACGACCCAGTCGTGCACATTTTTTTTTTTTAAATTTTATATTTCGCTATAGGTTGGCGTACCACATTTTTGGCCAAAAGCGTTAATAACGGTACGTTACTTAAAGCCAAATTGGTAAAAAACTGATTTTCTGGAAAATGGCCATACCGATTTTGTTGAAACTTTATGCTGAATGGAGTTCAGATACATGCTATAAAGTGGCTTACAACATTTTGGCCAAAATTTGTTATAACGTTACTTAAAGCCAATTTAGTTAAAATCCGATTTGTTAAAAAACGGGTCAACCTATTTCATTTAAATTTTAAGTGTGTATAAAACTGTGCTAATGCTAAAAAACGGTACTTTTCTTATGGTCAAGCGGTTTTATACAATTAGCTTAAGAACGGCTCTAACGATTTTGTTTAAATTTTATATTTAAGCTAGTCTTGTGAAGTCTACTAAAATAGCGTACGTAAAATAGCAGGTTACCTTCCGATAATCTATTCCTTTGATGCGTCGGAATGAATAGAGGATAGTAGTGTCCAGGGTTCGGACTTCAATAATAAAATTTAGCAGTAGATTCTTACAAAAAGTGCAGTAGATCCGTATTTTCCGCAGCAGATTTGTTTTTGTTGCAAAAAATACAACAATACTGGGGTTTAGATTTATACACATATATTTTTTACGATAAAATAAGGTTAAAACAAACTTAAATTGCACAGTTTAAAGTAAATTTAATCACAAATCTTTGCACGAAATTATTTTTATATAAAATTTTTAATAACTGATTAATTTTCAGTTAAATTCAGTTCTTAAAAGAAATTTTCCATCAATAAATTTACGTTTTTTCTAGATTGTGTTACGTTTTTCATCTAGAAAACATCAAATTTTCAACCGTTTTCACATTCAAAAATCGCAGTAGATTTCAAGTCAAGCGCAGTGGCGCAGCAGATTTTAAATATTTTTCAAAATCGCAGTAGATCTACTAAAGTAAAGTCCGAACACTGGTAGTGTCAAATTGAGCTCCGTTAAAATTCATAATTTTCTAGTAAAACCTAAGTAATTTTAAACACAAAAACTTTTAACAAACTTTCCCCATACAAGAGGGCATTTTATTGTATTCTTAGAAGTACTGCTTGTGCCTTATTTAATACAAGAAAACATATGAAAAGGCTACAATCCGTCTAGAGCGGATCGTATGATACCCTATCCCTTTCCTGTATACAAAAGTTTTTTTCAATATCTTATCAAATTACTCCAAAACACGAATTTTCTCAATAAGTGGGCGTGGTAGTAAGCGAATTTAATTTTTTTTTAATATATACTGCATTTTGTTCCTTAGGACTGAAAATGTTTTCATAAAAACGTCGCAAACCCGTTTTAATTTTTTTTAATATATACTGCATTTTGTTCCTTAGGACTGAAAATGTTTTCATAAAAACGTCGCAAACCCGTTTTTAGTTTTTTAAACGCCTCTTAATTGTAAGCTTGGCTGAATATAGTGTATGGAAGATTTGTGGAATGAAAAAATATCTACCTATTTGCTTAAGAAAATTTTTTCGAGTTTCATATGAAAATACTGAAATAAGTGAATTTTTTTAAAAGTGGGCGTGGCACATAGACGGACGGACGGACGGACATAGCTCAATCGACTCGGCTAGTGATCAGCATCATCTGTGTGTCACCAGTTTTCGGGCCTTAAATTTTAAGCTAGATCGATGAAATTTTGTAGTCAAGGTCCTCGCAGACGTAAGCAATACAAGTGAAAAAATTTTAAAATCCGCTCACTGACATGCCCACTTTCCAAAAAATTCACTTTTTTCAGTATTTTTATATGAAATTCGAAAAAACTTAATATAATATCGATAATAGCAAATAGGTAGATATTTTTGTACCCGACATATCTTCCATACATGGTATACAGCCACGCCTACGTTTTAGGGGCGTCTTAGTCCAAAAACTGATTTTCGACAGTTAGACTTGCTTAAGCTAATGATCAGTTTACATAATGTGCAGTACTCAAGAAGCATGTTTATCATCAGTTGTAGGGACTCCGGTGAATATGCAAGCAGCACTATTTCATCCGCAGAAAGTAAAGCTTTTATGAGTACAGCAGCATACTCAATACCTCCTGGCAAAAAGTCAATGACATCTATCTATAAACAGGGCATCTATCTGGCTATGCCCAGAAGGACAGGGTGCAAAAGGGGTGGACCTTGTTACTGGTCGAATGAAGAAATCAGAGCACTTAGGGCAAACTGCCTTCGGGCCCGGCGAAGGTCGCAACGTTCAAGGCGTAGGCCGGAGTTCCAGAAACGACTATCTACGTTCAGACTGGCAAGACGTGACCTCGATAAAGCTATCAAGGAGAGCAAGGCAAGATGCTTCAAACAATTATGCAATTATGCAGATATTGATCCCTGGGGAGTGGCGTATCGGATAGTGACAAAGAAACTGAAGAGTGGTAAATCCCCACAAATATCCTGCCCAACAATGATGAAGACAATAGTTGAGCATCTATTCCCCCATAGATCAACTACGGAACCCACCCCCATGAGGGCAACAACTCCCGAAATATTCCCGAAATCACAACGGATGAGCTTTACGAAGCATGCATGAAAATAGGTGACAATAAAGCGCCTGGACCTGACGGCATTCCAAATATCGCTATTAAGGCTATTATAAGAGACCGGACCTATTTATAGCAACGATGCAAAGGTGCCTTGAGGAGCGGATCTTCCCTTTACCATGGAAACTTCAGCATCTGGTGTTGTTACCTAAGGGAAATAAACCACCAGAAGAACCTTCATCGTATCGACCAATATGCCTGCTAGATACACTGGGAAAAATCCTTGAACGCATCATATATAGCAGACTTCTATCAGCGGCAGAGGAAACAGGAGCGTTGTCAGACGCCCAGTATGGCTTCAGGAAATCGCGTTCTACCGTCGATGCCATAAAGACGGTAGTAGATACAGCAGCCGAAGCAATACAAGGGAGAAGATGGAAAGGAGGCGCAAAGAAATACTGCGCAGTATTAACATTAGACGTTAAAAACGCTTTTAACTCTGCTAACTGGACCTGCTTTGGTAGACCTGAAAGCCTAGATACCAGACGGACGATGGCGTAAAGTACTATAATATCAAAGCGGGAGTTCCGCAGGGGTCAGTCCTAGGACCACTTCTGTGGAATATCATGTACGACGGTGTTTTGCGCCTAACGCTACCGCAAGGAGTTAAAGTGATCGGTTTCGCTGACGATATCGCCGTGGTTACTGTTGCGAAGCTCATCCACGAGATAGAGTCCGCCACGAATGAGGCAGTCTCCAGGATTAAATATTGGCTTGACTCAGCCGACCTCGAACTAGCTGAGCAAAAAACAGAAGCCATCCTAATAACCAGCAGAAAGATTGCGGAATATGCAAGTTTTCGGGTCGGAAACTGCACAATTCGGTCTAAGGAGGCACTAAAATACCTAGGAGTCATGCTCGACAACAGGTTAAAATTTAAAGTACATGTCGAGTATTCTAACAAAAAGGCGTCACAGATGCAGGCAGCGCTCTCACGGATGCTTGCCAAAAATCTGGGCGGCTGCACTCTCAACAAAGGAATTAAGGAGGAAACTTTCGTCTGCTTACAGGCTCTGCGCAATTAAAACAATTTGCGGTTTCCGAACAATTTCGGACTAAGCAGCCTGTGTCATAGCTGGGATGATACCTATTGACATCCTTGCCAATGAAATGCAACGGGTTTACACTAGGCTTGTCGCAAATAGGCAAGATACCAGGCTTACGAGGAGCGTAAAAGAGGAAGAAAGGGCAACATCTGCAGCACTTTGGCAAGCCAGGTGGGACAACACCACCAAAGGTAGATAAACCCATAAGCTGATTTCAAATCTCGAAACTTGGATAAAAAGAACGCAGGGGGACTGCAACTATCACCTTACGCAGTTCCTGTCTGGGCACGGTGGTTATAGAAAATACCTCCACAGATTCGGGTACAATAGCTCGCCATTTTGCCCAGAATGCCCAGAAGTAGAGGAAGACGCGGAGCACGTTATGTTCCAGTGCAGACGTTTTACAACTAGCAAAGCGAATGTACGAAGCCCGGAGCACCTAATTGACCTCATGATGAGATCACCGGACGCCTGGATGGAGATTTGTTCCGTCATAACGCCCATGCAGATTGAACTGCGTAGAATCGAAGCGTTGAGAAGGGCCGAGGAGGCAAATATAGATAGTAGAGCATAAGATGCTAACCAGCCCCGCGAAGTAATACCTAACGGCAGTCCCACGGGGAGAGTGGTTTGAAGTGTGTAGGGTGTGGGTTTAGTACGCAGGCGTATTTCTGGAACCGATTACTCAAGTTTGCGAATCGTGCATGCTAATAGAAATCGCGCTATTAGTATCTATGAAGATTACACATCCGTGGCGCAAAAAAAAAAAAAAAAGGTACAAAGGGATGAACCTCCGACCCAGATAACTATCGGAATTTCGTTTCTAAACGCTTCGTACAAGCTATTCACAGCAATTCTGCAGAGTCGGCTGAATTTATGATAAGATCCAACGGTCTTATTAAGGAATTTCAAACAGCATTCAAGTCAGAATATTCCACCGTTGACCACATATTTGTCCTTAAGAGCATAGCGCATTCATTTGTTATAAGTAATAAAAAATTGTTTGCATTTTTCGTGGACTTTAAGGTAGCCTTTGACACCATTGATCGCAGAGCGCTATTGTATAAACTATATAAATTAGGATTGTCATTGAAGTTTGGACGAGTTATTGAAAATCTATACAGTCAATCGAACGCTGCAGTGTGGAATGGGACAGAAATTTCGGGATGGTTCGAAACAAAGACCGGTCTGAGGCAGGGATGTGCCCCTAAAAAGTGTGCAAGGCCATATACAATATATGCAAAATTTGTAGAATAAGATAATATCTACATATTTGCTTAAGTAAGTTTTTTCGAGCTTCATATAAAAATACTGAAAAAAGATATCTTTTTCGAAAAGTGGGCGTGTCAGTGTGTAAATTTTAAAAATGTTTACACTTGTATTGCTTACTTTTCCAAGAACCTCGTATACAAAATTTCATCAACCTAGCTCAAAATTTAAGGCCCAAAAACTGTATACCTTATTTCTATTTATCTATCTTTAATACTTCTCTATGTTACAGCTATGTATCAAACTTAATATACCCTTAGGATAGGGTATAATTAGAATAGGGTATAAAAATATGAAAATGCTACAATCCATCTGGAGCGGATAGTGTGATAACCTATCCTTTCTATATGAACATATACCTATAGCTCTTTTTTTCAGCAATATATCATGAAACTAGCTTGATTTTTTTTGTAGAGTAAGAGAATATCTACATATTTGCTTAAATAAGTGCTTTCGAGTTTAATAAAAAAGTACTGAAAAAAGTGATTTTTTCGATAAGTGGGCGGATATTAAAAATGTTTTCACTTGTATTGCTTACTTTTCAAGGGACCTCATATACAAAATTTCATCAAACTACATAGCTCCAAATTGAAAGCCCAAAAACTGTGAAGTACAGACGGACGGAAGGACGGACGTGGCTGCATCGACCCAGCTACTGATGCTGATCATTTATATATATATATATATACATATACTTTATGTGGTTGTTGAAAATTAAACACATTGACAATCAATTTACATGAATGTGATTTGTATTACTTCTAAATTCTTATATTACTCTTTTTCCTTACACACACATGTAAAGAACGTGCCTGAAAAAAAAAATTGGACGTCGGTATGAAGCAACAATCCCTGGAAGAATCCACAGCTGGTGTTTGAGGACAATCGAAATCTAGCGGTAAGTTGCTTGAATTTTTTAACTAGACGATTATCTAGAGATCCAAGTAAACTGAAAGATTACGATTTGGTGGTTCGTCAAATGCTTAAAGGTTTGGACATACTCCAAAAGAATCATATATCTTCCTCATCGACCTGTTTACAAAGAAGCAAGTGCTACTACCAAACTACGTATAGTCTTCGATGCCTCCGCTCACATCGAGCAAATCCCCTCTTTGAATGAACAGCGTTTTACTGGAACCATCCTGCTTTCTAATGTTTTCAGTATTTTATTAAATTTTCGATTGGGACCCATTGGTGTTGTAGCTGACATAGAGGAAGCGTTCCTCCAATTAGGCGGATCGAGATTCGCATCGTCGTTTGGTATTCTTCGCTTGCTGAAATTAGCAAACAACCCGTCGACTTTCGCATGACCAGGGTCACTTTTGGCGTTTGCTGCAGTCCGTTTTTTCTTTCGGCAGCAATCAGACTCCACTTGAGAATGGAAGACCAACATTTTCCTGAAACTTGTGAAACGTTGAGAAAAGGTTATGTGTTATCTAATCGTCAGTGTCGACTCGAAAGAAATAGGGTTAAGACTTGTTCGTGAGGCTATTGAGGTCCATGAATCTGAGGAAGTGGTATTTTAACAATGACGCGATTCGATCAGCAGTGAGTGCTCAAGAATTTCCAATTGTTCGAAAAGTGTTGGGGTTGAACTGGTCAGCATTTAACGACGAGTTGTCCGTGTCACTGGGTTCTGTTCAAAGTTTTTTGGAATCAAATCAATCGAAAGGAACAAAACGGAATATTTTGCAAGCAATTGCAAGAGTCTATGACCCTCTAGGCATTGTATGTCCTACAATTATCAAGCTGAAAATATTGCTCCAAGTGGTCTGGAAGAAAAAACTCTCTTGGGATGACACTTTACCGCATGACCTAATGCTAGAGTGGAATGAGTGCTTTCGCAATACCATGCAGCTAAAGGAGATGTCAATTTCCCGAGCAGTGCAGTTAGTTCCAGTAGCGAATCGAGTTCTGTGTCATATTTTTACCGGTGGAAGTAGCAAAGCCTATTTAGCCGTTGCTTATCTTCAAGCAATATATGACAAGGGTATTGCAGTGACTTCATTTCTATGTGCGAAAAGTCGAGTTGCAATGCTGAAAAATGACAGTTCGGACGAACTAACTTTACCGAAATTGAAGCTTACAGCGGCTCTTGTTGCTGCCAGATTATGCGCATATTTTAAGGTATTTGTACGAGTTTCTATACATCAATTCTTTTTGTGGACCGATTCCAAGATAGCCTTGAACTGGATCTTTGGGCAAACTCGGCGATGGAAACCATATGTACGTCGTCACACTGCAATTACCCTGCGGACTTAGTAACTCGAGGCATTTCTGGAGAAAAGCTAGCCACATCCCTATTGTGGGAACAAGGTCCGGATTGGCTGAACGACGTCCAGATTCTTATGAACTCTTATGATAACAATCACCATAGCGACTACTACGAAGTAAGCCCATCATTGCTGATCAAAACTGATGAGTTTCAACACACAATAGAAGAACCAGCGCTATTCTGCGAAAATTTCAACAGCTGGAGACGTCTATTGCGTGTAACCTGCTGGGTTATACGTTTTATATACCAGTACAAATCAAAACAGAGAGCTCAGATAAACTGTTTGTCAAAAACAGAGCTGGATGTAGCCGAAAATTACTGGCTCAGGTATATACAATCTCTCAGTTTTGCTAAAGATTTAAGATACTTGCAGAAGAAGACGGTACCAAGAACTTCATCAAGTATAGCCCAGGCCCCCTTCCTAGACGAGTATGGGCTGATAGGTTGCAGATGTTAAAAGTGAAGTTTGATCTTAAGCATCCCATCATCCAGAACCCTCATCGTTGATGGCTACCACTTGCTGACTAGCCATGGAGGGACTAATTTAGTTCTTACCAAATTGAGAGCATGTTTCTAAGTTATTTGAGGACGACAGCTGGTAAAGAAAAGAATAAGAAGCTGCTTGGTGTATAGAAAGTTGCTTAAACCATCAGCTACCCAACCATTCGCTCCTCTCGCAATCGCAAGAATAACGTTAACAAGGCCATTTGATAACGTAGGGATTGATTTTGGTGATCCCGATTGAAGTACAGCGTCAAGACTGCTAAAAGGTGGCGAGCTGAATATCTGCAGCTATTCCGTTCATTTCACCATAACAACACCAAGGTATCAGGAGCTCTGAAGGAATGCGATATGGATCTTTTGTCCGATGCAGGGACATCTCGAGTGCATTAGAGATTGGTCATCGTTGAGAAGATTTTCGTCGGAAGAGATGGAAGAATACGTTCCTGTGAAGTACGGTGTGCTGATGGCACCAGATTTCAACGACCAATTTAACTCTTATATCCAATGGAGTTGAATCACTTGGCGCCCAAGATGTTGAAAATTAACCACATTGACAATCAATTTACATGAATGTGATTTGTATTACTTTTAAATTCTTATATTACTCTTTTTCCTTAAACACACATGTAAAGTTTATTTTGCTTTAACTTGAATTTAGTCTAACTAGTTGTGCTTGTTAAGCCCTCATCCACTTCAGACGTGTTAGCTTGCTTTACTTTTGTTAATTCTTTCCCTTTTTTCCTTTTAACGAGTAATTAATAAACTGTTAATTATCAAACTTAATACACCCTTAGGGTAGGGTATAAAAAGAACATTCAACATTTTTTCCACGCGAGCAAAGCTGAGGGCGATCAGCTAGTCGTTTATATATATAAGGAATAGCCATACCCCCGTATTGTGACTTGAGGTATTCCTACACGGACAGGAATTGGAGAGGACACTTTACCATTTACGCTGCGACCGCGCGTGTAGAAAAGACATATACCATTTTATTCAAATTTCGTGATTTACTGTCCGAAAGCAGTGTTATCTCCGAAAAAATCGACGGGAAAAGGCTTCCTGCCAAAACAAAAGGGCCCCATATAAATTAGAAGAACCAAATTTAGCGATACAAAAAATATTTTCCTTATTTTCATGTAAGTAATTCAATTGTTAATAACTAAGTTTACGTTATGAATTAATAAAAAAATAACTTAATTAGTTCAGTTTCTTAAAAAATTAGTTATCAAAATAGAAAAGGACAAAACATATAAAGTTGTGATTTCAATACAGCTAAAATTGGTTATAACAACTGTATAACTACTACGCGGCCACCTATAATTGGTGGTGGGTGGACACGGTGTAGTGTATTCGGTCATTGAATGAGAGGTTTGGCGATCAATTCCCGACCAAGTCCATTCAATTTTCACAGTATTAAAATCAAATAATTCGCTCAGAAAACACATAGTGTATTTCAATGTGGACGCGAAAAAAATACTGCGAATTACGAACGAACTCAAAAATCACACCCAACTCTCTCCCCACTCAAATTGGAAAACACCCATGGAGAACAAAAATTGAAACCTAATATCACCTGAGTTTCAAATACCACTACACCAACTCTTTCCTATCCCTTCTTCTCTCTTCCAAATTAGCTAACGCCCGTGCCGTGTTAAAAAGTAGAAGGGTAATCATATCCCCTTTGCTATGTGCAGATTATAAAAACAAAAAAAAAACCTTCAAGGGGCTTAAGAATTTGGCCGTTATAAGCGACGTCGTTATAACCGATTTTGACTGCACATATTTACATTCAATTCTTTGCAATATAATACCCAAAATTCTGCATTAAATTTGGGTTAGGAAGCAACTCTTCTAATTCCTCATCTTCCAAAGTACGTAATGCGGATAATATGGATCAGAAATCACCTCCACGACTGCACAGAAACAAAGGGATAGAATAGAAACAAAGGGATATCTATACCCCAAATATTAAAAAACATGAATTTCAATGAAATATGCGAAACGAAACTATATGAATCTGTTTAAAGGACGAGTAAATGTACATAATTTGCCGTTGGAACAAATACATCAATACAAATCATAAGAAATTAATGTGTCAATTCTGTACTAATTCTCAAAAAGGGTCCAAAAGGAGTCGTATATTTCAAAAAGGGTCAAATATCGATGGTTATCGGAAAGGGGCCTCCAAGGATCCGTGACATCAAAAAAGGATCAATTTGGCCCTAAAGGTAACGCTGCTCAAAAGCCCGTTTAAGATAATAATAAAAAAAAGCAACTACCACATTCTTTCATGAATTTCATTTATTCAGTCATGTACGCAATTTACGCAAGTTTCACATGAATGGTTAGCACGAAAACCCTTGCAAGAAGCAAGAAGCCCTTGCCTCTCTAAGTGTTCTGGAAGCTGTACAACTACTGCCTTTTCTAATATTTTTTTCATACAATGGCATCATATTCACTGGTCTAAAGGTTTTTGCGTTCGGTATCTTCTTAATTGGCACTATCAACGATTCTTTCCAGGTTTTTGGGAAAATACCTGCACTTAAGGACGAGTCTATTATTCCTTCGATCACGGGACCAATTACACACAAGGAGTCCTTAATCATTTTAACATTCATAAAACTAATGTCATTCCTTCTGCTTAGCATATCTATTGCTAATATTGTTGAAGGTAGACTTAAGAACGATAGAATAAAGGCACTTAGTAAAACGTCATCAAGGTGTGATCTTTTATTGATACAGGGAATTGGAGCAACAAATGAAAGTTACCTACTAAGTTAGCAAATATTTAGGTGTAATTTCACTCAAACCGGCATAAGCTGCAGACAGACTTTTTTAATGAGCTTGAAAACTGAAAACTTGTCAAATGTTATTCATATGTTTAGAAAGCAATATACTTACAACCATAACTTTTAAGCTCTGAACCGAATTGGGCGCTCGATTTATTGTTGTTGCGTTGTAATTCTTCAACTGTGGTCTTTTACTAAGAACCCCACTGCTTGTATCTTCAACTATTTGCATTCTATTTTTATCATAACTTTTAGATATGTTAACTAAGCTACTGTAATCATTCGTTTCTCCGATCCGGGAACCATTGGAATCAGCTTCAGGAGAAAAAACAGTTGTCTTTCCCTAAGAGCGATAATATTTGATATATGCACATAATTGAAAGTTTTAACATAATTACCTTTACGCTAACTATTTGAGGCATGAAGTAGTAGTCCGTGTTTCTCTTATCATTTATTTCAGGCAGTAAGACATCTTTTCTTCTAACCAAATTATTTTGAAGTTTAGGTACTGGCTTAAATGTTGGTACACCCAATGGTAAAAAAACAGCTTCAGTCATAGAGGTTATATTTTTCCTTATACTAGGGCTTACTGAAGATTTTGCTGATAAGTCAATGTTTTCCTGTAAAGAAATTATACCACTTTAAAAATAACTTAAGCAAAAGCATATTTGTCGAAAAAGAGTATTAGATAAAAATCTACATACATATGTAAATGTTACAATCCGTCTGGAACAGGGCAGAGGGTACAACGTCATATCATCACCTCCTTGTAGTGCCCTCTGGATAGCTACATAGTAGGGAACTAACGATGAGCGTAGGCCAAAGTCGTTTACAATGTATGACGAGGGATCTCTTGTTGATCTGAACGAGTACTACGTCTCAGAAATCTATCAAGAGCCCTCAGAAGGAGGATAGAAGGCGGATGAATTCTCTAGATGGAATTACCGGCGGAATCCATGGACGGCTTGGCGAACACCTTACATGAGCTACTTCGACATATTGGAAGCGAATCGGGGCTATGGAATAGAGATGGTGGCGGATGTACCCTAAAAGGGTCAACGGCAGCGCTCGCACCTCCGAAGTGAGTTACTGATGTCGGTCTCTCAGACCGGCCCTGTGTCCTAGGGCTAAAACCCATGGAACTGGATCTCCAGGTTGGGGGTTGTGCCGTCAGAATAACTTCCTTACCACGTAAAAAAAAACTTAGTTATGAGAGAGACATCCGCCTCGGATAATAATAACGCCCTCGCCCTCATTTGGCAATTAGACCCGGAACGTCCACGGTCCCTGATTTACGAGTACAAGGCAGATATAACTGCGATCCACGAGATACGATGGAAAGGATAAGGAATCCAGAAAAGACGTAGGAGCGAAATTTATTACAGCTGTTATGTTAGGATGCGGATTCGTCGTGGGAAATCGGCTCAGATCAAGAGCTATTGATTTCAAGCCGATAAGCGATCGTCTGGCTGTAATCCGCATCTGGGCCACATTTCAAAACATCAGCCTGGCTGCGAGCCGTCAAGAAAAACAAGCTTAACATTGGACGCCTTAGCACGTCCGAAGGAGCCAGAGCCTACAAAGAGCACCTGGCCGAGAAACTCTCTGCAGTGCATTCACCCACCGCAAACGTTAACCAGTGGACCGCATACCGCAACATAATGAAAGAGGTAGCCGTGACCATCCTTGGCTACCAACCACCACCAAGGTGGAGCCCTTGGTATGATAAGGAGTGCGTACATCGGAAGAGGGTGACAGAAGATGCGCACAAGAAAGCGTTGCAGCACAAAGCAACAGCAGCGAGAGAGGAGTACCGGACCAGAGGAAGCGAAGAAACGAGAATCCTGCGTAAAAAGAAAAGGGACCACGCTTTTTTCAAGTTCAAGGATATCGAGGAGTCTCGCGAGCACAAAAACATCCGGCAATTATATCATAAAGCCAAGCAGCTACAAACGCGGAACTCAGGCTCTTCGAAATAGCGAACGCAATCTAGTCACCGACAAAGAATTGTTGATGTACTTAAGCAACACTTCTAACAGTTGCTTAACGGGCCGCAAATAGAGAGATTTAAAGGGCAAGAAGACAACCCACCTCCAGTTAATGAAGAACCAACGCCCCCATCCAGGAAGTTAATGTAGCCATCAAAAAATTGAAGAACAACAAAGCCACTGGCTGTGATGCTTCCAGCTGAACTCTTTAAATACGGAGGTAATGTCTTGGTAGGGTGCATGCATCAAGTCATCAACCAAGTATGGGTAGAGGAACTCATGCCCGACGACTGGAGTATCAGCTCTATATGCCCCATCTTCAAAAACGGCAATCCTATATCTTGTAAGAACTACCGAGACATATCCATATCCGATCCTATCCAACGTATTGTGTGAACGTCTAAAACCTTTCTGCAACACACTAATCGGCACGTACCAGTGTGGCTTCCGGCCCGGCATATCGACAATAGCCCAAATTTTCACACTCAGACAAATCCTGGAAAAGACCAAAGAATTTCAAGTCGGAACCCACCACCTTTACATCGACTTTAAAGCCGTCTATGACAGCATTCATCGTCTTGAGCTCTACCAGGCGATAGCCCGATTCAGGATACTGACAAAACTTATCCAGATGTGTCGCGTAACGCTGGAAAGCACGCGATGCTCTGTGCAACTTGGAAACACCAAGTGCACCGGATTCAGGCAACGTCATGTGATTTCTTTAATATCGTGTTGGAGCAAATAGTGCGCAGGGCTGGTGTCAACACGGAAGGCACTATCTTTCACAAATCCGTCCAACTGCTGGGATACGTAGACGATATTGACATCATCGGAAGATCCCGGCAAGCCATCGTAGAGGGGTTTACGGCTATTGATAAGCTGGCGAAACGAGTTGGTCTTAGAGTGTATGAGGACAAGACGAAGTATATGTTATCAATAAACAAAAATTTATCTGTTCAAACATTGGGCAGAACGTTGATAATTTCGAGGTAGTTAAGAAGTTCACTGACCTCGGAACAAATATTAATCCTACAAATGACACCTTTGTAGAGATCCGACGAAATAATAATCCTAGCAAACCGCTGCTACATCGGTTTGGCGTAACAACTGGGTTCAAAACTCCTAACTCGACGGACCAAATTAATGCTCTACAGAACGCTCATCTTACCAGTCCTGCTGATATAAGGTCCCTTATGCAAGGAGGGCGAATGGAGGAGAAGATACAACTGCGAACTCTATGAGCTGTACCAGGATGTGGATGTAGTCCAAAAAGCCAAGATACGCAGACTACATTGGCTCGGCCACATCGAGCGAATGGACAACAATGCTCCAGCCAAGAGGATATTCGAATCCCAGCCCCCAGGTTCGAGGCGGCGAATAAGACCGAACCTCCAGTACAGAGTGCAAGCTGTCGCGGATGCCAGATAACTTGGTCTTCACAACTGGAAGCAACGTGCTCAGGACCGCAGAGGATGGAAGGCACCGATGTCTCAGGCAGGGACTCTACAAGGGTCGGGAGCCCTTTAAGTAAGTAAGTACAGTCTGGGGCGGACTTGCGCCTCAACCACCAACAACTCCAGCCAGCTTCCTCGAATTGCGCGCGCAAAGTCGGTTGAGGTCGCCTTTCACATGTTTGCGCCACCTACCGCGACATAACCCGCTACTGCGCTCTCCATCCTGGGAACTGCGTGCGAAACTGTGTCTCTCTGAGAGAGTAATACGATTTTTTTTAACATTATAATATCGGGAAAATTTATTTATTTAAAAATTTTAGATGCAAAGGTGTCTTAAAAACATATGAAAATGCTACAATCCGCCTTGAGCGGATCGTGTTTTACACTATCCTTTTTCTATACAAATGAATATGTATAGTTTTCCACCAATAGAGTGAGGATTTCGGGTCGAAGAGGCTTAGGTCCTCAGAGGACTCGAAAAATCCCCCCAAAAAGATCCAAGTCAGACACGGGGGTGCTCTTCAGCGGGGCGATCAGGAATTCACTATAGCTCGCTGTGGTGGATTTTGGAAAGCCAAGTGGTCAGTACTCTCCCGAGTGCGGTCAAATAGTTGAGAAGGCTCTAACCAGAGCATTCTTTGACCGCATTCGGAGCGAAGTGGTATCGCGGCTTCACATTGCTAGACTACAAAGATCAGTTGACAATGGAGTTCGCGAAGGCCGCAGTTCGCAGTTTTAAACTCTGTGAGGGAGCTGCACTGCGAGCGGTACCCCCAGAGGAGATACCCTCCACACCCAAGTGGTGCTAATGGTATGGTTGGGATTGGACTACGAAGTCATTACCATCCCCTATTTTTGTGAAAAAGCAATTAAGACTTCGGCGAAAGTTTAACAAACTATTGTTTTGGAAGCCGTCGATAAGCCTCTAAGCCGAACAATGTTCGCAATTAAGCATTGGACATTCCAACATGATTTTGCTCCAGCTAAAAGGAGAAAAACACTCAATATGGGCTAAAAACTAGTGCAGCCGACTTCATGTCCTCGGATGTTTGGCCAGGTGGTAGTCCGGACTTCAACTCCTTGGATAAAAAGTTGTGGTTCGTTTAAGAGTGAATAACCTGGTCTACTCATCACCGAAATATTGAGTCTTTGAAGCAAACCGTTGTCCGCGGAATCACCAATATTCTGAAGGATAAGGTCCGCAATACGATTGATGATTGGCCGGTGCGTCTCGTGTCGTTCTTTGAGGCAAATGGCGGCCATTACGAATAAATTCCTTTTTTGAGCTAGATCGATGAAATTTTGTATACGAAGTCCTAGGAAAAGGAAGCAGTACAAATTTGAAATCCGCCCACTGTCACGCCCACTTTCGGAAAAATGTATTTTTTTGAGTCATTTTACATGAAATTCAATAAAACTTACTTAACCAAATTGTAGAATTATATTATTACATTGGGAACGATCACGCCTACGTCTTAGGGGCTGTCAAAAATCTTTCGATAATTTCACCACAATAATATGACTAATATCACGAACAAAATACAGTAATTTTAAAACAAATTTCAAAATCCGCCCACTTATTGGAAAAATTCTTGTTTTGGAGCAGTTTTATTTATAAGACATTTGAAAAACAACTTGCTTAAACAAGTGTGCTGGTGGAACAAGAAGGAATGTATGTAGGTAAAGGATAAGGTATCATAAGATCCGATCCAAATGTATTGTAGCATTTGCATATGTTTAGGGGCGGTTTTCCAAAAAAAAAAAAAAAAGACTGATTTTCGTGGATTTTAATCAAATAATATCAATCCTTAGAAGCAGATTTGAGTATATGTAAGAAAATATATATAAATTTAGGCAAGTTTTTTAAGGAAAAAGCTACATACAAACATATGTCTGTATATTGGAAAGAGATAGGGTATCACACTATTCGCTCTAGGCGGAGTGTACCATTTCCATATGTTTTTATACCCTATCCTAAAGGTATAATAAGTTTATAAAATAGAGAAATATTAAAGATAGACCACAAAAAGTATATATGTATATAAATGATCAGCATCAGTAACCGAGTCGATTGAGACATGTCCGTTGGTCCGTCTGTCTGTCACCAGTTTTTGGGCCTTAAATTTTGAGCTAGATCGATGAAACTTTGTGTACGAGATCCTTGGAAAAGGAAGCAGTACAACTGCAAACATTTTCAAAATCCGCCCACTGCCAGGCCCACTTTTCGAAAATTTTACTTTTTTCAGTAATTTTACAAGAAACTCGATAGAACTACGCTATGTAGTTCTGTAGTAGCGAATATGTAGATATTCTTTTATTCAAGATATCTTCCATACATAGTGTACGGCCACGCCTACGTTTTAGGGGCGTTTTTATTCAAAAACTAATTTTCGGCAGCTTCAACAAAATAATTGCACTTCTTACGAGCAAGATACAGTATATGTTGCAAAATTTCTTAAATCTGTCCTCTACCACGCCACACTTATTGGGAAAATTCGTGTTTTGGAGTCATTCTATAAGATATTTAAAAAAAGTAGCTTAAGCAAGTAGGTATATTGGTGGAAGAAGAAGATACATAAGTGTGTAGGAAAGGGATGGGGTATCAAACGATCAGCTCGGACGGATTGTAGCATTTTCATATGTTTTGTATTGAACCAAGGAATGACAGCTTTATGACGAGTAGGTAATGAAAGCTGTATGGAGAGTAATGACAACTTTCGCAGAGCATATAATGCACACTTTTTGTATGGAAAATAAAGAAGAATGTAAAGAAGTAAATGGAAATATCTGAAAACTAAGGAAAAGGGGTATGCACGAATATTGTGTGCAAATCAGTCATAAAATAAGGAGGGAATTGAGTAAAATTGAGAAGTTTCTTAAATATTATTCTTCAGTAAACAAATGAAAGCACACATTTTCATGCTCTCTCTTCGCAGTTTTCCAATTGCATATTGATTAGAAACGGACCGGGAATGATAAAACTCGCAGCCACGTTAAAGTTCTTAACACAAGGGGGCTATCAGCAACAAATTGGTCAAGATACACAGAAAAAATTAATTTATGAGCCGGACCTACCATATGTGCAGAATGTGCAAATGCACAGGGCGTCAAGATCTTGGGGGCGACGCATTGTAAAACAAAAAAATGCATTTCTAAACGCTGCGCTATCTGAACAAAATTATTTTATAACAATACAAATTACTTCATTTCAGATGTTCACACCATTCTCACACACCAGAAACTAGTTCGAATAAAACAGAAATACAATATCCCACCAGGGACAATATCTTGCGCAACTAGTTCGAATAGAACCGAAATGAGAAATCCACAGCACTGCGCAGTGTAATTTCTTGCACAACCAGTTCGAATAAAACCGAAATAAAAAAATCCCACCACGTCTGTGCAAGGTAGTTTCTTGCGCAACTAGTTGGACTAGAACCGAAATGAGAAATCCACAGCACTGTGCAGGGTAATTTCTTGCGCAACCAGTTCGAGTAAAACCGAAATAAAAAAAATCACACCATATCTGTGCAGGATAATTTCTTGCACAAGCACTCAAAAATTTTCATAGGAAAAAATCTCAAAACAATAAACTCAATACGTAATTCCTATGGAATCATTTGAGTGAAAATGTGCAGATTTTATTTCTTTATGATATTTACTCATTTGAGAAATTTGTTTGATAAGAGAATGTATAAAGCGGCCCATACACAGCACATATCAGCGCACACTGGACTGTTGTCGATTCACTGAAAATCGTACTGTATGGATTTGTGTACGATTTTAATGTCAGACACGATGCTAGTAAAATCAAATCAAATAGTTAGAATTTCGGTGTTGATTGGTGCGTGGTGTGTGTGGTGAAGGCAACGCTGGCGGGGGGTAACTTATGACGCCAAGACTGAAAAATGGGGCGCTCAAGGTAAGGCTTGCACAGGGCGCTCAATTGACTCGGGCCGGCCCTGATGAGCGGCATTCATACAGCGAAATTCATTAGTTCTTAAGAAAGAATCATGTATGGGTTTTATGTAAAGATTCTTAAAACAAAAATTTGGTTTGAAAAAATTTGTATAGAATGAATGAACTTTGGATTAATGAACATATTACATTGTAGGTATTAGAAAAAAATATTCATTAAGAAGAACCTATGCGCACTAAAATTCAATACCATTTGATAATATTTGTACGATAATTTTCGGTGAGGATGGTGTCGCGGTAGTGTATCCAGTCGCTGAGTAAGGGGTTCTTTGATTAAGTCCCAGCCACATCGAATGAATTTTCACAGTAAGTGCATTTTTAAAATTTGGTTTAGACATACACTAAGAATATTCAACACAAACATGTAAAAAAATATTGTAAATCTACATACGAAGCAAAATCGGTATAACAACGCTCCTTTAGTTTGAAAAACGACCCGAGCCAATAATTGTGTTAAAACAAATTCCACAATTTCTCTCTTACCACACTATTTTGTTGCTGTCAATATCTGTAGGAATTCAATGTTTAGCTTGCACTTTTTCACACTTTTTCATTTAGAATATGATTTGTTTCATTTATATTATGTACCTTTTTGGTTCAGTGCGTAAGTAAAGAAAGGGCAGAACAACGTCTGCCGAGTCAGCTAGTACATACATATATACATACATATATTATTTTACTTACTGATATCACTCCAACTTTGTTGATAAAACCAGTCTTGTAGTTTAATGCCCGTCTTCTATTCCCTTCTAAATTGCCAAGCGATTCCCCAAAACCAAGTTCATCGCCAAGACTAAAACCTTTAAAATTAATGAAATGAATTAAAATAGTTATTATACATAAATAAGAATTTAAGATTGATAGGTAGTTACGCATATAGTCGACTCCCTCTAAGTGAGAGGGATTGATATTTTTTTAAATAAATTTATTCATTATACCCTATCCTAAGGGTATATTAAGTTTGACACATAGTTTGTAACATAGAGAAATATTAAAGATAGACCCAACAAAGTATATATATAAATGATCAGCATCAATAGCCGAGTCGATTAAGCCATGTCCGTCCGTCCGTCCGTCCGTATGTCACCAGTTTTTGGACCTTAAATTTTGAGCTAGGTTGATGAAATTTTGTATACGAGGTCTTTGGAAAAGTAAGCAATACAAGTGTAAAAATTTTTAAAATCCGCCCACTGACACGCCCATTTTTCACAAAAATTAACTTTTTTCACTATTTTCATATGAAACTCAAAAAAACTTATTTGGGCAAATATGTAGATATCCACTTAATCTACAAATCGTCTATACATTGCATATGGCCACGCCCACTTTTTAGGGCAAAATAGAAAATTTTGTGAATACATTTTCCACCGCCCACTGACACGACCAAATAAGATAGGGATAGGGTATCATACGATTCGCTCCAGGCGGATTGTAGCATTTTTCACTGGTTTTTCAATTGTGTTTGCTTAACATACGAAAGAATATGTTCAAGTTAATGGGAGTTGTGACTTAAAGGGACTATTTCTGACAACTCGTAGAAGCGGCCTATAGCCTGATAAATTAACATTTTAGATATACCGAGTGATATTAGCACTTCACAAATCTGATCAGCAATCTTACCGCACTTATGAAACGCTATTGTTTACTGAACAATGCATGTGATCTGAAAAAATGTTAAACGGGTCAATTATAGCAGAATATTGTAGGTATGCGATTTAAAATTTGTACCAAGTAAGGGAATAAACAGGTTTAATAAGCCGACTTGTTTTAAAAAACAGTTTATATATAAGTATGATATAGAGTAAATGAAGCTTGTAAATTAAGCAAAGTTGATCTTACCGCACTTAATGAATATCTGCGATTACGTAAAGAATATGATTCTTTAAGGAACTTTGTGTATGTGCTTTAATAAATAAAATTCTCGTGTCACGGTGTTTGTGGTCGAACTCCTCCGAAACGGCTTGATCGATTTTTGTGAAATTTTTTGTGTATATTTGGTAGGTATGAGAAGTTTTTAAGTATATTTCATATCGCTAGGGGATTAGGCTGCACCTAACTAGAAATCTTCTTCCAGTTTATTTGATGGATTTGTTTTCATACCCTATCCTAAGGGTATATTAAGTTTGACACATAGTTTTTAACATAGAGAAAGATTGAAGATAGACCACATAAAGTATATATATAAATGATCAGCATCAGTAGCAGAGTAGATTGAGCCATGTCCGTCTGTCTGTCCGTCCGTCCGTATGTCACCAGTTTTTAGGGCTTAAGTTTAGAGCTAGATTGATGAAATTTTGTATACGACGTCCTTGGAAAAGTAAGCAATACAAGTGTAAAAATGTTTAAAATCCGCCGACTGCCCACTTTGAAAAAAAAACACTTTTTTTATGTAAAAATTCTCTTACCCTACATATCTTCAGTACATTTTGTATGTCCACGCCCAGTTCTTAGGGGCGTTTTTATCAAAAGTGTTTTTTGAATGTTTAATCGAAATTATAGCACTTCTTGGGAGCAAAATACAGTATATGTATTTATTGAGAAAATTTGTGTTTTGGAGTAGTTTCATAAAATATTTGATAAAAAGTTGCTTAAGGAAGTATATTGGTGGAAGGAGGAGGTAGTATGTGCATAGGCATAGCGTATCATACGATCCGCTCCAAACGGATTGTAGCCTTTTCATATGTTTTTTTTTACTATTTAGTGTTCCGGACCTTAAAAGGAAAGACGGAACACTTATGGGTTTGATATGGGATCGGCAGACCTATTCTTAGAACTTCTCTATCATCGTAATGTCAGAATTGTTTAATATCTCCAGCTCAAAAAAAAAAAATTTAATTGCATCATTCACTCACATATGTACATTACATTTTTCATATCGAAACCAAATTTAGGTGCTATGCAGGATATATATATATATTATTGCCTTCTATGTATTTAATGACAATATAAAAGTCCGAAACGCTACTGCACGAGGCTGTCCTCGCACTTGCCCAATTTTTTCAAAAAATACCAAATTCTCACAATAACCTCACAGTTTTACCTTCACCGATACGTAGTATAGGGCAGGTATTTAATTCGAGAAAAAACTCGAACTCCTAGTTCATAGCAGAGCCAAACATGTAGTCTTTCTAATCCCGTTGGAATTTTCGGTTTCAGATGTTCCAGTGAGCGGGAATCACACGCGCCGCCGAAAAGAAGGGCTTTTGTTTGATCACTAAAAACAAAAAAAAAATAATTTTTCGTCTTCAAATAGATGTATGCAAAGTTACAAGCCTAAAAAATAATTTATGTTCAATTACCAGCCCATTGAAAATCGTCAAAATTTTAAATCGAGAATGGGGGGGGGTCCTCTTAAATCGCGATAACACCTCTTTAGATTGTCACTCACAATATTGGAAAATTTATTTACTTGATTTTTTTGTTGATTTAGTGTGCGTTTGACCAAAATGTAATGTGTGATAAGGGAACGAAAAAGACTATCGAATTAAAAAATACTAAAAGGTTTTTTTAAACCGACTGCGCCAAAATGTCGTGCGTGTTCAGTATCGCTAATGGAAAACACCTTTTCCTGTTCGCGTTTCAACTTCAACTCGCTCTTTTTTTAGTTCTAGTTGGACCATCGATAGCTAGTTTGGACAACCAGCATTTCCTGCTTCTTGACCTATCGTACCATTGCGAAACGGTCTTGCTGCGTAAGAGAAATAATATTATTGTAATTGACATTAATATTATTTCGATATATTGTAATTGACATTAATATTATTTCGACACAGGGCAACAGTTTTGATGGGTCAATCCAATGGAATGCGCTTGTGCCAAAACTGGGGCACAAAAGTGCCACTAGCGGCTCCACCCAGGAGAAGTGGGACCTACTGATGGGCAGTGATGCGAACGAACAATGGAGCAGTAGTAACACCAACACACGAGGTGAGTCGGTATTTGAATTTGTAATAGAAAATAATCTTTCAATAGCTAATAGAGGTGTGTAACCAACTTTTGCCATTAAGAATATACAGGAAGTTGTTGACATTACGTTATTAAGCAACTCCGATACTCTCTCTATAGACAACTGGAATGTCCTAGGGGTAGAGTCCTATTCTGAGCATAAGTTAATTGAGTTTCTTCTGAGTAGAAGCTGTGGTCCTCCTCATCGATGCAGAAACCCAAGGAAAACACGATGGGATCTCTTCAGCGATGAGGTGGTAAGAAGTAGTAGTTACATAATAGAGGGCAACTTGCAGAACCCTACGAACATTGATCAACAAGCCGAGCAGATTGTTTCATCTATAAAGAGGCTTTCGAGAAAGCATGCCCTAAGTACTGGTCGTGGTAATTAGTAATTGGTTGTGATTATTGTATCACAATGGGCCTTTTAGGCCTAAGTGAGCTGCTTCCCGCCTGTATCTGGGCGCTAGCTGCGACGCCAAACTAACCTAACCTACACTGTTGGTTTTCATTCACAGCAATACAAAACTGTTCCTAAAATGGTAGCCAATTTTGAAAATTACATTAATTTTTCATAATTGCTGCCTGGAAAGTATTAAGGAACAGTTTACTGCCGAAGCCGATAAGTCTTGATATGGGGGAGTCTTGATAATCTGCAAAGTTTTCCACCTCTCTGTCAGTATCATCAAGGCAAGCTTAAAAGCATCGTGGGTGCCGTGGCTCAGTGGTTAGTGCGCTGGACTACTGCGCAAGGGGTTCCGAGTTCGAATCCAGGAAAATACCACCGAAGTTTTTTTCACGGCTCCACCTCTTGCGAGCGTCTGACAAACATCCAAGAGTATTTACTGTCATCCAAGAGAAAGCTTCTCAAAAACCCCCCCTGCCTTTCGGATACGGCATAAAACTGTAGGTCCCTTCTGTACGTACAGAAATGTATACCACGTACAATACGTACAGCTGTGAGAAGCTAGGCCTTGGCCCTCTATGGGCTGCTTACGGCCTAATATTTATTTTATTTTTTAAGCTTAAAATTATAATCTTTATTAGGAAATTGTTCTTTCAAAAGACTCAAGCTACTCTCGACGTCCGGTCAAATATTTAAATTCGTATAAGACTGTACTTTTAAAAGAAAAGGGGTTTAGTAAGAGCACAGCAAATACCTGTACACACGAGCCATATGTAGCTAATTGTAAGTTTTTAATCGGAACTGACACTGCAACTCAAGTATTCAATGAGAATTGAGGAAGTAAAAAAATTGCTAAGTAAGTAATAAGATTTTTCTTTTAAGTATAATTTGTAAGAAATGACCTTTAATGCCAACAAATATATTTAAATTTAAATTTGTTAGCATTAGTTATAAATCTTCAATACATTACCTAAGCCAAAATGAGCCTTCAAGCCTCCTAAATTCCTAACTCGGAACAGACCAGTTTTTTTAAAGTTGCAATTCAAAATAAAGCCAAATTCGGACTCCAGAACACATGTACTAGTCGTTAAACCTAGAAAACAAAAAATATTATAAGTCATATATGAATGTATGTTTTTAAATGCATAGAGTAATGTTTATTTGATGAGTAATTTCTTAAGATTAACTTAACAATCCAAAAGAAAACTTAACTTATTGCTCTTATCTTTATCTTCCCACCAAGATGAAAGTAGGCTACACACTATCAGTTTTCAACTGACAGTCTTGCTAAACTGATGGAAAACTGATAGTGTGTAGATAGAACTGATAAATGAGGATGGAACTGATGGCGAGACAGATGAGGGTTGAAATTTTTCGCGGATTTTGCTGGTGCAGGTAGATTTCATGTTTTGGCATTTGTGAGGGTCATATTTGATAGTCCAGGCTTCTGTGTCACGCATCTTTCGAGTTAGATTACAGTGCGTAAAAACTTTTGCCTGCGCCCAAAGAAGACAAAACGAACAATGAACAAAAAGAAAAGGAGAAAACCTTCGAAAAACTGACAAACCTGGAATGATAGTGTGTAGCCTGGAATGAAATGATGAGAACTGACAGTCCAGGACTGTCAGTTGAAAACTGGTAGTGTGTAGCCTACTGAAGACAGAGCATGAAACGTGGCGACAATTCCCAGTACACCTGATCTTCGATGCTCGAACAAACAAGTGTCTGGGAATGTGCCATGCGACGATTCCCAGTACATCTGATATTCGATGTTCGAATAACGGGTGTCTGGGAATGTGTCGTGGTTGCATCCCTGGAGAGCGTCACTTACAATATTACGTGACAATATACTACATATTAATTAAATGTGTACAGCTACAAACTCAAATAATAATAAAAATTAATTATCTAATAATATTAGAGACATACTCGATAAATATACGATAAATTTACTTTGTTAAGTTGACTTTATATAAAATATGTACCGTTATTACCATTCCATATAATAAGACTGTACAAAATTAAAGTTGGCTGTAAGTAAGGCACCTACTGTTACTAATCTGTCTATAACGAATCGTCAAGGGGCTTAAAAAAAAGAACGATTTTGTTATCTTGAATTCAAAAATAACTTGGGGAAGAAGGGTAGGGACTATCGAATCCTCCGTTATAATGAAAAATTTAAGCCAACATATAGATCACAGCGAAATAAGAATAAAATATTGTGTGCAAACAAAATCGTTTACGATAAAAAATTAAAGTTTAAATTTTTTTTTTATGAAAAACTACTGAGCTTCAATGGAATTATGTACATACATATATGTATAGTAATTAAATTATCTTGGCACAGTTTAGCTACTGCTAAATAAAAAAGGAGAGGTACTTATTTTTATTTTATTTGTTAGAACGTTACATAAAAAAACTGTAACGAAAAGGAAAAGAAATTTCTGATTTTAACTAAGAGGCAGATGGCGAAGGAGTGAAGAGGAATGTAAGAAATACGTTGAAATATGAATTAAGAGGTCCTTCATAGCATTCATAAACTAAATTACTTTCATGACATTGTTGGTACTAGAGGTCTAAGTTCTGGAATGAATGTCTTGAAACTATTTCCAAGACATATATTTTATTTCAGGCACACTTCATTACTACACTTACTGCACTGCACTGCTACTGAAAAGTAAAACGAATGGATCGCCTGATATTTGATTACGGAGTGAGTACTTCACTCATTGACAGCAAAACATTTTGTTCAGTGTACTCCCGTAGAACGGGTACACTGCAGTTAGTACATCGCGTGAACCGAGTGCACTCAGTGCAAACTGAATGTATTCATTGTAATACTTGCAGATTTTGTTAAATCGATTTAAAGAATTTTCATAGAAAGGCGGCAGTGGAGTATAGTGTTGTTTTTATAATTTAAATCAAAGTAAATGTTTTATATTTCATTTATCATCTTCACTCAATAAAAAAATCGGAAACTAATTACCGTTACAATCATTCAAATGAATGCATTCATCGTATTCGATGTACTCGGCGTACTCAGTGCATTTTTAACAGTTAAGAGGGTACACATTTTGTTCAAAACAAACATTTGTAGGTATGTACAGTAGTTGTTTTTTTCTCAATGTGGTACTCATTTTTACTGTGACAAAAGTCGTAATTTATGATAATTAATTGTAGTACAGAGCCACACACTGCAATGGAAACCCTCATGAAACAAGTCCTAAATAGGATTGATTCCATGGAAAAAAACAAAAAAATGATATTAGATAGAATATCTTTACTAGAGAGACAGAACAGCAATAAAAGAGCTGTACCAAAAAGACAAATATGATGAATAAAATCAAAATTCTAGAATGGAATGCTATTGGTTTCGAGAATCGAAAAGATGAGATACAAGTGATTCTCGATATAAACCAGATAGACATATGTATGTATGTCTTATTTTAGAGACGTACTTCAAATTAAATTCTGACCCTAAACTGAAGGGATATATATTATATCACTCCCCACATCCACATAACTGCGCAAAAGGCGGGGCTGCAGTGGTAATAAAGAATACGATTGAACACCATTTAGAAGCAAAATTCCAATCATGTGCCATCCAAGGGATTTCCATTTGCATAAAAACAAGCAGTGGCCAACTATCCGTTGCATCAGTATATTGCTCTCCTAGCTATAGAATAAAGACGAGTGATTTTAAAAATCTTTTCCGCATATTTCACAATATATTAATCGTGGGAGGGGATTTTAATGCCAAGAATAAATATTGGGGATCTAGACTAACAAACACTAGAGGCAGAGAACTTTTTAAATGTATTAAAGAAGATGGCGCGAAATACCACTCGACGGGAAAACCTACCTATTGGCCAACAGATAGGAATAAAACCCCAGATCTTGTCGACTTCTTTATATCTAAAAATATATCCTCAAATAAAATGAATGTGGAAGAAGGCCCTGATCTTCAATCAGATTACTCCTCAGTCAACAATGTAGTGGAATATTCAAACACAGCCAAATATCTAGGCATGACTCTAGACGCTAAACTGCGTTGGAAAGCGCATGTAAAGAAAAAAAAGATGAGTTGAACATGCTATACAGTAAAATGTATTGGCTTATTGGGAGATATTCTTCCCTGTCCAACTACAATAAGTTATTGCTATACAAGCAAATTCTAAAACCAGTATGAACCTATGGTCTCCAGTTATGGGCATGCACATGCCAAACAAATTTACAAAAAATGCAGGTCTTCCAAAATAAAGTACTAAGGAACATAGTCAATGCACCTTGGTACATACGTAACGCTGATCTTCATAGAGATCTAAATATCGAAATGGTTGAAGAAGAAATTAAAAAAGTTGCTCAAATGCACAGACGTAGGCTTCTCAACCACGTTAGCTTAGAAATAACCGAATTATTAAATACAGACCATGTAATCAGGAAATTAAGGCGGATAAAACCGCTTGATCTATAAAAATTAGCTAAGAATAGAAATTAGGTTATATTTTCTACCAAAAAAGTTCAGAAATCCGACAACCAGCGGATTTCTCTTTTATATTCTCAAACAATTCAAAAATAAATTGCTGATTAGTTGAACAACTAGGTGCAATGCCATTCGGGATGACGAAAGTTAGTCCCCCAGGGAGGTTTTTTAGATGGGTTAAAGTCCCTCACTATTGCAGAAGTATCCCTCGCGTTCTAGCTCTGCAATGACTTTCGATGATTTTCCCTTCCAGCGAACCCCCATACAAAAAAATAAAAAAATAAAATTGTAGTACAGAAATGCAAGATACATAGTACATATATATGTTACATCCTTTGTCGCCTCTTCTAAGTCACAAAACCGGTTTGAATTTGTTGGTAAATATTTAGTTTTTAGGCTACTCTATAGGGTGCAGTTAAATAAGGCCGCGGACCTTATCTATTTTTATTTTATTTTTTAATTTTCATCAAGCTGGGTATCCTTTATGTGCACCATTTGCATTTTTAAATATATTTCGATTAGCTTCAAAATCTATTAAGTGACAAACATTATTTGCTTCACGTAAACATACTTAGAGGTTCATTAATACCATAGTTTACTCTATGAAAAGGAACATGAAATAGATAACGATTTCTAAGTGCTCTCGCAGGAGCACGAAAACCGATTAAAGATAAGGATCGAAAAGTATTTCCTTCTAGTGTAAAGAGGTTGAATTCCAAATAATTTACATCTAGTATCATACGAAGGCATATCAGTATACCAGTGAAGTCTCCGACAGGCAACTCTAGCAAATCGCTTTTGAATCTTCTCAATTCTTAAGGCATGAAGCTCATAAAAAGGGTTCCACACTATACTGCAGTACTCTAGAGTGGACCGAACAAATGAAAAAAAGAGACATTTTACGGTGAAAGGGTCGGAAAAGTCCTTTGAATTTCGCAAAATAAAACCAAGCATTGAATTTCCTTTTGCAATTAAGAACTCAACGTGACTCAAAAAGTTAAGTTTTTTGTCAAATACAACGCCAAGGTCTTTTTTAGATGATATAATTGACAAAGACATATTACCAATTTTATATATATAAGAAACGGGAGAAAGATGGCGACAGTAGGTAAGGCTTTGACATTTTGAGATATTTAAGTATAAAAAATGTTCTTCACACCAAACTGTTAATCTCTGAAGATCTTCTTGGAGAAGAAAACAATCATCCTCAGATCTAATTTGTCGATAAATTTTTAAGTCATCAGCATACATAAGACACTGAGAATTTAATATTATATCAGGAATGTCGTTAATGAAAAGGAGAAATAACAAAGGGCCAAGGTGACTACCCTGGGGAACACCCGAAGTAACATACGCTGGTGTCGAAATTTTGTCATCGATCTTAGCATATTGAATACGTTCCCTTAGATAAGAGAGTTGATCCATTTAAAGAAGTTGGAGTGAATTCCTAATCTATGCAGTTTTGAAGAAAGTATGTCATGGTTTACTCTGTCGAAAGCCTAAGAGAAATCAGTGTAGACATCGTATTGAAGACCATTCCCAAAGCCTTTCAGAACAGAGTTGCAAAAAATTGTCAAATTAGTACTAGTGGATCTACCAGTAACAAAACCATGCTGGTAAGGAGAAATAATCTTCTTAAAAACAGGTGTTAGTTTACCATAAACAAGTTATTCAAACAATTTGGGGATGGTGGAGATTTTACAGATCGGACGATAGTTTGTAACGTCTTGTCGTGAACCTGATTTATGGATGGGTAATGAAAATGAACTTTTCCACTCCTTGAGAAAGTTTCCATCATCAAGAGAGCGGTTGAAAATCAAGTGAAGGGGTAAAGCAAATGAGCTAGCACACATTTTTAAAATAATGGGAGGAATACCATCAACCCCTGATCGCTTATCTAATTTTAAATCAGATAGTGCAGATTCAACTTCAGGGATTGAAATGGTCATAAAACCAACATTTACTGAATTTGCTGTAGAAAAGTCAATATCCGAAATAGTAGCAGGTGTAGCTGGAGGGTTATTCATATAAACAGATTGAAAATGTTTAGCGAACAAATTGTATATGGTAAATATAAATTTAAATTTATAATTCTTCTATTAAACTAAATAGGTTTAGTAGGAGAAATATTTTTAGTTTTGGGAACATACATATCAATTGCTTCCTTTACCATTTGAGTGAACACATTATATGAATCATTTAAATCAATACTATTATACTTCTGATACCAATCAATACAATTGAGATAATTGTTCATACTATTAAAATCAGCTTTAGAAAAATTATATTTTAAACTAAAACTGAGAGCAGATGGCTTACAGAAACTATAAAATTCAAAATTTAAACAATAAGAAATATGGAAAATTGAGTTAGGAAACATAGAAAACATGGAGTTGCTGATATTTACGTCAAATTCTGAATCAACAAAGACTAAGTCAAGCATATTATTAAAAGAATTTCGAAAATAATTAATTTGTCGGAGGTTAAATTGGGCGAAAGTATCAAAAACTTCACATTCATGTTGCAAATTTACATTATAAGGAATTAATCTAGATTCATCAGAGTCAAATTTCCATACAATATTTGGTAAATTTAAATCACCCAACAAAATTATATGTTGATTATATTTTAAATTCTTTAAAACAAAACAACAATTATCGACATGAGCTTTATACAATTCAAATGAACTACTTGGTGGAATATAACTAATTACGATAAAAAATTCATTTATAGAATCAAATTTTATTTTGATAATTAACTGATCAATATCCAGAGAACTCGCTGATGAGGGTAGGTCAAGTTGAGTACATTGCAATGATGCACGCACAGCGACCAACACTCCGCCTCCCCGCTCGCAGTCCAACATTTCATAGCATCGATTCTTACGGAAAACGGCATACTGGAGGTTATTAAACATTTCGGCGCTGTTATGACTCTCAGTGAGCCAAGTCTCTGTGAGAGCAATGACGTCATACTGGGCAGAGGATGAGAAGAGAAGCACTTGATTCATTTTTGTTCGAAGACCACCGGTATTTTGGTAGAATAAATTAAATTGATTAGAAAAAAGAGAGTAAGAGTTAGAAGGTGCGTTAGGAGAATAATTTATGTTGTTTCTTGTTGATGAAGAGTTGCATCTCCGTTTTTTGAAAGAGGAATGAATTTTTTTATCTGTACGAAATATGGCCATACAGATGGATCCATTATACAAGATAGTTTGTCAGATGGAACACTTCGTTTAAAATTAACATGGCTTAGAGAGGATAAGTCAGAATTTTGTTTTACTAACATGTAGCACTTCATACAATTACTTGGAATACCAGTCTTCACTGAGATATGATTGATTATATCGCTTGTGTTCGTATCGGTGAGAAATTTAGATAGGTGCACTCATTTGATAGAGCGCACAACATTAAGATTGGATGAATTATCAGAGCCGAAAATTTATTTTGATTTTTATTTTGTTCTTTGGGAAGAGATTTATTTTTTGTATGTTTATTTTTATTCTCTTTTCTTATTTTATTTTTTACCACTAAGTTTTCACTTGGCTTCTAGTTCGAAGAGTGAAAACTTTCAAGGGAAATTTAAGAGTTATCGTGAGAAATTGTGGGCACTGACAAAAGATTATGATTTAAATTAGCATTATTAGGATTGTTATTAGACAAGTTATTTTCAATAGGAAATGATTCTTCGAAAGATTAATTACCCCGATCATTGACAATTTTTCGAGAGGCTTTTTTTTGTTGGGGATGAACTTCTTATCATTAATTTCAAAGAAAACGCGGTTAACAAAAGGAGAGAAATTATGATTTGCACAGAAATCGCATTTCCAAAATAAATTAGAATTTGTTAATGATTTAATGTTAATGTCATTAATTTTAGCACAAACTATGTGAAAAGTACGACCGCAGAAAGATCCGCACACCAAACCGTCGGAACGTTTAACAACTTTATAACATTTAGGGCAAATCTTCGATTTAAAATAGAAATTGAGAAAACACGTCTAGCCTTTACCAAGTAAGAGTCACGAATATTCAAAAAATGGGAAATAACTACCGCGGTTTTTATAGAAATAGGCATATAACCCCACCGATCAGTATATTGTTTTAAATAATTCCCAATTTAGAGATGGTATATTTAACGCTATTTGATGCAGTTAAGCTAACTTAATTAAAGTTAAGCTAACAGTGGAATAAAATAATGCTTAATGCGACGGAGCTAACCGCAATTGTTGTGGAAATGGGCTTGGGATGGGAGCACAAGGTCAAGGGTATTCATTTCAGGAAGGGTATGCTACCTGTGAGACTCCGCAAACGGCGGAATGGCTGAAGGCAGCCTCAAGACGTGGAGGTTGCTGTACAGTCGCAAAGAGGGGACCGGGCGTGTACTGCCCTTCGGGATCGACCATATGAGGATATTATGGCTCAGAACTGCTCTCTGAGCTACCGGTTCGGCAGGGTGGCGGTTGGTGGACTTTAGAGGCCGGACGAGAGCGAAGGGCATAGTACCGGCTTAAAACCAATCTCAGAAAGGACACCGCCTGAGGAGGTGCAACCTGTTCCACGGATGGCCGAAGCATTTGCGCCCGAAGATTCGGATGCCTTAAGTGCAAAAGAATACATGTTCCTCTCAGAGGAGTCACTCTCCGACGAGGACATTAACAACACGGTGGTATCCCTTTACTGAATTTATTATTTATTCTTCTCTCATCACTTGATATCTATAACCCAAACTTTTGTCACTAGATTAAGAAAATAAGTTCTTGACCTTACACTAGGTAGTCCAGGCACCAGCAGGTTAGTCAGAAACTGGAAGGTATCAGATGACCCTTCAGTATTTCGTCATGCAACTATTGTTTTTGATCTAGACAGTGCATGTATCATAAGAAATCCAGTGGAAAACCCAAGAAAAACCAATTGGGAAATGTTTATTTAAACCCTTGGTAGGAATCTGGAGCAGGTTGATTACAGGAAAGCTACAGCACACTATCTAGCGCTAGAACACGTAGTAGAGGACATTAGTACCTCAGCAATCTAACTAGGTTGCGCTCTGACACAACGAAGCTGTTCAACAGGGCGAAACGCAATGGAGATTGGCAAGCTTACAGAGTGGCACTTACGAACTATAATAAGGAGCTAAGAAGTGCTAAGAGAGACAGCTTCAGGAAATTCAGTGAGGAAATACCCATCACTCCCGCTGCAGCTAGGCTACACAAAGCTCTAGTAAAAGTAGGGGAAATGCCTACATCACTAAAACAACCAGATGGCAGTTGTTACTACTCTTAGAAACTCACTTCCCGTGAAGTTCACTTAACCCCTGCGAATGGAGCACGACTAACATGACAAGACCTCGGAAAACAAATTGACAGAATTGTTCCAAAGGGAGAATTAGTTGGGCAATCAATTTTCAAAGGGGGTAGGATAAACTACTGCCACTACTACTAGCAGCCATACTTTTCCAGATTAGATCAAACCTCTATTCAGTTCATAGACAAAGTAATATAGACGGTTGTCTTTAAGTTCTCCACCCGAAAATTTTGTAAAGTACGCCGATTTGGATTTTTCTATCTGTGAATACATATGACCGAACGTACGAACAAAACGTTACTGTAAAACCTTCATGTTGTCTGTTTTTTCCTTTTGCACACCACATTTTTAGCAGAATGTCATTCAATTAGCAACAACAAAATGTACAGGAAAATGGCTGCGCCCATGGAATGTAACGCGGATTGAGAATGTGTGCGTGAGCTCCGATTTGATTTTGACGGAAACGTCAGAATGCATTCAAAATCCGTGGTACTTTTGCTCTTGTGGAAACCAACGGTCAAATCGGCCGAAGACGGCCGTCTACATTAGTTTGTCTATGATTCTGGTTCTTCATATATGCATCAAATAACCCAAATTAGAAGATCCACTTCGAAAATCCTCTCCCATGTGGTTTTATTGGTATTGCAGGCAAAAAAACGCACACTTGAAAAACGGGGGTTCACGATATCTGTCACATGGGAGAGGAATTTTAAAAAACAAAAAGGGAAAACTGAGAGAAATTAAGAAATTGTGGAGAGGATGCTATGTTCAATGAACAACTACGGAAAATATTTTTCGTTTCGTGGTGAATCTGTTAAAAATATAAAATTTAAAAATTAACGTCTTTTTTCAAACGTTTATGCTAGTTTTCAAATTGGAAACTAAAGAAAAACATATATATGTATCAGAACATAACCAAAAATAATTTAAATTCTTCCGTTTTGTACTTTGAACAAATATCAAGTACGTTCATCATATATTTTAGGTCGAATAAAAATAATAACATGTTTGATTACAGGAAATGTGTGTGTGATAGGTTAAACATATCTTGTGTATAAATTAGGATACATAGATATTAGAAAGTCGCGATTGTTTGAGGTTTGAGATTTCTGGTTAAAAAAACTCACTAAATCGAGTAAAGCGAAACTCTTTTTATTCTTTATCATGGTATTCAGACATATTGTGACAAAACTGTTCCCGTAATTTTTGTAATTTTCAAAAAAATATTTAAACAAAAGCAAATAACATTTAAAATCCTGACGGAATCGTCAATAACCCAACTTTACTCAAGTAGGTGTTGGTTTTGAAAAGACTTGTGAATTGTGCCTGGATATTTGAGAGATAATAGCTAGTTCCTGTGACATCGTGTACGCACAGAGGTAATTATGTTCCAAGCAACTGGACCAGCACATATTTAAACTTATAAAACCTCTGTATAATTTATTTTTCCACTTCCTACACTTACAATATACATACCTTATTATCTATCCTTCAGTCTATATTCATCCTTTGACGATGACGGATCTCTTCTTAACTCTCTAAGTAGATAAAACGATTTTTTTTATTAAAATAATCGAACTGAAGTTTACTTCAATTCTTTTGGTTTTCGAGCATATATAATTCCAACGCAAACATACACTTGTATAGACTTTGAATAATAAACAAATTGATGGGAAAAAAAAGCTAAACCAGACGATAATTAAAATTTTTTCACAAGTAAATATATATCAAAAGTAAAATTCTTCTTATTTTATTTATGTTATAATTATTTGCTATCAAACAACAAAATAAAAAAGAAATACCCATGCACTTGCAACAATTCCATAGTTCCATAATACAAATATTTTTATTTCTCGACACATTTATAAATTCACCACCGCACTTTTCAAACACAGCCGTCACGGCTCACTACCTTTGTTTAGTGTGGGCAGATAGGAAATTTAAATCTGCATTGGAATTTTTTTTAGTGCTAAAAATGGGATAAAATTGTAATTACTTGCTTTTGCAGCAAATTCCCTTGCTAGAGAAATTAAATTTTAATCAGAAATGTAAACAAATAAAATTTGGCCAAATAGATCTTCACCTCGTTAAGAATGTGATATTCTCAAATATGAATGACATACAATGTTTGTGTCATGTTATTCAAATATGAATTATGTGGCCTGAACTGAATTTACAGTTCATTAGTAAGACGATTAAAACACATCCAAATAATATTCATTATTATGTTCATAAATGTTGCTTATATTGGCTTGGGGGTGAATGTGTTGTTTTGTTTCAACCGTATAAAATAAATAAATATATGTATAAATATTAGGTATTAGTAGCAATAGAGGGCCAAGACCAGTGTCGCCACAATGATACCAAAGTATCAAAAGTGATACTTTTTAATCTTAATTTCGACGTGATACTTCGATTTCTGTAAAATGCTTATTGTGATACGTTTTAATTCACTAAACTGTGAGTTATTTTTCGGTCATTTTTTTATAGTTTACTTAAATATTCTTGTAGTCGACTTGGCACCTGTTTGGATGAATATATTTTTAGTGTTCCGGACCTTAAAAGGTAAGACGGAACACTTATGGGTTTGATACGGTGTCTGTCTGTCCGTCTGTCCGTCTGTCCGTCAGTCTGTCACAGCCCTGTAACTTTTGAACCGATAGACATAGAGAGCTGAAACTTTCGCTATGTATACATTATGTGGAAGCCTGCACAAGTTGGCGGCAATGAATTTCATTTTGGGAGCCCTTTTTTGGGCACCTTGTATGAAGGGCAAAAAAAAATTATTTTGTTCCCCATCATGTGGCATATCGATTTAAAGAGAATTTTGCAAGGGCTCCATATATGTAAAAAATATTTTTTTCTGGCAAAATTTGTTGAACAAAAAAGCTCGCCAAACATTTGAAAAATGTTGTCCCCCCCCCCTAGCGGCCAGACCATAAATGGTAAAAATCTGAAAAAAATTGGAGATACGTAGAATTTAGTGTAGATTGTAAAAACAATACGAAAATTCCTGTATTTTATATATTTTCTGAGAAAAATTAAAAAAATGGGGCATCTAGTTACCCCACTGTATCTCCCCCAGTTTTCATGTTATCCAAATAATTTTTACAGCAGATCATTTTGATACTACGATTTACTCAAGTTATAAGTTTCATCTAAATCCGCTAAGTAGTTCCCGAGTTACAGATTTTAGAAGAGCGCATGGACTTCCCTATAAGCTCTTCTCTTGCTGCTACTGCATTCGATTTTGATTTTTCAAAAACGAAGTCATTTGCACGAATGGATCATATATTTTAGCTCTATGCTGCTTTTGAAAACTAAATAAGTTTAAAAAACTAAAATTTTTTTTTTTTCAAAAATATTTTATTTTTAATTTTTAAAACTCTAAATGCTTTATTCCTTCGCATGTCGAGTATTGCCAGTGTTTTGCTTTAATCAAACCATTTAACAAGCAAAGTACGGTTACATTCATTTTTATCCAAAAGCTTGGTACGCCATATTTTATATTGAAAGTGTAAGTTAAAATGGACTGGAATCTCAGCTCAGTATTACTAGGACATACCTACGTACAAGACATTACATTATTCATGTCAAAACCAGTATTAGGTGTACCTATGCAGGATATGAATAAATTGCCTTCTATTTAATGACAATATAAAATGTCCGGATCACTATTGCACGAGGCCCTCCTCGCACTTACCCAATTTTTTGTAAAAGACTTGAGAATATTCATGTTATTTTAGGTATTATAGCTTGTCTTAATTTTTTTAATATTAACAAATAATGGTAATGGCAGTTTTACTCATAATTCCTACTATGATACCTTTTGATACTTTCCTTCTGTCTGCGGAGATACTTTTTTCCAAGCTCTTGCGGCAACACTGGCCAAGACCTAGCTTCTCACTACTGTACATGTTGTGCGTGGTTTACATTTCTGCACGTACACAAGAGAAGTACAGTTTAATGCCGTATCCGAAAGGTAAAGAGGTTTTGAAAAGCTTTCTCATGACAGTTATGCTCTTGAATGTTTGTCAGACACTCGCAAAAGGTGGGGTCGTGAAAAATCTTTGATATTATTTTTCTGAATTCGAACTTGGAACCCCTTTGCGCGTCTAACGCACTAACCACTGAACCACGGCACCCACATTTCAACCGTATACTATCTACTATCAGAACTGATAGTAAGTATTCAACCGGAAAACGGCAAAAACCTGTTTTTTAGGGAAAACGCCACTAAAATATAGGCGTGGCTATATATACTTAACTTTCTGCGATTTCATAGAAAATTATAGTTGGACCCGTACTATCTCACAATTTTTAGAAACATAAATTTATATCACAAAAAGTTAAAGCCAGATGCCTTTTTTACATAACTTATATTGGAATTAAACCTCTTGATAGCATCTCTTTTAATACCACTGCAGGCATAAAATCAATAAAAAATGACCTTGACAAATTTATTTGTCATATTGTCTTCGAAAACATCATTTATTACATACTTAAACTTCACTTCAAATTCTCTATACATATATGTTATATCAGAATCCACTTGTGCGCCCCAAGAAATATCAACAAACCAAAATAAACAAATTCTGGACTTCAAATTCAACCACTGAATGTAATGCGATCGCCGGAAGTCTCCGTAAAGTTCAAGTCAGCACTTTTGCCATTAGAGTTTATTTCATCACTTGATGATGCATTTCAATACAATCTATACCATACGGATTTCTGGCGTCAGCAATTTGTAACTATAAAAGCGCTCGCAATTCTCTTTAGCGCGTCTTTTCTTTAACCAGTCTCTTCGTATAAGCTAAAGATTTCCCCCTACCCAAGGTAAGGAATCTGAGGCTTCAGACAATTATTAAAATAAAGAAAAAATCATACAAAATCAAATTGTGTTTTATTATCTGTTCTCTTGTGGAGAACAGATGGAATTATTTTTTTTTTAAATAATTTTGAATCATAAATTATAAATTATATGTATTTAGAACTGTCACTTATAGATCTGATGTCTGCCATCCCCGTCCTATTAAACAAAGTGTGTATAGATTCCTTCCCCGATAAAAGCACAGCCTGCTGATATTCATAAAGTTCGGCTGCCCAGTTGATGCGACTAGTATGTATATTTGGGTCCGAATGTACTTAAGAAATGCATTTTATTCAAAAAGTATGATACGCCTACTTTGGGTGGATTTAAGGATCATTTTTTGATCCATCTCACAATTCAAGCTTCAATAATTGGTTCTTGTATTTAAATCACTTGCCTACAGCGCCATCTATTGCATTTTTACTTCACAAAATCACTCTCGGTTCAATACCAAAGATTGCTTGAAAATTTAAGTTTAATTGGTTCGGTGGTTTCAGAGTACTTAAATATACTATCTTTCAAGCTGGAACCAACTATACACATTCTCATATAATGTATTTGTTTTTTTAGCATTTTACCAATCTTTCATATTTTTTATGACATATATGTATATAATATTGTTACAAAAATTACGTCCCGCCAAAGAATTTTTAACCGAACTGCAGCACTTAAATTTAAAACTTAATTTTTCTGGTTCCCGAGAGGGTTTTTGTTTTATTAAAAATAAAAATTGAATTAATCGACTACACTTTTTTTCTAGAAAAATCTAGTACAATTTTTTATAAGCTCAACTTAGTCAGTTCACTAGTTATCAAAGGTTCTTGCCGAACTCTTTCTCAGAACTCACTGATACCTCCTTTTATATCGGCCATTACTTTCCAAGCGAATTCCAATACAGCCAATTCGCCGTGGGAAATCAAGCTGTCAATGATCAGCCAATTCTAGATCAGTCCACGCATTTCTCGGTTCTTCGGTGGTTTTTGTTGATGTTTATGTTTTTGGCCGAGTTCCCAACACCTCGCTTATCTAGCTGCTAGAATACTTATGCACCGGTATGACAGATTTTGTCCTAGAGAATCTAGCGGCCTCATGTGTCATCCCGGTGCAAAAGTATTCTAGCAGCTAGATTAGCAAAGTGTTGGGAACTCGGCTGTTACATCCTAGGGCTGTGCAGTTAAATTGAGAAACTGCAGCTTCTAGTGATGTGCAGTGTGTGATGTATGTACATCGTGTAAGAACCTGTTTAGATCGACTACGTAGTAAAGAGTAATGTCGTGCTAAAGTGCTCGCTCCTACACTACTTTGATAAAGTTTAGGGGAGGGAATGAGTAAATTGGAACACTTCTGTATTGGACACCGTAAAGATGTTAATATAGTCTAAATTTTTTTTAATTATATAAAAGAGGATAATCTTAATAAATTTGAATAAGTGCTTTCGTTTGTTCTCTTATCCGTTTGTACTCATTTTAATGCGCGAACTACCCTGCTCAACGATCGAACTAGTAATGATAAAATGGAATAGGAATGTAGAATGTAGAATGCGACTCTCCTCGATTTTTATATTTTCTTCATGACTCTCCCCCTCTCTTTACCCCTCACTCTTCTTACCCACAAACTACCGGCATAGCCGAGTCTTGAGTCATCATCTAAACAGGCTCTAACGTTTACAATTTTCAGGAGATGGAAAATTCACCTGCATAACAATATATTCCTTCTAAATTAAATCAAATAGCACTGGAAGTTCGGTACGGTGCGGTATATCATTAAGGTTTATGAGTTCTCCTCTTATTTAAAACTTGTGTTTAAAAGTTCTGTCGTTTTGGTTTCCAAGAAATAGATATGTCGGCTTATATGTATATATTTCGCTTCATAAATAATATAATTTTTTCTAGGAGTGTTTTAAATTTCTGCTTGATCAAAGTGGACTTCTCTCTTACAACCAGTGATAAGCTAAAATCGCATTCCGAAGCTAATCTTTCATATTTTCATATCATATCCGATTTTTGACCAACACAAGGAAATGATTTCACCGGAAATTTTTTTTCGGCAATAAATAGTATTGTTTTATATTGTCTATGAATAAATTTCTATTTCTTTAAATTGAACAAAACTATTATACACCTAACGAACACACTCTGTTAAAGTTGAAACTAAAACCAATTTGTGCTTTCATTTTGGAATCACAATTGAAAAACAACATTCCACTGACTGGAATGGTTCAAATCCATATGTTCACAGTTACGATACAATAGACCGGACAAAATTCTATCAAAACGAAAATTGACCACTAAGTATGCATCGTATTACTTTGTTTTCTTTGAAATTATCATTATCTGCATTATTGCTGTGTGTAGAAGGGTGGAAAAAAAAACTCTTTTTCGAAATTAAAAGAAAATAGGTAGGTACTTGGTACGTGTGTCAGTTGAGGTCGGGAAGGATTTTTTAAGGTTGTTGAAGGTTTTTCATTGCTGTTTTAGTCTATTAATACTTATAACCGGATTTTTAACCGAATTCGGGAAACAAATTTTAACCGAATTTAAAAAAAATTAATTCGGTCATTCGGTCAGATTTGACCGAGTTTACATTTTTTTTCCGGCAACACTGATGAAAGGTAGTGTTGTGAATATACCTATTGAGGTAAATGAAATGTTGGACGTCCTACCAAGGCGATTTGACAACATTAAGACCATTCAAATAAAGCTTAAACGACATGTGGACCATGCAACAGATTCTATGCTTGAAACAATTCGTCCTGCAGCGGTTTGTGATGCTTTAGAGTCCCTGTTAAGTAGGCTACACGCTATCATTTTTGAAATGGCATTCTTGGACTGTCATTTCTCATCATTTCATTCCAGGCTATACACTGTCATTCCAGGTTTGTCATTTTTTCGAAAGTTTTCTTACTTTTTGGGCGCAGACAGATATTTTTTTTTTTTTTGAAAAATTAATGATAAGGAAATTGCGTGGGTGTGTATTATTATTGCACTAACAACAAAAAAAAACAATAAATCGGAAAAAGTGGGTGAAAAAGTGAATTGCTAAAAGGTAAATTTTTACGCACTGTAATCTAATTCGAGAGATCCGGGACACAGAAGCACAGGACTATCAAAAGTATTTCAGAATGAGTGCTAACAATTATAATTATTTATTAAGCCTAGTTTTTTCAGCACTTTATTTTGAAAATAATCCTTATTAGATACATCCCAAAGAACGCTGTGGCTCCTGTAACACTGAATGAATCCCTCCAAAAGTTGTTTTGGATCAGTAGGAGCCATAACTTTAATTTTATTTCCGCGATTTGACCCTCACTCGACTAGCGACAAATGCCAAATGATGAAATTTACCTACACATTATGATTTCTTATGCATCATTGACGGAATGACGGAATTCCAGCAAAATCCAAGAAAAATTCAACCCTCATCATTCTCGCCATCATTTCCATCGTCATTTATCATTTCTACCTACACACTGTAATTTTGCCATCATTCCAGCACGAATGTCATTTCAATAATGATAGTGTGTAGCATAGACAAATGTAAGTTAGACAGACAACTTCGGTTCGTTTGACACATTCGCTCCCCCAAGCTAAAATCCGCTAGATTTTGTCATTGTATTCTGACAGTCCAGCAAAATCAAATGGGAGCTAACTAATTTCACACATGCAATTACAAAATCCGGCGATTTTTTTGACATCTATGACCGCAGCCATTTTTTACATACAATTTGTTGTTGTTAATGGAATAACAACCGGAAAAAAAATGTTTCCTCGAAAGGAATGAAAGAGATAACCCGACAAAATAATAGTAAGGTCTTGCTCACACGCTACTTCACATTTATTCACAAACATGGTAATTAGGCTCCTCCTATTTTCAGCACTAAGGGGGCAGGGGAAGTACGAGTTGACTTTCTAATTTAGGTTTGTCTATGGTGTGTAACCTAATTTAAGAACACCACTTTAAAAAAAAAATTGGGCAAGTGCGAGGAGGGCCTCGTGCAATAGTGTTCCGAACATTTTATATTGTCATTAAATAGAAGGCAATTTATTCATATCCTGCATAGGTACACCTGATACTGGTTTTGGTATGAATAATGTAATGTCTTGTACGTAGGTATGTCCTAGTAATACTGAGCTGACATTCCAGTCCATTTTAATTTGCACTTTCGATATAAAACATGTAATGTATTCGTGCAAAAATTGGAACTCGAGATATTAAACAATTCTGAAATTACGTTGATAGAGAAGCTCGTTATAGTGTGTCTGCCGATTCTGTTTTTCTGTCTGTATGACGAGTGAATCAATTTACTTCAAATTTCATGTTAGGGAGCTATTGCATGGCCACTAAAGGGGACATTGAAATTTTTGTTCTAGCCCTACTCTTAGAGCCCCTTCACGTAGTGCCATTTTCACAAACACGGAGTTTTTTCCAAAATGGTTTCAACGATTTTGATAAAATTTCATATTTCAGTTAGTTTAGGCGTACCAACCTTTTGGATAAAAATGCATATAACGGTACTTTGCTTACTTAATGGTTTAAGTAAAGCAGAACACTGGCAATACTTCACATGCGAAGGAGTACAGCATTTAGAGTTTTAAAAATTTAAGAAAAATTGTTTTTTTTAAAAAAAAACCCAAAGTTAAAAAAAAATTATAGTTTTTTTTAAACTTATTTAGCTTTCAATAGCAGCATAGAGCTAACATATACGATCCATTAGTGCAAATGACTTAGTTTTTGAAAAATCGAAATCGAATGAGGTAGCAGCAAGAGAAGAGATGAGAATATAGGGAAGGCCATGCGCTCTTCTAAAATCTGTAACTCGGGAACTACTTAGCGGATTTAGATGAAACTTAAACTTTGAGCCAATCCTAGTATCAATAATAACCTACTGTAAAAATTATTTAGGAAACATGAAAACTGGGGGAGATACAGTGGGGTAACTAGATACCCCATTTTTTTAATTTTTCTCAGAAAATATATAAGATACAGAAATTTTCGTACTTATTTCACAATCTACACACAATTCTACGTATCTCCAATTTTTTTTCATATTTTTAGCATTTATGGTCTGGCCGCTAGGGGGAGGGGGACAACATTTTTCAAATGTTTGGCAAGCTTTTTTGTTCAACAAATTTTGTCAGAAAAAAATATTTTTTACATATATAGAGCCCTTGCAAAATTCTCTTTAATTTGATATGCCACATGATGGGAAACAAAATAATTTTTTTTTGCCCTTCATACAAGGTACCCAAAAAAGGGCTCCCAAAAAGAAATTCATTGCCACCATCTTGTGCAGGCTTCTACATAATGTATACATAGCGAAAGTTTCAGCTCTCTATGTCTAACGGTTCAAAAGTTACAGGGCTGTGACAGACTGACGGACAGACGGACAGACGGACAGACAGACACCGTATCAAACCCATAAGTGTTCCGTCTTACCTTTTAAGGTCCGGAACACTAAAAAATACGATATTCAAGTCAATACAAATTATTTGAAACAGTATGAAAAGCAGTGCCGCAGTGCAGCAGTGGGTACCGTAGCTCAGTGGTTAGTGCGTTGGACTACTGCGCAAGGGGTTCCAAGTTCGAATCCAGGAAAATACCATCAAAGTTTTTTTCACGGCCCCACCTCTTGCGAGCGTCTGACAAACATCCAAGAGTATTTACTGTCATGAGAAAGCTTCTCAAAAAACCCCCTGCCCTTCGGATACGGCATAAAACTGTAGGTCCCTTCTGTACGTACTGAAATGTATACCAAGCACAATATTTACAGTTGTGACAAGCTAGGCCTTGGCCCTCTATGGGCTGCTTACGGCTTAATATTTATTTATTTATTTTTATTTAAAGCAGTATAATCAACAAATTGAGTTTATTGTTGATAAATTGGACGCAAGTAATGAACCAAATGTGCAGCAAAATAAAGATCATGACACTAGCACTGAAATGCTTTCAAATTAATGATGACGAAAACTTACATGAAATAAATGAAGAAGTTCTAGTTGTCAACTGCAACACCGAAGCATCTGACTGCATTCAAGTTATAGCACCAGGTCAAGGAAAAAGACCTGTGCCGTGGCATTTACATCCAGACTTGGAGGAATTGTGCTTTCCCAAGATATATGTATTGTGGACATGCAATGGAGACAAGGATAAAAATCTCTTACACAGAAAGAGCAAAATCTATAACACGTAGCTACCATAGGAGAGGTTGTGTCCCTCCGAATATTTTATATATGGCTAAGAAGAAACTAGAGAAAGTCTGGCTATCAAACATTAATATATGTCTACGTAAAGGTAAAGCATCCAATTCCACCACGGCAGAAAATATATATAGTAACTTCAAATTGCATTGGATCAAAATTAAAAAACGGAATTAATACGAAATGATCACGCAACGTGTGCAAGATATTTCGATCAAAAAGTGAGTAAATTTATGAATTACTTACGTCAAGAACACAGCCCATTCAAGGAGTTTTGCGTCGTTGATAGTTACGAGAGGGTGGAACTTCAAATGAGAGAATCTCCACACGAACATATGTTTCTATGGTTGGAAAATTCACCTGTCTACACTGAGAATGAGGACATAACAAAGACACAGAAATACATACAATTTATAGATACATTTATAATCTATTAATATGATCCACGAACACTCCCACACGTGTAATAAAGGAAAAATGAATAAAATGAAATGTAGATTTTACTTTCCATTGCCGGTAATGCCAGGGACATTTATTCTGGAACCCGTATCTGATCAAAATATTATAAAGCAAACGGCAACAACATTAAAAACCATTCGGTGCATAATGCATAGATATTTTCAAAAGCCAAAATTGGTAGAATTTGAAAAGATCTTGTCAGTTTTAAAAATAACAGAAGAGGAATATGTAATGACAATAAGAACATCCTTGACAAGGACTCAAGTCTTTCTTAAGAAAACGAGCTTGGAAGGGCATTTTAAATCTATTTGAATCTAATATAGATGCCCAATACATTCTCGAGGAGTATGGCATTGCAAACAACATAGTTAATTACATTTGAAAATTGGATTCTGGATTATACAAACTTTTAAGAGAAGCAGCCTGGGATATAAATAATGGATACAAATGCGTTCGCGATAAATTAAGAAAAGTTGCTAATGTTTTTTTAAGCAGCAACCTCATGTCCGCTCAGAAAGCTGCGTACCATGTGCTGTCCCTGTCTTTGTCAAAAAGCAGCCGGGGCACAGTATACATTTATACAAGCCCAAGCGATAAACGCTTTATGATGCTAAAATCAAATGCACTTCTACAGGCCATGCACTCTGATTCGCACGAAGTATTTATGGAGGATCACTGAAAAATGTGTGCTTAGCCGACTTTGCCGCTACATATTCAAAATATTCAAACGAAGATATAAACGATGATGAAGATACGCTTATGCAGGATAATTATAACCAAAGAAGCAAGGCTAAAATCATTCGTTACAGGAGATATAAATAAGCAGATGATTCTCAAAACAATTACAGAGAACAAGTTCTTCTCTTTGTGCCCTGGAGGGATGAATCGAAAGAGATGGATGCTATTGATACAAAAGAAGCCTAAATTCGAAACATATAAATAATAGATAAGAACCGAGTCAAGTATTCTATAGTTAAAGATGACCTCGAACTGGCATGCCAAATAGCAGGCAACAATAATGAAGGCTCTGAAGAAGAAGACTTGGATCCTGCAAACGAACTAAGCAGAGAGCAACAAATTGATATTTTATTTTAGGGAGGCGTAGAAACCTACAAAAACAAGACGTGAAACAGGTTCACAAGCCCAACAAAAGGTCTCAAAGGCAGACATAATAGATATGATGAATATGTTAAATTGTGCACAAAAGAAAAAAAAACTAAATTGTCTCTGCCGGTAAATATATTTCCTAGTGGACCAGCAGGAGTTGGAAAATCAACGGTCATTAACTCCATTTACCAGATCATAAACCATTACTTCGATAACGCCCCCGGATCTATTGGCGATTCCATAAAAGTTCTCTTGACAGCACCATCCGGAAAAGCTGCATCTTTAATTCGTGGGGTAACACTCCATACAGCATTTGCTCTGCCAGTTTCGCACTATGGAGGTGCCAGAGCTTTTTAGTGAGCTGGCAAATACAATAAGGCAACAGTTTATCAACCTGAAATTATTAATCATTGACGAAATTTCTATGTTTGAAATTGGAAGCAGATTACTGAACAGAGTAGATACAACTTCGTCAAGTTATCGGTAGAAACGAGTCCTTCGGGGGAGTCTTTGTCATTGTTGGCGATATGAATCAATTGCCCCAAGTTTTCCATTCATTCATATTCAGAGCTCCTAAAAACTGTGAATGTATTTGCGGAATCTAATAACCGATGGAATGAATTTAAATTTTATGAATTACAGAGATTATGCAGCAAAATAATGAGACTGTTTATACCCTATCCTAAGGGTATATTAAGTTTGATACATAGTTTGTAACATAGAGAAATATTACAGATAGACCCAATAAAGTATATATATAAATGATCAGCATCACTAGCCGAGTCGATTGAGCTATGTCCGTCCGTCCGTCTGTCCGTCCGTCCGTCCGTCCGTCCGTCTGTCCGTCCGTCCGTCCGTCCGTATGTCACCAGTTTTTGGGCCTTAAATTTTGAGCTAGGTTGATGAAATTTTGTATACGAGGTCTTCGGAAAAGTAAGCAATACAAGTGTAAAAATTTTCAAAATCCGCCCACTGACACGCCCACTTTTCAAAAAAAACACTTTTTTTCACTATTTTCATATGAAACTCGAAAAAACTTACTTGGGCAAATATGTAGATATTCACTCAATCTACAAATCGTCTATACATTGTATATGGCCACGCCCACTTTTTAGGGGCGTTTACTTCAAAAATTAATTTTCGAGTAAAAATATTAGTTTATGGGGCAAAATAGAAAATTTGTGAATACATTTTCCACCGCCCACTGACACGACCAAATAAGATAGGGATAGGGTATCATACGATTCGCTCCAAGCGAATTGTAGCATTTTTCACTGGTTTTATAATGACTTTAAACGATTTGGCAACAGGTACTTTGTCAGATGAGGATAAAAAATTTTTTGCATCACGAGAAGAAGATCCTTCTGCAGTATCAACTGGGTCTATCAGATTGTATTCTACAAATGCGGAGGTCGACGAATACAACAAAGAATATGGAATAGATTGGCAAATAGTCCTAGTGATGAGATTAGCCCGATACCGTCAGATTCGGTGCTTGGAAAAATCAGTGAAGGCGTAAAGAAAAGAGCTTTGGAAGGTTTACGAAATAAAAAGATATCCGATCTTGGAGGTCTTTCAAACATTGTCAAATGTGAGCTGAATTTATCGTACATGATAACCAGCAATATTGATTTAGAGGACGGACTTGTAAATGGAGCAAGTGGAACATTTAAGTACATCACGATGAAAGTCAATGATCGAATGTATGCAACAAAATAATATACCAAAGAACCTTGTACCCATCTCAAGGAAAGTCCATCCCATAAATGTAAATACCGTCCACCAATATCAAATATTGCGCAATCAGGTTATTTGTGGCAAGCAGCCTCCACTTGTATTAGCGGAAGGAATGACGATCCACAAAAGTCAATGCAGTCTGTATAAAAACAAAAACATATGAAAAGGCTACAATCCGCCTAAAGCGGATCGTATGATACCCTATCCCTTTCCTGTATACAATTTTTTGTTTAATTTCTTATCAAATTACTCCAAAGCATGAATTTTCTCAATTTGTTGGTGTGGTTGTGGGCGGATTTTAATTTTTTGTCAATATATACTGTATTTTGTTCCTTAGAAGTGATGTTCAAATAAAAACGTCAAAAACAGTTTTTTGACAAAACGCCCCTAAAATGTAGGCGTGGTCAAATATAATGTTTGAAAGATTTGTAGTGTAGAAATGTATCTACTTATTAACTTAAGTAAATTTTTTCGAGTTTCATATGAAAATACTGAATAAAATTGAATTTTTTGAAAAGTGGTCGTGTCAGTGGGCGGATTTGGAAAATTTTTACACTTGTATTGCTTACTTTTGCAAGGACCTCATATACAAAATTTCATCGACCTAGCCCAAAATTTAAGGCCCAAAAACTGGTGACACACAGACGGACGGACAGACGGACATGGCTCAATCGACTGGGCTAGTGATGCTGATCTTTTGTATATATACTTTATGTGGTCTATCTGTAATATTTCTCTATGTTACAAACTATGTATCAAACTTAATATACCCTAAGGATAGGGTATAAAAAGACAAAAAAAAATTAATATTAGGTATTGTAAATTTATTGCATTATATTTTCTGTAGTACATGTATTTACATTTGTACATACATTAGTTTTGCATGATATTATTTCTTATATGTAGTTAGGAGGATATAAGCATACCTCATTTAAAAAAAACGCGTGGAAGTCTACCTCATGGGTCACGTGGAAATGAGTGGTCAGTTATGGATCTTCAACTTTAGAGCCTAACTTAGAAACCTTGATATTTGTTGCTAAAATTGCATACACTTCCTACCATATGCACAAAAAACTTATAGCGGTAGGACGACCCAGTCGTGCACATTTGTTCTCTAAGTGTTCTGACTTCACAATTCTGAGTGTTAAAAATCATTGATGTAGTCATGATTCAAAATGAATGATAATTTTTTTTTTTGAATCCTAAGTCTTTTTTGAAGTCATTGAAACTTGAATTCACATGTATGAATGTGTGAATGAATTCCGCAATGATTGCATTTTTTACAACCCTACAACCTACCATCCATTTCACTGACCTCTTCAATTCATATTTATGCGAACGATATATGTACAACTATTTAATAGCTGTTCATTAGGTCTGTTTGAAAATGCGGCATGTTAAATATTATAATAATAATTAAATGGTTTTTGACTATATCCAAGCAAGTCGAAATGCCTTGTTATATCGAGGACTCCTATCAATACATCGTATTTTCCTCAAATAATATCTAAATATCTAATATCTAAATCATACAACCATCATCTCAACCGACTATGTCGGTTCTGCAAAAAACATTGGTAAACATCAACAAATCTCGTACGTGAAATAATAATATAAGATTGACTGTAGGCAAAGTCTATGGAAGCCTTCGTATGCTCTGGGCTACTCAGCGAATTACTCCATTCAAAACAAGGATGTTGTTTGCCAAAACTGTGTTTATACCGATTCTATTGTTTGGATGTGAAATCATATCATATTTCTTCTTTTTCCAAATCAATTCATGGCCTCACACTGATTAATCTTTCTGCTTTCAGAACCCCAACCATGCTTCATAATGTTATATACATAAGTACAAACACGTCAGCCACCCTATCTTTATAATAAAATCTGTTTTCCGCGCTTTAATAGAAGTAGCGATCTGGTTTTTAGTTTCCGAACGCCGATTTTCCTTTTACAGCAGCAACTTTGATGATGATGTTTGGTTCATTTGGAGCGTATATTAAATTGCAATAATTAACTAAGTTAATTGTTTCATTGTTTAAATTAATTTTTCTTATTTAGTTCTGTTTCACTCAAAGATAAACATTTATAATTTGTTCATTAAGTAACACTAATGAATATGCACTAATACTAATACAAATACTAAAGATATTGTAACTTACTTAACTTACTTTTATCAAAGACTATACAATACTATAAGACTTCGCACGCAGAACAAATTTGTGTTCCATGTTTTTATTTGCTCGATTTTTTAGCAATATGTAGCTAGACGACTAAAATGTTTCTTGTTTACCGAAACATCCATGTTGTTGTTATTGTTTCTTGCGGCGGATACATTCAAATGTTTCGTCAACATTTTTCAATTTTCCATCTCCAATTTATCTGTTTTGTTTTGTTCGAGAACCGAATCAATTGTTCGCTTCCCAATGGAGGCAGATTGTTTATTTTTATCCCCACTTTTTAAGAAATAAAAAAATAAACAAACTCAAAAAATTAATGTATAACGATACATATTTTCTGAGTAAGTGTTCTACACTTTTGCCAAGTGTGCGTTATTAATATTTTGTCATAGAGAAGTAGTCAAATTTCAATTCATTTGAATAAAGGAACTTTTCATAGTGCGATTTTTGGAATTAAATATTGCAACAATGTATATAAAAATACTATATCGTCTGCGACGCGTTTAGAAAGTATTCTTAAAATTGTTATTGGTAGTAGATGAACAATAACCACGCATGTCTCCTGAGTGGACTGGTTTGAAGCACTTCAGTAAGTTAGGTTGTCTTGGGTATCTCTTTGTATAGTAGTCCGGAAGTAATAAGGCCGAACTTATCCCAGTGGTTCTAAGTTGTGCTGAGGATTTTTTATATTGTTCCGATCAATGACCATGTTTATCTTCTTAAATTAGGCAAAGCCAGTTTATGCATAATAAAACTTTGTTTCTTTAATAGAGGCTGCTACTCTGCTACGTTAGTCCTAGAAATAGAAGAGACAGCTATATTTGTTATAGCGGAAATGTTGCGTCTGAACCGCTCAACAGACTAATTATCCCTTTCACCTACAGTCAAAATATTGCCTCTCAAGAGACATCTTATAGAGCTTTAAGGTGCAGCTTTATAGGGACATTAAAGTTCAGGGCACCATCAAGCAGTCAACTTGCAACATAAAGCTAAATATATGTATGTATGTATACCTCCAAATCTATTTTGTTATTGATGAGGAAAAGCATTATGTTCATAAATACATACAAAAAAAGATAAAAACGGATTTGTAACAACATTAGGACAGAGTTCATGATAAACCGGATTTCAGGCCTTGCAACATGTCTTTCTCACAAAAGACAATTTTGAAGAAAACAGAAATAGTTTGGCTGAAGGTGTAAAGAAACAGTAGTTAAAATGATGTCCGAGGAACAGAATTCATCGATGAGCTATGCAACATAACGTGAAATACAATATCCCTTTTCTATATATGTAAATAGCTCCTTCCTCCACCAATATACTTGCTTGAAAAACTTTTGTTTTTTCAAAAATCATATAAAATTAATCCAAAACATGAATTTTCTCAAGAAATGGTCCTGGTACTTTAAAAAATTCTATACTCGTTTTGTTTCGATATCCAAAAACTTCGTATACAAAATTTCATTGTCCTACCATCCATCTTCAGCTTACAGATATTGTTGTGACAGAAATTCAAAGTACATACGGTATACTGCGGAATATTTTTAATATGACCGAAATGCTAAATTTAATCACAAATTATCAAACAGTTTTTAAGAAAATAAGATTTTTAACTCTTAAAACATACTCAAGAGCAATTTACTTTACTGAAATTTCTCTGAAAAATACGTTAATACTGTATCCTAACGGCTTTTTACAAGTAGTAGACATTCGAATTGAATTTGAGAAATTAAAATCTTAAATTTTCTTGCCTAGAAGAAAAAATAAAATAGCGCACACATCCTAAGATTCACCTAATACAAAGAAAGGACGTATACGTATATTTTTAATTTTTGATTTTTATTTTATTGTTTACTTATTGTTACCTAGCAACATGAATGTAAACAAAAACTGGAGGTTGAAATACACCCTCCCATAACCAGCCCGCTTGCCGTTTCGCGGCAAACTAAAATATATTTGAAACATTTGGATGTATCCAGGCTTCTGAAAAACAACAACAATTTATATTAATTTGTTGATATTAAATGTATTAAAACATTTGAAATGTTGCTGCACCCATTGGTGGGTGCTAGAACAAAAAAATCGAGCAAACATTTTGTTCACGTGCGACGTCTTATAATATTCTATAGTCTTTGCTATTATGAAATAAATAAACCATACTAATCAAAATAAGGAGAACAATTATGAAGTGAAAAATTGCTGGGCCATATGGCATTGACATGTAATCTAATTGCAGTGGTAGCGGATATTTCAAAATTCTTAAATTTAGATTAAAATTAATATATTTCAAACTATGCTAATTAATTTCAAAAAACAATATTAAAAAGTAGGAGTGGAGGATATATGCAAATTGTACAGGTGATTTGTAGGGTAAGTAAATAAATACACATTTCGTTAAGTAAGTTTCTTCGAGTTTCATGTAAAAATTTAGCTCTTTGCTTACTTTTTTCGGTAAGTGATTTCTTGTGCATATGTTACAAACTTTGTACTAAACTTAATATTCCCTTAGGATAAGGTACAAAAATGACATTGCGGATATTATGAGTAGTGGAAACATCGTTTTGCAACGCTGAATTTGGATTTCGTTTTGCTTTCCTTAAGAAAAAAGTAATGAAAATATATCTCTTTACCCCATACTAAAGGTATATAAAGTTTGATATGAGTATATGTATGCTTTGTATTATAGAGAAATATTGAAAATACACCCAACAATATACATACATAATGATGATGATCAGCACCAGTAGGAAGCAGCACAAACGTACAAAACTTTTTCAAGCTAAGTAAAATTATGGAAGAAGGAGATATGTACAAACATTTGTATATATTAGGAAAGGGATAGTGTATCATACATTCCGCTCCAGACAGATTGTAATATTTTCATGTGTTTTTTATTATTGTCGATTTTTAGAAGATCTTTTCATGATGTATGTACGTACTACAATTAATAAATAATATTTAAAACACAATGTCTTTTGTAAAAATTAATTTGTGCATTACATATGTATACGTGCATATGAAATGTCAAGTCGTGGAAACTTATTTTTAAAACATATTTTAAGTCCCAAATCCGTATGGATTCCATACCTACAATTTACAACACTAATAATTCAAACAAATTCGAATTAAAAGTTTAAGTTTTCCCCTTCCACAATGTGAGTCTAATTTATTGTTATTTATTATTTATACATCTAAATTTAAATTTATATGCTAAATATTTTGCTTTATGTTATTTATAAATTGCATTAATTGCTAATGAAAGTTGTTTATAAATAACTTAAACTTGTTTTGCCACAACGTGTCAAAATAGTAAACACATATAATTTTTTTTTGTCAACATAAAGAGAAAGTATGTTACTAGTTTTATATACTTCCCAACAACAATACTGTGTACACATAAATATATGTTACTCAGAAACTGGGTCATAACTAATTTCATAACATTAGGGTAAACAAAGTGAAAACATTTTACTTACTCATTAGTGTAAGTAATATCAATCCTATATAGACAGCTTGCATCTTTTGCAGAAATACGTAGCTAGGTACACTTATTAATTATTTGAAACTGTTTTTTTTTTCAGTTTCTTTGTTATAAGTTTTACGTTAGATACAAATTATTTATTTCGAGAATTGAAAAAAAAAAACTTTAAAATAGTGAGAGCCTACTGGAGAATAATAAAATTTTAATAGGTAGGTATAAATAATTATAGCTTGTTATTATATATATGAACTATTTTTGCGTGTTTTTTTTTTTTAATTCACAATGCATGTAGACCTCACTTCACCTTACGCGTACTAAATGAACTGAATGCATGTGCTACACTACACGCTGTTCGCAGGTATGAAAAAAGGTGAAGAAAAGAGAAACTTGGAAGAAATGTATATTATATACACCCATATATATATTTTAAACGTCGACAATGAACCAAGTCATGACTGAGGTTAAGGTAAGAAATTATGAGTTTTTTATTCGTTTCTTATTGTTAAATTGTGTTCTGGTTACTGACACAATTAAAATTTTTTTAAATGCATGTATGTCGATACAACAGAAGAATACACATTTAAGAACTATTAGTAAGTAGCACCACTAGTTAGCCTGTACATCTTTAGGTATCATTACTTTTCAGGTCATGGAATTTGGTGCATAGGTATGAGTCGTTATTTGTCATATACATACATACATAAGTATTTCAAGTATGAATATTATTCAAATACGGTTACTTTAAAAATAAAGTGCACGACTGGAAATGAAGGAACTTAAAAAAAACCTATGAAAATGCTACAATCCGTCTGGAACGGATCGTTTGATACCCTATCCTTTTCCTATACACTTAGCTTTTTATTACACCAATATACCTACTTGCTTAAGCAGCTTTTTTCAAATATCTTATAGAATGGCTCCAAAATACGAATTTTCCCAATAAGTGGGTGTGGTACTGGCCAGATTTCAAAAATTTTTCAACATATACTCGTACTGTATCTTGTTCCTAAAAAGTGCTATTATTTTGATGAAACTGTCGAAAATCATATTTCGGATAAAAACGAATATCTGCACATTTGCTTAAATAAGTTTTATCGAGTTTCATATAAAATTATTGAAAAAAGCGGATTTTGAAAATGATTACACTAGTATTGGTTACTTTTGCAAGGACCTCGTATACAAAATTACATCACTGCTGGTTTCGTGATCTCGTATACAAAGTTTCATCGATCTAGCTCAAAATTTAAGGCCCAAAAACTAGTGAAAGACAGACAGACGGACGGACGGACATGGCTAAATCGACTGGGCTAATGATGCTGATCATTTATAAATATACTTTATTGGGTCTATCTTCAATATTTCTCTATGTTACAAACGATGTATCAAACTTAATATATCGTCTAGTACCCTATTCCTTTCCTATATACAGACATACATATGTATGTAGGTATGACTATGCATTTTGCCACTTCCACTAGAAACTTGCATAAATTTGTGTTTCAATATTTTTTATAAAATCACACCAAAATAATATTTTTTTTCAAAACGTGAGCGTGGTAGTGGCGAATTTCAAAAATATTTTAATATTTGAACACATAAGTCTGTTTCTAAGCATTGATATTATTTGATTAAAATCGAATAAAAACTGTTTTTTTTTTTTTTTTAGAAAACCGCCCCTGAAAAGTGAGCGTTTAAGTGAATATCTATAAATTGCTAAATAAGTTTTTCGAGTTTCATATAAAATAATTGGAAAAAGTGGTTTTACAATTTTTTACACTTGTATTGCTTACTTTTCTTTGTTTATACAATTTCATCAACCTAGCTCAAAATTTAAGGCACAAAAACTGGTGACACACGGACGGACGGACGGACATGGCTCAATCGACTCGGCTAGTGTTCATTTATATATGTATATATACTTTATGTGGTCTATCTTTAAAATTTATCTATGGGTCATTCCACGGAGGATCAACCGACGTTCTAAACGATCCCCCTCCGATTTGGCTGAAAAGTAGTACAAATACTCATTGGAGTGGTACAAGTCATAAGGCAAAAAAGTTTTGCAGAATTCAATATACAGTAGAACCCCGGTTATCCGGCCTTCGATTATCCGGCCCTCCGCGTTATCCGGGCTACAGCCTGAGGAACAGCCAAAAAGCACTGCAAGTGATCTCCTCTTAATCAAGCGATGGCGAGATATTGCAGCTAAAAAGCGAATAAGCAATTTGAGGCAGAGGTCAATTACAGATTTTCTTAAACCTCATCAGTGACCTGCACTTTATATTCAGCCATGTTTTGTATACCAAATATTAGACTATGTCAATACATTTCCTATTTTGTATACCTCTATGTACGACTAAATTTGATTTCACCTTTCAAAATACGTAGAAAATAATTGAAATTTTTTAAATCCTTTATGTCTTCCGTGTTATCCGAATTTTCGATTATCCGTGGCACCCCTTCCCCACATTACCTCGGATAAACGGGGTTCTACTGTAGTTTGCGTGTAACGGAACTTCAAAAACTGGCAAAATCGAATTCTAAGCATTCTTCTATATTTCAAAATATCATAACTTTGGTTCTGCTTATCAGAATTTAATAAAATGTACTTTGTTGAATTCAGGAAAAGGTGAACTTTCAAAGAATTAGAGTAATTTGTTTTCAAGGACGAAGGATATTCCAGAATATATATATATAAGTCAAAAAACTAATGTTTGTTACGTTACTCCTCTTAAAATCATCACATATAACCCGAGCCCACATAAATAGCTATTTTTTTTAGAAATAAAACGTCACTGGGCTTGTATTTCTTTTTTTTTTGTGAATGCGCCACGGGTGTGTAATCTTCATAGATACTAGTAGCCCGATTTCTATTTACTAGCATGCACGATTTGCTCCATGAATACGCCTACGTACTAAAAACACACACCCTCTACATCCTACACACTTCAACCACTCTCCCCGCGCGACTCACTGTTGCCATTTTGACTGCTTTCCAGTCAGATCTGACTGGATTGATATTAATTTAGCTGGAAGATTTTTTCGAATCCAGCCGGCTGGTTTTTTAGCTGAATATAGTTTTTTTTTGACTGGTTTGTAAAATTTTCTCCTATCAATATGTACTTTTTAATTTTTTTAGAACTTTTACCGTGTTTTGCTCCGAATTTGGAAACATTTCCACTTCTCACTTTATATTAATATTTCCGTTCACAAAAGCACTTGATCGCAATATTAATATGTATTAGTGTTGCCTTTATCTAATGGGGAAGTGGAAAGAATATTTACTCACTTTAATATCGTGAAATAAAGCTAGATACTCGGATGAACTTGTAATTCGAATTTGATTCTGATCAAATTAGTTGAGATTTAGCGACGAAATTTGGTACAAATATTGTTTACGAAAGCAGCAATACAGTATATGACACAGATGCAAATAATAGTTAATATGAGACAATTAAAGCTCTTAGGGACATTAATGTATAAAATGTATGTATGATTCGAATCAATGAATTAATATATATTAAAGTTTTTGGGTATGTTATCTTATTATTTATATAAATGTTTTTAATCATTATTTAGTTCCTAAACTATGCTTCACTTTATTGTACCTACATATGTACTTACAAAAATGAAGCATTCTTCTGACTGAATTTTTTAGCTGGATTTATGTTAATATTTCGTTGACTGTTTCTTTTGACTGAATTTTATTTTTTTGACTGGTTTTTTTCCAGTTAAATCTGACTGAAAGAACAATTTTAAAATGGCAACAGTGTCGGGACTGCCGTTAGGTATTACCATTGTATATAAATCTAATAGTATTATCACTTGACGATTTTTTTTATTAATTCCTTGACGTACCCAGCTGGCGCTGCGTCGACAAGGTAAAGTATTTTCTCTTTCACGAAAGAGAGTATTGAGCGAACGAATGGATAATCGACTGGACTGGATCAGCTATGTCACTTTTGCTACATATGTAGCAAAACTGCTACATTTTCTAGTAGCGTGCTACATGTTACATCTTTCACTCATTATGCTACATTATACGAAACCGTACGAAACCGTCTACGTAATTTTTCCATCTTCTTTTTTCGATTTCTCTTCTTTATATCTCAAAATGATTAACTTTCATATGTAAACCCATTTTTTCACTGCAATTTATGAGCTTTGGTTGGTGTTGGCATCAGTTTCCAAATGTCGGATTTAAATTGTTTGTATTTTATTTTATATTTCAAATTTCAACAACACCGGCTATTTTATTTAGATTTAACATTTTGTACATATAATAAGGTAAGTTGTTAAATTGAAAATGGAATAGAAATTAAATAAATGTTTTTGGAATTTTGGCATGGTACGCAAATATAGAAAAGAGTGGGAAACAGAATTTCTCGTGGTTAGAGTGTAGGTCAGAAAAACCGTTTTGGCGTGTTTGCCACAAATCATTCGTGTGCAACAAAACGCTGTTAACAAGACATGAAAATTTGCCGATACATATCTCAAATTAAAATTAAGTAAAATCGGTCTCTAGCGTCTCCCAATGTTTTAAAAAACAAACTGGTAAGGCAAAAAGACAATACTACGTGTAATAATTAAAAAATAAAAAATGAAATTAACTGAAATTTGTCTTTTGCTACATTTTTTTTTTAAAATGCTACATTTTTATTGCCAGTATGCTACATTGCTCTGGACCAAAGTGGCAACGCTGGATTGGATAGACAACGGCAAAAAATATAAAAAAAACTCTCTTTGTCTTTCTCTCATTGAAACTTTCGTATTTTGTTTTTGTATTTTTTGGTGTTTGCCTTACTAATGAATGAATTTATTTGTCTGCAATTTCACGTACAATTACAATGTAATATCGCAGGTTTCGATGTGAATGCAAATTATGATTAATATTTTAATGAGGTTTAGTATTTACATATATGTATATGTAATATATTTAATATATGTATATGTTTTTCTTAAGAGGCCTCCACCCAGAATTTGAGCAAGAAGCGAAAATTGTGCTTTTCAAAACAACGACATTCGGCGAATAGTGCACCGACTGCAACATTTATTTTGGCATATTAAAGAATGGGATTTTATCTAAGTTTTGTTCGACCCCAAATTTAGAAAAATTGTTTTGTTGTTGTCTTATTTAAAATATACTCAGACAACTTCCGTGTTTTTTAAGAAAAATAGCAATTTTCAAAACAAAACTTAATCCAGTAAACAGTATAAATTTGATATTTTATGGTGTTATTGGAAAGGTAATGAACGAATCGAAGTTCTGTTCGAGATAGAATTTTAAATTTTGTATTTGGATATATGTGCCTTTAAAAAACTGTAAAATTCTCCAAATTCAACACTAATTTTCGTACAGAATTTGCAATATGTATTTAAAAAAAATTATTATAGGGACATACCATCCTAGGAGGTATGCAGCGGTGATCTGAAATAATGGTTTCGCATTAAAATACTGAGTTTAACACAACGAATTTGAACATAAATAAAATTTTAGTATGGAGTTGCTTTAGTTTTGTTCAGCTGAAAATCGGCATATTTTAGTATTATGTATTTGTTTTTTCTTTGTTTTTGTTATGAATAAATGGATTTTTTTATAATCTTATTTTTGAATGTAACCACTACATTCCTACATACAAATTTTAGGGAATAATATATTTTCATTTAATTTTCGATTTCATTTTCGATTTTTACTAATGTACCTAAGTACATCTAAGTATTTGTAATATGATGCAAATATTGTTATCGTAAAAAAATCTGCTTTTAAGATTTGATGGATTTTGATCTGTCATTAAAGATAAAACTAAAAAAAGTTGATCTGTCAATTAAATCTGTCTGTCTGCTCATATGTGTCCATTTATTGGACTGCCGCTTAAACGGCTAAGCCGATTGTCTTTAAACTTCATACCTGTAGTGTAGGTATTGGGTTTTTTGAAATTATTGCTTATGAATCAAGATAGGCCCCACACAACACGCATAGACATCATATGGTAGAAAACTTTACGATACACATTACACATACTTACAACTCTAAGGGACCAGTAGGAAATATGGAAGAAGTGGTGCACGTGCATTACCCTGTGGAATTCCTACAGATGGTGAGCTATCATGTCCAATTCGGTGAAGATGCTTACGGTAACCACCGTGACCAGAGAGGAATTGTTTAAATAAGTTTATGTTTACTTATTACATTTATTATTACATTTTGATAATCTTGATTCCATTGGGTTCTAATTGGATCAAGGCTTTTCTGTTGTATATTCTCAGCATTTCATCTGCGAGAATGTCGATGGGGACCATTCTGATATGGTTCGAAAGCCGCTGATGGTTCGTAACGCGCAGAGTCTGTATGTTGACGATAATTTCCTTTAAATTTCCTTCGTCTTTAATGCCTGCGCCCAGACTGGGGTAGCATATATCAGAACTGATGTGACTACTCTGGAGAGTAAAATCCTTTTTGCGTACCCAGAAAGACCAATGTTGGTTGCGTGAGAGAGCTCCTTGCATTTGTGGAACTTTTTTTTGCTATATATTCCGCGTGGGTTTTGAACTTCAGCTTGTTGCGAAGCATTACTCCAAGATATTTAACCGCTTCCTTGAATCTGAATATTTGGTTGGCGGAAGTTGGCAAACTCTACAGTTTCCCTGTTAGGAAACAGTTTCTGTTTTATGATCGGCAAGTTCTAGTCCAGCGGTTGATAGCCAATTTTTTATCCGGACAATTGCTTCGTGTATAGCGGATTCAACTTCACGAATCTGTTTAGGTACTGTCACTAAAGCAATGCCATCGGCGAATGCAATTACCGTTACCCCTCCAGGCAACGTTAATCGTAGGACTCCGTCATACATAATGATACATAACAACGGGCCGATCCCTGTGGAACTCCCGCAGTAACGTTAAAGTATTTCATTCCTTCATCTGTGTCATATCTGAGCTTCCTGTTGCTGATGTAGCTCGTCAGTATACGCTGCAAATAGTATGTGTGTCCATTCTTGCGAGTGATCTTCTGATGAATGACCAATCTTAAGTCATTCCGAGTTAAACGCGTTTTTAACATCCAGCGTTACTACTGCACAGTAGTACCTTTGTACCATAAAGCCATCTTTCCCCTGCGATGGTGCTTTTTGCGATGTTACCTACTGCTTTTATCGCATCAATAGTAGATCGCATTTTTCTGAAGCCAAATATGGTGTTCTGAAAGCGCTCCTATCTCGTCTACCACTGTGAGTACTCTATTGTAGATTATCTTTTTCTGGTTCTATTAAAAACAGAAGTGTTTACTTCACTACTTTCATTTCTGTGTATCAAAATTTCATATACAGTTCTGGGCCTATTATACCATGGGTACAGTTGCACAAACAAATTTTCGGTATCAATGCAACAATATCTACACTGGATATTGTTAATAAAACAACCTGAATTCGGCATATGATGTTTTCATGTCTGTTGGTTATATCAGAAGAAGTAACAGAGTCAAGGAAAAACAGATGGGCGGTATTGCCATCGTTCATACTAGCGTAACCTGGTTTTGGTTTGAAAGCCAATAGTTCCATCGACTTCTAAACGATTCTTGAATCCTTTTCTTATTTTCTTAGATTTTTTTTTTATTTTCCCCATCATCATTTTCCTATAGGCAGTTGATAAGAGACATGAAGTAAACATTCAAAAAATCGTATCCACGCATAAATCAGTTACACTTTTCTTAGCTTACTCTGAAATTTCTTTATTGGTTTCTTTTTGAGCTGTTCTATGAACCAATTATATTTTTCTATATAATGGCACGAGATGTACAGCTTCTAAATTTTCACAATGTTGATTTCTTGTAAAATTAAACTTGATCGTGATTCTGTGTCAAAAATAGCCCTAATTAAAAAAAAACAACATTTTTTCAGCGTCCTTAACACCTTTTAGAGCCAATATTTCAAAAAGTCGCAATGTTTAATGATTGTTTCTAATTGCGAAGATATTAATCTTTCTTTTGAGAGTATTTTCACAAAGCAGTTTCCATCAACTTAACTTTTACATCACCAAAGAAAAAAAATGGTTTTTCTTGACTGCTCAAATACTATATCTTAAATAGCTTGAAAATTTACTTCGCCCTTAAAATATTGTGAAAAATGGCTATCACTCTTTTTTTACATACCATAAGGAACAGAATCCATGGCAAATTATTTTACAAATCGCCCAAAAAAATAAAAAAGCTAAATTATTTCTTTTAAAAAAAAAACAAATTTGCTGCAGCACTCAAATTTAAAGTTTGCACTTTAGAAGCATCTACTGATTAAATAGTTACAATCTGCATCGCATGAACAATCAAATTCAAAGCTCATGTTAATTGTACGCAATTATATTTATACAAAGTTTGGCCATGAATTTGTGGAAATTTACCTGTGTGTATAATCATTATTATTATTATTAATAAATTAATAAATAAAAATTATTATTATAATTAATAAATAAAAGATATGGCATTCTAGCCTGGGGTGGTGCGGCACAGACACATATTGAAAAGCTGCAAACAATTCAAGATCGGGTAATTAACCTCATATCGACAAGAAGCACTCAAAGCAGAGTGAGGGTCTTAAGCGTAAACCAGATTTTAGACACAAAAGTAAAACCCCGTCCAGTAAAAGGTATCTACGGTTAATCCAGCGATGTACGTTATCGTCGTTATTTTCAAAAGAGTCGATGATAACTTTTATATCAGCATCGGCTAATTGTTCCTCTCTAAGCTCTTTAGATCCTCGCCGTGGCATATCTATATTTGGTGGTCAGGAAAGCGTATCGGCAACAGCATTATTTCTACCAGGATTACACCCTATATCAATATTATACCGCTGTAGTTGGAGTGCCCAACTGGCAAATCTTGCGGATGCAATTTATGAAGCTGTACAACATTTTCGACACATTTTTGAGGGACGACATGTGTTAATATACACCGACCATAAGCCACTAATCCATGCATTTAAGCAACGACCGGATCGCGCCTCTCCATGGCAGTTCAGGAGGTTGGATTTCATAAGTCAGCTTACAACTGACATCATACACGTCGCCGGTTCGGATAACATCGTCGCGGATACCCTTTCACGTATAGACGAGATGGCTGTGGCAGTTTCCACAGAAACTTTGGCAGAGACTCATGCAAATGATGAGCAACTTCGTGAAATCCGCAACAACCCGAATTCATCGCTGCAACTCCGCCGACTCACACTTTAAAATCCCGAAATCGAATTATATTGCGATGTATCGTGAGGATCAGTCCACCAATTTGTGCCTGAGCAGTTGAGAAAACAAATTTTTGACTCACACTCACTGGGACATCCTGGTCAGCGCGCTTCACGAAAACTAATCGCAGAACGCTACGTGTGGCCATCGATGAATAAAGATTGTGCTAAATGGGCTAAGTGCTGCATCCCATGACAGACGAATAGAATCACGGGCCACACAATCTCGCCGATAGCAAATTTTGAGCCACCCTCACAACGGTTCGAGCACATCCACATAGACTTGATTACGTTGTCGTTTTCACAAGGATTTACTCAATGCCTTACTATAATAAATAGTAAATCTATAATAGATAGATTTACCCGATTTTCTGAAGCTGTTGCTGTGGAAAATGGAACCGCGGAAACCGTCGTCACTCGAGCATTAGTTTCTTCATGGATCTCTCGTTTCGGTGTTTCACTTCGAATCAAGTCGAATCATGTCGTCAATTCGAAGCAGCTATCTTTAGAGGCCCTCCATACCATCCGCAAGCGAACGGGATCATAGAGCGCTTGCACAGGTAGCTAAAGTCAGCTTTATTATGTCATGGAGATTCTTGGTACTATGCTTTTCCAGCTATTCTTCTAGGGCCGTTGACCGGCTTAGGCATGCGTACATTCCGGAAGATGACTTGGAGGACTACGAACAGCAATCCTCGCAGCGTGACCTTCTTACAATAAACTCAAAATCATCGACTTGTTCAGCTACAACAAACAGACCACGCAAACGCGTGCGATTTGCCATATAAGATTGATTTTTTTTTAACTTTTTCTTTTTTTTGGATATTTCGTTTATTTTTTTTTTAAAAATTCCAAACATTAATTTACCTACCTTTTACTTGCACCTATAATATAGGGCAAGTATTGGATTGGTGAAAAAATTTGAACTCGAGATAACAATAATTTCTGACGTTAAGATAATAGACAAGCTCGAAAAAGTGGGTGGTGCAGTCTAAACGGCTGGACCGATATGCTTCAAACTTCATATCTGAGCTCTGCAGGGTTTTTTTTTTTTTTTTTTTTGTTTTTTTTTTTTTTCCCGAGGGTAGGTGAAAAATCTTCAAAAGACACTATGAGGACCGTAAAACGCGTGCTCATAGTAGTGTGGGATTTTTACCCACTAAAAAAACCTCCCTTCATTATATTTCTTATTACTGTAACTAAGTATTGACTTATCAAACAGTTTTTATTTAATGAGATTAAAACGTTTGGCAGGCAATTTTCCATTGAAAGGTCCTGCATGTACCGACAAATTAACGCGGTTGTAGTTTATCGGTTTATCGAGCTAGGTCGAAAGGCTTTGTTCTTTGTAGACGGCGTAATTGATGTCGCTCATCTAAGAGTTGTAGAACCGTATTATTCACGTGACCTTCTAATCGGTTCTTGTGTTTTCGAGCAAAAGTTTTGATTTCGTCTTCCACGGTGGCAATTTTGAGATCTCTATGGATATCATTGTTTCTTATATACCACGGTGCATTCAAGATTTCTCTTAGCACTTTATTTTCAAAAGTTTGTAAAATATTGCAATTGGTTTTCTTGGTACAACCCCAGAGTTGTATACCATACGTCCAGACCGGTTTAAGCACTTGCTTATATAAAAGCAGTTTGTTATGTATACTAAGTTTAGAATACTTTCCAAGTAACCAGTACAATTCTCTGTATTTGTTTTCTAGTTCTCTGCGTTTTTTTTTCACATGCGTCTTCCATTTCAATTTTGCGTCAAGCGTCATGCCGAGGTATTTAGCCTCATTTGCAAATGGAATTTGTACCGCGTTGACAAAGATAGGTAAATTATTGATTTTTCTATAGGTAAAATTTACATGAACAGATTTAGTTTCGTTGAGCGCGATGCGCCAAACTTGTGTCCATTCATTCACCCTATTCAATGCGTCTTGCAATTTTTCGGTGGTTTCTTCGATAGTTTTGCCTGTTGCCAAAATGGCAGTGTCGTCGGCAAAAGTGCCTAAAGTGGTTCCTTCTTCTTGTGGAATATCACGAGTGTACAATAGATACAAGAGCGGACCCAGTACACTTCCTTGTGGTACTCCAGCCGATATTTCTTTAAATTGTGAGTAGTCATTTCCGTGTTTTACACGAAAGAGTCTATTTGCGAGGTATGACACCAATATTTCATATAAGTGTTTTGGCAGAACTTGTCGCAACTTGTACTTTAAGCCGTCGTGCCACACCTTGTCAAAAGCTTGAGAAACGTCTAGAAATACGCTTGAACAAACTTGTTTTTCTTCAAAAGCTTTTTCAATTACATCGGTTATTCTATGTACCTGATCAATTGTAGAATGTTTGCATCTAAATCCGAATTGATGATCAGGGATAAGATCTTTTTCTTCTATGACTGGCTGTAAGCGATTGAGTAATATCCTTTCAAAGATTTTATACATAATCGGCAAAAGCGAAATAGGTCTATATGATTTTTTCTCATTCGGTGGTTTACCGGGTTTTGGGACCATTATAACTTCCGCTACTTTCCATTGACTTGGAACATATTTTAGTCTTAGGGCGGCGTTTACAATGTGCAGAAATTTAGTTAAAGCTTTCTTGGGCAATTCTTTGAGAAGCTCTCCTGTAATTAAGTCGTATCCAGGGGCTTTTCTAGGTTTCAATTTCTTTATTTCTTGCCTAAGTTCAGTTAACGTTACACTTGCTAATGTGTAGTTGTCAGATGTTATATTCGATGCATTGATGTTTTCAATGAGCGGTTGACCATTAAACGGCTTAAACGTTTCTTCAAGGTGGGCTGCAAATAATTCAGCTTTCTCCTTATCATCTCTAGCCCATTGACCATTAATTGTTGCGATTGGCGGAGAAGGGATTTGCGGTTTTTTTATGCCTTTGACCACTTTCCAGAGTGAATAATTGGAGTCTTTTTCCGCTGTAAGATTTTCGAGATACATTTCTATTGTACGGTTTTTAAAATCCTTTATGGTTTTCTTTAACAAGTTGCTCAAATGATTTACTTTCGCTTTATGCTGCGGACAGCGAGTTTGTTGCCATCTTTTCCGCGCTTTCCTTTTCTCTTTTACCATTTCTGTTATTTCTGGAGGATATTTAAGTGCGTATTTTTCTTTCATTTGCCTTAGTGCTGGAGTATTATTCCACGCGGCACGCTGTATTATATCAACGAAGCGATCGACTTCAATTTCAAGTTCATAAGGCGTCTTGAGTGATGCATTTAGTTCTGTATTTTCTTCTATATATTTCCTGAGGCATTCCCAGTTGGTTTTACCGTTAGTTAATTTGGCTGGTACTTCCTTTCTAATCAGGGTTTCGCTCATTGTCAAAATTACTGGCGAATGATCCGACGACAAGTCATAACTCTCTTTAATTTGCGTGCAAATGCGAAGCATACCTTTCACGACGAAGAAATCTATCAGGTCGGGTATTTTGTTGCTGTCTGTTGGCCAGTAAGTTGGCTTACCGGACGAGTAAAAATCACAACCATATCCCATGCCCGCTTCGAAAAGCACTCTACCTTTTTGTGAGGTACATCTCGAACCCCAAAAGGTGTGTTTGGCGTTAAAGTCACCACCGATTACAAAACCTGGCGCAAGTGAGTTAAAAATGTTAATGAAATCACTTTTTTCAAGCACGATTCTATTTAAACAATAAATAGACGAGATATTAAAAGAATAATGTCTATTTCTTACGCGTACAGTGCAAACTTGCATAGAATTAAGCTCGACTTTTGGTTCTGGTGTATGTTCGATAGTGTCTTTTATGAAAAGCGACGAACCACCTCTTGCCCTTTCCGATGGATGGAAAGCGTGATACCCACAATAGCCTTTAATGTTAGCATACAATTGTTTCGTCATATGAGTTTCAGATATTAAACATATATCAATATTGTTTTCGCGTATAAATATTTCAAGCTCGTCGAGTCTTTGCAGGAGCCCATTGGCATTTCAATTAAGTATTTTGAGCATCTTCTTCATATTCTTCGTGGTATCTGGGTGCGACGAACATTATTTTCCAGTTTAACTAGTCTATCGAAAATAAGTTTGTTCGTTTTAGTTTGCTCTTCGAGCTTGGCAAGAATAATTGAAAAGACCTGAGATACTGGGTCTTGCGCACTATTATTTTTACTGCATTCTACTTTCGTGGCTTGAGCGTAAGTTTGTACATTGCTGTCAGGTGATTTTTCTTTTGTGATTTTAGCGGTTTTAGGCTTAACTTCACTACCCGATTTCAAGGCCGTAGTATTCGAAGCCGTAGTTTGAGCGTATGATGATTTTTCTTTCGCAATTTTTTCTTTAATAATTATTGGCTTGATCTTATTCGATTGATCCGAAACCCGATGATGTGATTTCGTAAACTTATCACGCCTTTTTTGTAACTCTTTAGCTACTTCGCAGCCTCGATAATTAGCCGGGTGGTTTCCCTTGCAGTTAATACAAGCTGGTGGTGTTTGCTTGTTCATGCCACAATCTTTGGATAAGTGTTTGCCAGCACATTTAACACATCGCGGTTCTTTTTTACAATACGTTTGCGTGTGATTGTATCCTTGGCAACGCTTACATTGAGGTATAGTCCTAGTGTTCTTACGAACGGGTTCGATTTTAACGACCATGTTCAGTATAGTTTTTATTTCATAGATTTTTTCTATGTTTTCTAATTTATCAAACGTGAGCATAAAAAGAGGTAGTCCCCGCTTTACCGTAGTTTCTTTACCGTCCAATTGCTGTTTTTCTCGTTTGACGATGTTGACAGCATCAATGATTTTGAGACTTTTATTTTTCAAGTCATTGATGACATCTTCTTTTGAGCATGAAGCATGGAGACCTCTAGCTACTACTCGTATCGGTCTTTCTGATTTATTTTCATATGTGAACCATTGAATTTGTTCGGCGTTCAGTTTGCTTGATACTAAGCGGTAGCTGTCAGAGTCTTTGACCATGACTTTCCACTGATTATTGTTAGCAGTTATGACTTTAAAGTCAGATGTCAACAATGTCTTTAGAATTGTATGTAATTTATTATAATCAACAATTCCAATCACATTTATTGGTGGCGGTAAACGTTCTTTTCGTTTCATGCCGTTTAGTTGAGAGTATTCTTTTTCTGGCTGTTCTCTCGTAATCGGGCTTTTTGGAATGTTCTCACGTCGAGTTATAACTTCCGGCGAGGACTTGGCTTTGCGTTTTTTGCCAGGTCTTTTTTTTAGAATCCAATCGGTTTCTCGACCTAATTCTTCTTCGTCGGTTCTATAGTCAATGTTAGGACTATTGTTTTCACTGGTAACAATCACATTACTAGGGTTTTCTTTTAGAACTTTGTTTTCTGCCTTAAGTTCATCTATTTCTTTTTTGAGCTCTACGCAAAGGAGCTCCATTTTATTCAGTCTGGCTCGGAGTTCAATATTTTCCTCACTCAGACTATTTAATTTCACTGAAGTCCGCTGATCGTGCGCCGACATTTGAGATGTCGTCGGACTTCTAATTCCGCACGTAATTGGTAAAGATCTTGATGGTGGCGATCTTACTACCCTTGTTCCTTTTTTAAAAGGGTCGCATAAAAGCAATAAATGGCTCTCCCCAGAATCCGTAGAGCCGACCTCCGTAGAGGGTGGATTTCCCAGTGAACCTGGACTGCCACCTGGGGTACAAATACCTTTTGTTTTGTTCATTGCATTTTTATTTTGTTTGTTGCTCTGCAGGGTAGCAATTCGAAGCGAAATCGGGACTTTTGTTCTAGCCCTGTTATTAACGGTACTTTGCTTAAGGCCAATTTCACAAAAAGACAATTTTCTCGAAAACGGCTCTAACGATTTTGATTTAGTTTTATATTCGAGTTAGTCTGGGCAAATGCTATAATATGGCGTACCACGTTTTTGGCTAAAAATACGTATAACGGTACTTTTCTTATTAATAGACTTTAGAAATATGGCTATTTATCAGCTAAAACTCAATGGATTTCCATCAAAAGCGAGATGTGGGCTTAATAAAATGTAGCATTTAAATCGTGCGCTTTATTTAAATAGAAGGGGAGATATGCGGTGACTACGACATTTTGGCGACCCGTAAGCAAGTACGGCTCACACATCGGACAACACACAAAAAAAAACAAATACGGTTCTCTCACATCTGGTGACAAAAAATCCAAAATACGGTTTACATATCAGGCGATGGGTAGCAACAGCCGTTCTTAATTAGCTGGATGCAAAAAAAAAAAAACTTTTTACTGACTGTCGGGTCAAGCTCACAGATTATACTCACATGTATCGATCCCCAATTAATAAAAGTTTTTTTCTTTAACAAATCTTTTTGAAGACATAAATAGTGAAATATTTTATAACGTAGTTGATTTGTTTTATATCCCCAATCTCTACATATACAACTCAGTTTTTGTTTATAGGAGTTGCGGATTCGTGATTTAAGTAGCAGACTTTTTTTCTTTCCACAGCGCTAAATCAACAATGGCTCTTTGGATTTAAAATAAAAGATACCAGTTTTATGTAAATTTTTTTAAGATTCATTTGAGCTATAAATAATCCTTCTGCATTATTCTGAAGCTGAGCTATTCTGAAAACAATTCGCGAAATCAACGCCAAACATTTTTCATCAGTTTCATCATCAGCCGCCAACAGCCATGCACCATGCAGTGGGTGACGTAATCGTGTGTATATGTTACAAAATGAATGAATGAGTTTATAAGGCAATTTTTATACATCCTTAGGGTATATTAAGTTTGATACATAGTTTGTAATATAAAATAATATTAAAGATGTGAGCAAGGTATCCAGGCAAAGGGGCCAATGGGTAGATTTAGTTTCCCCGAATGACCTTCCGTACGTGGTGTAAAATCACATCCTTCACGAGGTGTCCATGTTGTTAACTGAATACGGCGGATTTAAAAAGGAAAACTTGAAAAAACTCGTAGTCCCGGGTGTGCAACTACCTTGCCTATGTGGACGAATGGCATCACGTTACGGTTTCTTATAACGGTGAACTCTGGAAACCTTGGGGACCTTCAGTTTAAATTAAATTACCCTTACCTGCAAACAGGGGGTGAGTGCAGGTGGACTTTATCTTCCGCTTTATTCGTGGAACCCAAAAATGTCTTCTAATCACAACTTTCTACAGCCAAAAGCGAAGAGTGTAATCGGTCCTAGCTCAATAACAACCGACCGGACCAAGGAAGAAAAAGCGCTTCTTCTCGATTCTGATAAGGAAAGCGTTGGGGTAATTGACATGAATCTGGAAAGGCTCTTTCTAGAGTGAAGTGACACGTGCTCCATCACCAGCTCATCCCTCTACCATGCGTCAACCAGCTCAAAACGGACAAAAAACTGCAAGTTGACCGTAGGGAGATTATGGACTAGGAAATAGGAAGAACTGACTGACACTGAACGCAAACGGCTCCATAACGCAAGGGCTTATCTGTAGGAGGAGGTGGGTTCCTTGGCGCAGTAATTAGTGCGTTGGACTACTGCGCAAGTGGTTCCAAGTTCGAATCCAGAAAACTACCATCAAAAGTTTTTTTCACGGCCCCAACTCTCCCGAGTGTCTGACAAAAATTCAAGAGTATTACTGTCATGAGAAAGCTTCTCAAAACCCCTCTGCCCTTCGGATAATGCATAAAACTGTAGGTCCCTTCTGTATGTGCAGAAAATGTATACCACGCACAACATTTACTGTTGTGAGAAGCTTGGGCCTTGGCCCTCTATGGGTTGCTTACGGCCTGATATTTTATTTCTTTTATCTGCAGGAGTGGGCGTCTGAAGCGTGAAAACCTCCAGCTAGCATACCAAAGTTGCCTGCCCCGGCGGGTGACCTTCGCACAGGGTTGCCGGTGGGATCGCCCTTTTCTGCGACGAGCACTGGCCTGTCTGGAACACATCAACAATCCTCGAGTCTGATACCCTCTCGGGGGTGCCACACTTATCAGCTGAGGCCCCGCTCCCTTCAGCTAAGGCAGGGGTAGTCCCGCAGCTGACCGGGGAGGGATCCCAGGTGGTTGGTGAGGCTAGAGTGGTTGATCCTAAGCAAGCAAGTCTTAGCTCGTCTCTGAAGGAGATTCCATCAGAGTCTTTCAAGCCTGATGTGAGTGGTATTACCGAGGATGGGAATACCATAAACTGTAGTAGTTTCGCAACAGTAGTTAGTACCGGTAAGTTCGGATCGGGAACAATCTCTCCGTAAGACAAGCCAGGTAAAACTATCGACGCGTAGACTACGCATAGGAACCGTAAGCGAAATGCTATTCGGTTAATCAGGCGGCTTAAAAAGCGTGATCCTAAACCCTATATTTACAGGGAAAGAGCGGCTCTGGATAGAGCTCGCAACACGCTGAAAGCCAAAGGGTCCAATAGGGTTGAAGGATCTGGGGCAAGCGGACTGTCTAGGAGGAAGGCGGAGAGCCACCAGGTCTCCACTTCAGCCTTGGACAGTTCCTGCTCCAAAAAGGTCCAAAGTACAAGGACACTAGAAGGACACAACACAGGGCAGACTAGGTGTACGTAGGGTCAGGCTCGAAGAGGGCGGGAAACATGTCACCTCCAACTCGCTCTCTGACAGGCTAAGACTTCCTGCTACTGGTACGGAAGCTGTCGATAGACAAGCTCCCGATCCGACTGCTGGAAGTTTAAAAAGAAGAAGACACGATGACATGATATCCCGTCGAGAAAATCGTGCAAGAGACCTAAACTAGCTATCGCTGCCAACGCGAATCTCCAGGTGGCCATCGTGTAGACCATTGGAGGTTCGTGGAACTTCGTATCCTTGAATACGATTCCACGTTAATAGTGAGGGACAATTCCCCTTTTTTGAGCAAATCTCCACCTACAAAGGTTTCAAAATCCTTCTGTTTTTGCACACAGGCGGTTGATTTCTGCTGTAGGCAAGCCAACGCAAATAGGGATCCACTTAGTTTCTTCCTCAGATCGTTTATGTGTGGCTTCTATAGAAAGTGATTGTTGACAATGATACCCAGATCTTTATACTGACTTGGTTGGCACAAGGTGTTAAATCGGATATCTGGTGCCGGGTATTGAGGGCTAAGAATGTGCATAACTTTAGTTTTGGATACGTTGAACACAAGTCCATTGTCGGCACTTTCCTATTTCTTCGAGCTCATTCTGCATCATCCTCGTTGCCTCACTTATATCCTTGTGACATACAACTATTGCGGTGTCATCTATGATGCGAATGGTACACTCTTTTTTAAGCATTTCAACATTCCATTTGTATATAATATAAAGAGTAGGGGGCCGAGTTTAGGTCCTTGCGGTACCCCATACTGGACTCCGTATTCTGTACTGCAAGAGTTCTTAGTTTTAACACGGAAAATCTTTTCTGTCAATTAGTCCCTTAACCACTCCATCAGCTTTCCCCGTAATCCCAATCTTTTCAAAACATAAATTACTTACTGTGATCAAGTGTGTTAAATGCTAAAAAAAAACAAGGACTTGGTGTTTTTTAGCAAGGTTACTGTTGACAAGATTTGAAAAATCACCGAGAGGGTTATTTGTGCATTTTCCGTTCCCGAACCCGTACTTGTTTTTGGATATCAGATCATGTTTCTCCATAAAATTCCATATACGATTAGATACTATTTGCTCCAATACCTTCTCAATGACTGGCAATATTGCTATGGGACGATAGCTTGCTATCTCTTTTTGGCTCCTCCCTTGTAGATTGGTCTAACAAGTATAGGTTTCTCCCAATAAAATAGAGGTCCTCAGTGTTGGGCTTTGGTGAATTGCTACTACTGTGCTACATGAATGTTTAATAGATGCTGCTTGACTGTCGAAATTATATTTCCACAATTTTTAACTAACAGAGTCTTTGTACGATGAATATTTCTTCAATATAAAGGTATACATATTAAGTTTGATACATAGTTTGTAACATAGAGAAATATTGAAGATAGACCCAATAAAGTATATATGTACAGTGATGGACATAAGTTTTCACATACAGCAGTTTTCGAAGTAAAACGATTATTTAAACAAAAACTAAATGAGATTTTTTATTAATTCTTTTAGGAAAATAAACAATAAATATTAAGCTACAAAATAACGCATAAATTAAGAGACATTAATGTGTAATTGTTTTAAGAAAATTGAAAAGTAAACTAAATTCATTATTTTAGCCGGGACAAGAGTTTTCACTCAGTACAATGTAATTAGCCCATTAATAAACTATTGATGCGAAGATGTTACCTGTTACAATATTATTTCCGTTTGTCTATTGGAAAAAAGTTCCGTTAAATATTTAAGTAGAAAAAACGGATATTTTTGTGCTTCGTTAGTTTGTAAGAGATCAAAGTCTAAACATGGTGCGCAGGCAGAAAGAAACAACCAAAGAAGAAAGAAAAATAATTGTGAAACTACATAAAGAAGGAAAATCATATTCCGACATTGGCAAAATAGTGGAAAGAAGTCCATTTACAATTTGCAGTATTATTAAGCGCTTTAAAAATGATGTTTAAGTTTCGAGAGTTCCCAACGGTCTGATCGCCCGAGGAAGTTAACTCCAAGAGAGGAAGTTGTGCGAACAATTAAAAAAAACCCAAGACAACATCATCAGAGCTAGCAGCACAAGTCAAAACTGATTTTAAAAAGGATGTTCATCCCAAAACGATTCGAAGGGTTCTTCATCGCGCTGGGTATAATGCACGGGTAGCAAGGCGGCAACCACTCATGAGTAAGTCTAATAAAAAAATTTGGCATGTGCGAGGAGGGCCTCGTAGTGTTCTGAATTGGAACTCGAGATATTAGTCAATTCTGAAATTACTTTGATAGATAGTGTGTCTGCGGGATTCTGTTTGTCTGTCTGTATGACGAGTGAATCAATTTATTTTAAACTTCATGTTAGGGAGCTATTGCATGGCCCCTAAAGGGAACATTGAAATTTTTGTTGTAGCCCTACTCTTAGAGTTCCTTTACGTAGCGCCATTTTCACAAAGACGGAGTTTTCTCGAAAATGTTTTCAACGATTTTGATAAAATTTTATATTTCAGTTAGTTTAGGCGTACCAAGCTCTTGGATAAAAATGCATATAACGGTACTTAGCTTGTTAAATGGTTTAAGTAAAGCAAAACACTGGCAATACTGGACATGCGAAGGAATACAGCATTTTAAAAATTCAAGAAAAAATATTTTTGAAAAAAAATTGTAGTTTTTTAAACTTATTTAGTTTTCGATAGCAGCATAGAGCTAACATATACGATCCATTCGTGCAAATGACTTAGTTTTTGAGAAATCGAAATCGAATGAGGTAGCAGCAAGAGAAGAGAATATAGGGAAGGCCATGCGCTCTTCCAAAATCTGTAAATCGGGAACTACTTAGCGGATTTGAATGAAACTTGAAATTTAAATAAATCGTAATATCAAAATGACCTATTTTAAAAATTATTTGGATAACATGAAAACGGGGGGAGATACAGTGGGGTAACTAGATACTCCATTTTTTAATTTTTCTCAGAAAATATAAAAGATACAGGAATTTTCGTATTGTTTTCACAATCTACACAAAATTCTACGTATCTCCAATTTTTTCATATTTTTTTCCATTTATGGGGGTTGGACAACATTTTTCAAATGTTTGGCAAGCTTTTTTGTTCAACAAATTTTGCCAGAAAAATTATTTCTTACATATATGAAGCCCTTGCAAAATTCTCTTTAATTTGATATGCCACATGATGGGAAACAAAATATTTTTTTTTGCCCTTCATACAAGGTGCCCAACAAAGAACCCCCAAAATGAAATTCATTGCCACCATCTTGTGCGGACTCCTACATAATGTATACATAGCGAAAGTTTCAGCTCTCTATGTCTAACGGTTCAAATGTTACAGGCCTGTGACAGACTGACGGACAGGCAGACACCGTATCAAACCCATAACTGTTCCGTCTTTCCTTTTAAGGTCCGGAACACTAAAAATGAGGTTAGAGTTCGCGAAAAATTTTGAAAATAAGCCTGAGGACTTTTGGAAGAATGTTTTTTTTTCAAACGAAAGCAAATACAATATATTCCAATCTGACGGAAGGATCCTCGTGTGGAGAAAACCCAACACAGAAATGGACTTGAAAAATATAACTTCCACGGTAAAACATGGTGGTGGTGGGATTATGGTCTGGGGCTGTATGGCTTCATCGGGTGTTGGTGAACTTGTTTTTATCGAACAAACCATGAATCAGTACATTTACATTGATATTATAAAAGACAATGTGCAAAAAGTGCGGAAAGGTTAGGTTTAGAAAGAAATTCCTACTTTTAACAGGATAACGATCCAAGACATATGGCGCATAATGTACGTATGTGGATCGCTTACAACCTTGCGCACACTCTACCAACTCCTCCGCAATCACCAATTGAACACGTGTGGAACGAATTGGAAAATCGAGTCCGAAAACATAACATTTCTAATAAGCAGCAGTTAAAGGAAGACCTTCAACTCGAGTGGCAAAATATTTCGTCTGACTACACGAAAAAACTTGTTGGATCAATGCCTAACAGATTAAGATCGTCATCAAACAAAAATGACTCTCAACAAAATACTAGTTCCCACACTTTCACTGTTTATACCCTATCCTAAGGGTATATTAAGTTTGATACATAGTTTGTAACATAGAGAAATATTGCAGACAGACCCAATAAAGTATATATATAAATGATCAGTATCAATAGCCAATTCGATTGAGCCATGTCCGTCCGTCTGTCCGTCCGTCTGTCCGTCCGTCTGTCCGTCCGTCTGTCCGTCCGTCTGTCCGTCCGTCTGTCCGTCCGTCTGTCCGTCCGTCTGTCCGTCTGTCTGTCACCAGTTTTTGGGCCTTAAATTTTGAGCTAGGTCAATGAAACTTTGTATGCGAGGTCTTTGGACATCGGGACAGAACAAGTGTAAAAATTTTTAAAATCCGCCCACTGTCACGCCCACTTTTCAAAAAATCACCTTTTTTCACTATTTTCATATGAAACTCGAAAAAACTTACTTAAGCAAATATGTAGATATCCACTGAATCTACAAATCGTCTATACATTGTATATGGCCACGCCCACTTTTTAGGGGCGTTTACTTCAAAAATTAATTTTCGAGTAAAAATATTAGTTTATAGGGCAAAATAGAACATTTTGTGTCAATACATTTTCCACCGCCCACTGATACGACCAAATAAGATAGGGATAGGGTATCATACGATCCGCTCCAAGCGGATTGTAGCATTTTTTCACTGGTTTTAATTCAGTATTGTCTACTATGTGAAAACTTTTGTCCCGGCTAAAATAATGAATTTACTTCACTTTATTTTCTTAAAACAATTACACATTAATGTCTCTTAATTTATGCGTTATTTTGTAGCTTAATATTTACTGTTTATTTTCCTGAAAGAATTAATAAAAAATCTCATTTAGTTTTTGTTTAAATAATCGTTTTACTTTGAAAACTGCTTTATGTGAAAACTTATGTCCATCACTGTATATAAATGGTCAGCATCACTAGCCGAGTCCGTCCATCCGACCGTCTGTCTGTCACCAGTTAATGGGCCTTAAATTTTGAGCAAGATCGATGAAATTGTATACAAGATCCTTGGGAAAGGAAGCACTACAAGTGTAAACGTTCTCAAAATCCGTTCACTACCACGCCCACTTTCGGAGAAAATTCACGTTTTGCAGTTATGCTTCCCTATCCAAACCGTATCTTAAATTTGACACATAGTTTGTAACACAGAGAAATATTAATGATGGGTCCAATACAAGATGTACATATAAATTATCAGAACTAGTAGAAAATTCGACTAAGCCAAATCCGTCTATCTGTCCCCAATTTTTCTACAATAATTTTGAAATAGATTGATGAAATTTTATATATGTTATGAGGACTTTGGAAAAGTAAACAGTTCAAGTGTGAAAATTAAAAAAAAAAACCAGTGAAAAAATGCTACAATCCGCCTGGAGCGGATCGTATAATACCCTATCCTTATCTTATTTGGTCGTGTCAGTGGACGGTGGAAAATGTATTCACAAAATTTTCTATTTTGTCCTATAAACTAATATTTTTACTCGGAAATTAATTTTTGAAGTAAACGCCCCTAAAAAGTGGGCGTGGCCATATACAATGTATAGATGATTTGTAGATTAAGTGGATATCTAAATATTTGCTCAAGTAAGTTTTTTCGAGTTTCATATGAAAATAGTGAAAAAAGGTGATTTTTTTGAAAAGTGGGCGTGTCAGTGGGCGGATTTTAAACATTTTTACACTTGTATTGCTTACTTTTCCAAAGACCTCGTATACAAAATTTCATCAACCTAGCTCAAAATTTAAGGCCCAAAAACTGGTGACACACGGACGGACGGACGGACAGACAGACGGACGGACGGACATAGCTCAATCGACTCGGCTAGTGATGCTGATCATTTATATATATACTTTATTGGGTCTATCTGTAATATTTCTCTATGTTACAAACTATGTATCAAACTTAATATACCCTTAGGATAGGGTATAAAAAACAAAACATATGGAAATGCTACACTCCGCCTAGAGCGAATTGTGTTGTTGCACTATTTCGAGGGGGAATTGGGTATAATCAATTTAAAACAAATGTAATGAACTTTGGTGAATTGGGGTCCTTGCTGGCATGCTAGTTCCGGCTATCTGCTCGTCGGAGGGCGAGGGAACTTGACCCTGTTCATTAACAAAAATAAATCATGCAAGTCTTTATTGCGCGCTGGTGTTTTGCCGCTGCGAGGAATTTTCTTGACCTACCATACCATGGTTGTTCTACTCGCCTCAACAATCCCTTAAGTTGGCATCTTCTCTTCCCTACTTTAGCTTCATCCTTCCGTATCCAAACTTCCTCCTCATCCTCTTGCGCCACTTCAATTCTAAAAGCCATTATCATTATATTCTTTCTCTACAATTTATTAAAAATCTTCTTTGTATATGCATTAATACAATAGCAACTCTTTCATTTAATAACTAAACTTATTAAACTAATTTTAAATTCAACATTCCAAAAAAAATTAAAATCTCTCAATAAAAAAAAACTAAAACAATTTCTATATATTTATATACTTTTAAGCTTTAGCCCCAATGTACTTCAACAAAAAAAATACTATAGTCAATTGTCCCCCTCCCTTTGGCGAAAATTCTCACTTTATATACGTAAACTTATTCACTAGCACTCACCCCTCTTTCCACGCAACTGGCGATGACGTGGCCACAGCATACAGGTTGCTCCTTGCGTATCTAAGCACTTTTTCACAACATATATATATAAAATATTAACTTTCGCCAACTACCACATTAATACTCCCTTAAGGGGCTAGAAATATATGACGCTATATATAGCTATATATAAAAATTCCTTTACTTTGCTTTACGTTCAAAAATAGTAAAATAAAAAGCCGTAGCTCAGTGGTTAGTGCGTTGGACTACTGCGCTAGGGATTCGAATCCAGGAAAATACCACCAAGGTTTTTTTCACGGCCCCACCTCTTGCGAGGGTCTGACAAACATCCAAGAGTATTAATTGTCATGAGAAAGCTTCTCAAAAACCCTCGTGCCCTTCGGATACGTCATAAAACTGTAGGTCCCTTCTGTACGTACAGGAATTTATACCACGCACAATACGTAAAGCTGTGAGAAGCTAGGCCTTGGCCCTCTATGGGCTGCTTACGGCCTAATATTTATTTATTTATATTTAAAACTAAATGAAGGCGAAGCTTTCTTCTTTACGTTAATATAAAATAAAAAATAAAAAAAAAAGATGATTTAATTTGCTTCTCTCCGCTGTATTTGAACCGGCGTACATCCGTTTCAACGGACTTGGTCCTTTCCGCTGGACTATCGGTATTTGTGTCAATCCGCAGCCAAAGTTCTCACTTTAATCCCGGTGACTTATGGGATTTTTCTATTTCTCAACGTTCCCGAGGGATGTTTTTCCAAGGGTGTTCCTAGGCGGTTTAAATAATATAGGCGGCCGTCGCAATAATTTGTCAGGCCGCCACTTTGTCTGGAAAATTGCACTAAGGTTACAACTAATTAAAAAAAAAATTATAAAATTTTATGTTTTTACCTTTGTCTGGTTTTTCATTTGTTTTGTACTTGTGTACAAATTTATTCCCATGGTTGGGTATTATTTTTTTTAAATATCTCTACGTAAGACTGCACTACGTAAAAAAAATGTTATATATAAACTGGGCACTGAGATAACCGCCGCTTCTGAGTTCCGAATGGAAAATAATCCCTTTGTTCAAATTATTGAACAAATCCAACCAAGTTTAAATTCCATATTGAATTTTCCAGTCTTCCCTCAGAGCATTTATACTGTTATACTGTTTTTTACAAATATTCTTTCGAGTATCATTTTTGAGTAGTACTACTCAACTCGCCCCTTCTCACCACATTCAGCACACACTTAACTATTGGTGACAATCGGTGTGTGTCTACAATAAAACCGATAACCTAATCGGTGTTTGTCAAGAATTTGACAACTGTCACCGCAGAAAAGACACCAGCTGATCAATATTACACATTTGCAACACAGGGCTTTGCGTTTTTGGGAACTTGTCTACCCGAAACTGCAAATAAAACCCACAAGACGATTGATGGAGGTCTTAACTTGACTAGGCATGATTATTATTTCAGGGTCAGAAAGTGCTTGTAAATCGCGAAGAATTGGTTGACAACCCACGGATTCATGAGTATCTGAGCGCAGCGCACATTTGATGCTCGAAAGATACAAATCCCAGGTATTTTGCTATTCTTCTATCAATACTCGCAAGTTACTTAAGACACTGCGGTTGACCCGTTCTGTAATATTGGCTTGCGGTTCGCATGTGCCTAATGCCATACCTAGTTAAGAAATATTTAAATTCATTACCAATGAATTGCCGTCCATTATCGGAATGTATCACTTCAGGTGTTCCGAAGGCATGAAACACATCGCTTTCCAAATATTGCACTACTCGTTCCGAAGTTTTCAAAAATACGTATTTCGTAAAGTTTTCGAAAGCTATAAAAACATAAGCGTTACCCCGTTTTGTACGTGGATATGGTCCCAAGAAATCAAATTACAAGCGTTGCATCGGACGTTCAGACTCAGTCTGTTTGGTGATAGGGGGACGGAGAATCGAGTTTGGTTCCTTGACAGACTTACAAATCTTGCAATCACTGACATATTGCTTAATATCTTTTGCCATTTTGGGCCAGTAGTATTTTTCCCGTATTCTGGCATAGGTTTTAGCGAAACCACTGTGGCAAGTAAGCTTAGTGTCATGAGACATTTGAATGGCTGTTCTAACCAGTAAGTCAACCAAAGACGCCATAACGAGTCCTCGTCTCCCACCTCACCACTTCTAAACCTAACTCTTTTGTATATATATTTTCCCGATACAGCTAGGTTAGGAAGAGCAGACTGATTTTTGGAGATGTTTTCTCTAAACTCGGAATATTGCTTCGAGTCAAACTGATCCGATTCAAGGTCCACTTCTACGCCGATCGTCTTTGCCGAAATTTCTTCCATATCCCCAGGAGACAGAGCATCCGGTACCACGTTCAGAGATCCCTTGCGATGTTCGATAGTGAAGTCAAAAGCTTGAAGCTCCAAGCTCCACCTCGCTAATCTGCCATTCAATTCTTTTAGTGACGTCAGCCATTTAAGACTTCAATGGTCAGTCACTACTCTAAAAGGTGATCCCTCAACATAGGCTCCAAACTTCCGTATGCTTAAGACAGCTGCAAGACATTCCAGTGCATTGACAGTGTAGTTTTTCTGAGCCTTGTTAAGTTTTTTGGACATGAAGGCGATCGGTTTTTCATTTGAACTCTCATCGAGTTGAAAGAGAACACCACCGACACCTTCGGAAGACGTATCGCATTGTATGGTAAATGGTTTACCAAAATCTGATTGAGACAACACTGGGGCAGATGTTAGGGCGGTTTTAAGCGCGTTAAATGCTTCTAATGCTTGCGCTGATAGCACGAAACCTTTTCGCTTTTTTAGGCAATCTGTTAGAGGGGCTGCTAAATCTGAGTAATCTCTTATGAATCGTCTGTACCTGCGAACCTGTCGAGGAGTCTTGGGAACAGGAAAATTGACCATTGCCTCAATTTTGTCGGGGTTGGTTTTTAAAGTACCTTGGCCAACAATATACCCGAGATACTTTATCTCCCGCATGCAGAACTTACTTTTATCAAGATTTGTGGTTAGGTTTGCCCTACGCAGGCAACTAGCTACCTCGTTCAACACACGGATGTGAGAGTCAATATCCGCTGAAAATATCAACAGGTGATCCAAATAAACGAAAACATGTTCTCGCAAACGTGACGGGATGACGCGATTCATAAGCCGACACATTCTCTGGGCAGCATTTCACAAGCCAAAAGGCATTACTGTAAATTGATACAGAGGTACTGCAAATGCCGTTTTCTGTTTCCGATTCTTCTTCTAACGGGATCTGCCAAAACGCATCTTTCAGATCCAGACCCGTTATAAAGAATGTGTCCTGCAATCGACGAAGGAGACCGTCGATATGTGGTAGCGGATATGCGTCTTTGACTGTAACTGCATTGACTTTCCGAAAATCGAGGCATAGACGAACTTTACCAGGCTTCCTTACCAAAACCGTTGGGGAACACCAAGGTGAATTGCTCTCCTCAATCACCCCAAGTTCTAACATACGGTCCAACTCTTTATAAACTTCTTCCTGACGAACTGGAGACAAAGGATAATGACGCGATTTTATTGGCGTTGCGTCCCCTACATCAACGATGTGGGTTTCCAAATGAGTTCTACCAAGACCTACCTCAAAAAAATTGGGAAACAGCTTTTTTTTGGCCTTAATACGAAGGTTTTGTTCGGGAGTAAGAACTATCAGATCAGCATGTTGTTTGAAATCGCCCTCTTCTTCATGAGGTAAAGCATCGGCTCGAATTTCGCTGACTTGTGGAATCAGATGGAACTCTCTCCGAAAATTCATCCTTTTTAGTTAAGTTGGGAATAAGGTAGAAGGTAATTAGTTTTATTACCGCGTTTAGCGTGGTTGGTATTTCGCAATAACCAACAATGTCATGCGGCTTGCCGTCAGCAGTATGCACAACGTTTTTATAAGGCTTAACCTTAATACCGTTTGCTTCTACCAATTCCCAACACCCACTACCTAACACGGAGATAGATGCCCCGCTGTCCAGTAAACCAACAACTGATTCACCATTCAGCTGAACATTGGCATACATCCATCCATCTGTGTCTGCTGAAATTACAGATTCCAAAATAAGTCTGCGATATTTTTGCCGATTTCGAAACTGTTATGAGCCAAGGTAGGGCCACAGAGGCAACTTCGGTGTAGGCGAGGAGGGCGGCGGCATGCTTGCGTCGCTCAACTTAAGCTCGTCGGACGGGGTGGTTCTTGCCAACCTCTCTTTACACCACCTACTCAATAACAAAAAAAAAACATGCCATGAAAAGATGGTTAACCTAAGACAGAAGAAGAATCTAAACCCTAATTCCCTAACTTGACTTCGGACGGACAGAGAAGAATAGGAAGGAGTTTCCGCCCGTCTTGGACAATAGGGAACCCGAATACTGAGTAGTATGGTTCGAACGTTGTCGCGTCGTGAACCACACTCCTCAGAGAAAATGTGGCATTGCTAACATACATGTCCCAATTCTTCTGGTCGCTTCCAAGGTAGGACCGAATCTTTGTCAAGACTGACCGATTAACTCTCTCAGAAGCATTCGCCTGTGGAGAGTATATTGTGGTGCGGACATGTTTAACACCATATTTTGACAAAAAGCTGGAAAACAATTCAGATGTAAACTGTTTTCCGTTGTCTGAATGGACATATTCTGGGACACCAAAGACATGAAATACACTTTCTTCTAAATACCGAACTACCTCAGCTGCTGTTGCTTTACGAATAAGCCTCAAAAATACATATTTACTAAAATGGTCAAGTACAATAAAAATATGTGTATGTCCGTTTCTAGTCCGAGGGTATGGTCCTAGGAAGTCAATGTCAAGTCTTTGGAAAAGTCGTTCTGTTATTGTTTGTTGTCCCATTGGTGGTCAAGAGATCATATTTAGGGGTTTATTGCACTTACATATATCACAGGTTCTCACCCACTCCTGCACATCAGTGGTCATCCCCGGCCAAAAGTACTCCTGCTTTAATCTGGATAAGGTCTTATTAGAATTGTGGGACACATTCTCTGGGCAGCGTTACACAGTCCAAACGGCATAACCGTATACGGCCGACCAGGGACTGTGAAAGCTGTCTTCTCCCTTGACTTGCGCTCCAGAGCAATCTGCCAGAATGCGTCTTTCAAGTCAATACCTGAAATAAAATGAGTGTCTTGAAGACGACTCAACAAACCCTCTATGTGTGTAAGCGGGTAGGCATACTTCTTCGTCACGGCATTCACTTTACTAGAGTCCAGGCACAATCTATTTTTACCAGGTTTTCGCACCAGTACCACTGGCGAACTCCAGGGACTGTTGCTTTCTTCGATAACGCCAAGAGAAATCGTCCGGTCAAGCTCGTCATATAAGAGCTTTTGTATCGCTGGGGACACTGGGTAGTGTCTCTGCTTTATGGGGATCTGTTCATCTTCCACCTCTATCACGTGCTCTTCCAACTTGGTCTTGCCCAATCCCAACTCCACAAAAGATAGGAACTGCCGTTTAATCTTTTCGAGTTCTTAGGCCTGTGCTGGAGAGAGTGCCTGGACTGGTGACCATTCGGTTGTCGGCGATGGAGTGTCTAGTTCGCTAACTATACCTGGAGCTACTCTGAATGTACTCCAAAAGTCTACCCCTAAATAGAGGCACTGTTGCATGGTGGGTACTATAAATAATTCTAGCTGGTAAGACTTGCCACCCCAGGAGACTGTCGTCTTAAATCGTCCTAATATGCGTTAATGGTTCCCGTCCGCGGTTCTAACGTCTGTTGTCATGTCTGTTAATTCTATGTTGTGTCTTTTTATGAAGTCCTTGGCGTCCTTCCCTAAGCAGCTGATGGAAGCTCCACCCATAATCTCCTCATCACCTATTCTAACTTTTGCATAGGGCCTGTTGTCGTCAGTTAAAGATATCACAGTCGCTATTATTCTACTCTTTAATCGTCTAGTCATTGCACATTTCTCCCTTAGCCTCTTTATTTTATTATGCTTTCTTCTACTATTTGGTCTTTCTAAACTTTCTAACTCTTCTCTAAAAATTCGTTTTCTCGCCGCCTCGTATTCTTGAATTCGAACGTGCAAGCTTTTGTATTGAGGAGGACCGTCTTCGTGGAGGTGTCATGAAGTTGTAGGTCCCTCTCCTATTACTGCCATGGTGTGACTTTGGGTCACAGTTGAAATTTCAATAGCTGCCGTTTTTCCAATATAAAATAATATAACTAAGAGCTAACAAAGTTTTTTTTTGGTTTTCTCCATTTATAATAACAATACAAACTATGAAATAATGAATTCAAATATAATGATACAGGTCCCTCTCCTATTACTGCCATGGTGTGACTTTGGGTCACAGTTGAAATTTCAATAGCTGCCGTTTTTCCAATATAAAATAATATAACTAAGAGCTAACAAAGTTTTTTTTTGGTTTTCTCCATTTATAATAACAATACAAACTATGAAATAATGAATTCAAATATAATGATACAGAAAAAAACGCGTTTTTCCATATGTGAATGTAAGTCACATCATAGCGATTTATGTGCGAAAAATAGCATGGCAGGAATAGGGTTAAATAAGACACAAACAGAACTTATAAGAACACAATAAAATACTCTCTTGTATGGGGAAAGTATTTTAAAAGTTTTTGTGTTTAAAATTACTTAGGTTTTACTAGAAAATTATGAATTTTAACAGAACTCAAGTTGACACAACTATCCTCGATTCAGTCTCACACATCCAAGGAAAGGATTATGGGAAGCTAACCTGTCAGATGTTCTTATTTCGTGAGAAGAAAACTGCTTGATAAGTCGAACACTTAGTTGTATAAGCAATAAAAATCAACAAATACAATAGTTTGTTGAAAATAAATAAATATTAGGCCGTAAGCAGCCCATAGAAGGCCAAGGCCTAGCTTCTCACAATTGTACATGTTGTGCGTGGTATACATTTCTGCACATACAGAAGGGACCTACAGTTTTATGCCGTATCCGAAGGGTAGAGGGGTTTTGAGAAGCTTTCTCATGACAGTTATACTCTTGAATGTTTGTCAGACATTCGGAAGAGGTGATCGGATGGTCGCTCTTGAGCCTTGCTTTCAACTACTTGATGTTGGTCTATGCTCTTATTTCTTATCTGATTCAAATTCCGCTTAATTTCTCTATTATTGTGAGTTAAAATGCAACAATACGATCGGGGACCTAATTGTTTTTTAATAGTACCTTGAGTCCAAATTGATTTGTTAGGATTTTTATAATCTCTTACCATAACGCATTGCCCTGTTGAAATCATGGTATTTGCGATTCCCTTTAAAGTTTATTATACTTTAATTTTGACTTTCAACTATAATTTCTCTACTTGTAGAAGCCTTTAAGTCACTTAAGCGTGTTTTCAAAAGTCGCCCAAAAAAAGTTTAGTAGGAGAATCCCCAGTGGTACAGTGTATGGTATTGCGGTAGACGATGAGATATCTATTTAAAAATGTATCTAAACATGAATTTGTGTCTTCTTTAAGACTTGCTAGAATGGATTTTTTTAGTGTTTTAATAAAGTTTTCTGCTTGACAATTCGTTGCTGGGTGCCCTGGGGCAGTAAGGATATGCTTCATGCCGTTGTAAAATTTTGCAAATTCTTCAGACATGAACTGTCGTTTATTATCGCTTACGAGATAATCTACTAACCCACAACGACAGAAAAATTCCCTTAATTTATTAATAGTAAACGACGCAGTAATTTCTTTTGTCTTAAAGACTTCAACCCATTAAGAGTACGAATCGATTGCAACTAACAGATAAACATTTTTAATGGGTCCAGCAAAGTCCACATGAATTCGACTCCATACTGAGTGAACAGGACTCCAAGGAATCAAAGAAAACTTCTCAGGACTTTGTTGTAGTTCTTGAAAAGGAATGCAATCGCATTTTTGTTTTAACAATTCCTAAATGTGAAGCGTGGAGTTGCTTGAGAATAATATTTCGTAGCCCCAAAGATCTATAGCCCCAAAGGATACAACCATATTCCACAGAAAGCTCATTAGCTTTGCTACGGAATTGAATGAACTCAATACCTTGCAACATGTGAACCGTTCCGTTTTTAATGGCATCGCTGAACTTTGATAAAACTGGATCACATCTTGTCTCGCGAGCTACGTCCTTTAAATTCAAGAAAAGGTTGTTGTCCGTTTCGACTAAATTACTAAAATTGCATTCCGCATGATCTTTTATAAAAAAAATGCCTGTGGCATCCTTGATAGTCCATCAGCATTATTTAGAGAACCTCTAACATATTCAACAGAACAATCAAACCCTCATAATATAAACGACCATCTTTGTATACGCGCTGATGCCTTTATAGATAAACCTTTATGCTCACCAAATATGCCAATCAAAGACCAATGGTCTGTTCGTAAAATGAACCTGTTACCCAAAAGATATTGTTTTAATTTAGTTACGCAAAAAATTATGGCAAGTGCTTCTTAGTGCTGAGACAAATTCTCACTCTTGGATAAAGCCCTCGAAACGAAAGCTATATGCTTAAGACTGTCTTGCATTTTATGTGACAGAACTCCAGCTACAACCTTGTCACTAGCATCTGTAGTTAAAACTATAGGTAAACTTGGATTGAAGTGCACCAGCACTTGATCTGATGTTATCTCAGATTTTATTAATTCATATGCCTTTTGGCATTTAGTTTTTCCATATATTTTTCGACGTTTTTATTAGAACTGACTGATAGTCCTTAGGAACAAAATACAGTATAAATTGTGAAAAAAATTAAAATCCGCCTACTACCACACCCACTTATTGAGAAAATTCCTGTTTTGGAGTAATTTGATTTTGTATACACATTTGCATGCACATTTCCAGAAATCGCACACGATGGGGCGTAGGCATTGTAGAGGCCCTAGGACCCACAAGGAGATACAGGATATAATAAAAAAAAATGCTACAATCCGCATGGAGCGGGTCGTATGATACCCTATCCCTATCTTATTTGGTCGTTTCAGTGGGCGGTGGAAAATGTATTCACACAATTTTCTATTTTGCCCTATAAACTAATATTTTTAAACGAAAATTAAATTTTGAAGTAAACGCCCCTAAAAAGTGGGCGTGGCCATATACAATGTAAAGACGATTTGTAGATTTAGTGGATATCTACATATTTGCTCAAGTAAGTTTTTTCGAGTTTCATATGAAAATAGTGAAAAAATGTGATTTTTTTGAAAAGTAGGCGTGTCAGTAGGCGGATTTTAAAAATTTTTACACATGTAATATGTCTCAAACTTAATATACCCTTAGGATAGGGTATTAACACACAATAGTTCACCCAAAAAGGAATTATGTCTTATATTGTTTTTTATACCCTATCCTAAGGGTATATTAAGTTTGATAATTAGTTTGTAACATAGAGAAATATTGCAGGTAGACCCAATAAAGTATATATATAAACGATCAGCATCACTAGCCGAGTCGATTGAGCTATGTCCGTCCGTCCGTCCGTCTGTCCGTCCGTCTATCCGTCCGTCTGTGTGTCACCAGTTTTTGGGCCTTAAATTTGGAGCTAGGTTGATGAAATTTTGTATACGAGGTCTTTGGAAAAGTAAGCAATACATGTGTAAAAATTTTTAAAATCCGCCCACTGACACGCCCACTTTTCAAAAAAATCACATTTTCTCACTATTTTCATATTAAACTCGAAAAACCTTACTTGAGCAAATATGTAGATATCCACTAAATCTACAAATCGTCTTTACATTGTATATGGCCACGCCCACTTTTTAGGGGCGTTTACTTCAAAATTTAATTTTCGTTTAAAAATATTAGTTTATAGGGCAAAATAGAAAATTTTGTGAATACATTTTCCACCGCCCACTGAAACGACTAAATAAGATAGGGATAGATTATCATACGATCCGCTCCAGGCGGATTGTAGCATTTTTTCACTGGTTTTAGTTTCGTTTTTTTGGTTTTATCAGAAAAAGAATAAAATAGATTTCAACGTCGAGGAACGACTGAATGAGAACTGTCACATTGACAACGAAACAAGGGTGAGTATATTTTGCTCTGCATTTTTGTTTTATTTAATGTTACAATTTCCTCTACTTTTTAAGGATATCCTTGTTGCCTAGCAGTTGCTCCAGCACCACATCGCTCAGGGGAACGAGAAACCTGCGAGCTCTGTGAACCACACCGCTGACGATTTGGTTCCAAACATGGAGGCACAGTGATATGCAACCCTCATATATATTAGTGCAATAAAAATTAAGAAGACTATTTATGATCTTCCTGCAGCTGTGTGGAGGCGACCATAACAACGGGCTAGTAGGTACAGTTAACTTGTTTAGATTCGAATAGGCAAAATGGAAAACCAGCTGAATTTCTTGTTGTCGATGACACACTTGAGCTGCTACTGGGATTGGCAACGCGTATAGAATTTGATTTATTTAAGCGTGTAAATACTGTGCAATTTTCGTCATGTTTACCTAAGGAAAAAGGGGAATTCGTAGTTAAGTTCAAAAACAATTTTAGTGACGTGGGTAAATTTCCAGGAAAATGTTCTATTAGGTTAAGAGAGAATGCCGTGCCGTCGTTGCACTGTAAGAAACCACATGACACCGGTCGGGCGATTCAAATTTAATCCTGTGCCATTCGGCTTGAACTGTGCACCTGAAATGAAAAAAAAGTGGTAGAAACCAAATAACATACCATACCAAATCTCATCATATATTTCGATGACTTGGCTATTGCGGCTGCAAGTGAGCTTGAACACTACCAAACGCTTTCTAGCGTAATGAAACGTGCTAAGCAGTATAATATTAAGTTCAATCCTGAAAAAACTCAATACAGGCAGAAGGAAATTAAGTTGATGGGTCATTTGATTTCTGAGGGTCAGCTTCGACCAGATTTCAGGTACATCAGCGCCATTGTTGATATGACTAGGCCAACAAGCAAAGTGAAAGTTATGCGCCTGCTGGGACTTTTCAAATACCTGGCAAAATTCATTCCAAATTTATCGTGCCAGTCGGCAGCCTTGCGTAACCTCACGCGTAAATATGTTGAATGGCACTGGACTGAGGAACATGAGAAAGAACTGCTAAATCTTATAAGGATAGTAACCTCAGCAGCTGTGTTATCAGTGTATGACCCAAAGAAATCAGTCGTTATCCAAACGGATGCGTCAAGGAAAGGATTGGGATGTGTGTTAGTAAAGGATGGACATCCTGTCGCTTACGCTTCGCCCACATGAAGTGCTGCGGAGAACAAATGGGCGCAAATTGAGAAGAAATTGCTGGCTTTTACCTTTGCCTGTGAACGATTCCATTTCTTCCTTTATGGACGGGAATTCATAGTCCAAAGTGACCACAAGCCACTGAAGATACTTGCCAAACGTCATATTGATAAAGTTACGCCTCGCCTACAACGGCTGTTTATGTTTCTTCTGAAATATCCTAAGATGACTGTAGTTTATACACCGAGTAAAGACATGCTTAAGGCTGATTGCCTTTCACCTGCACAGTTGCCAAATCAATTGGAAAATGCTGAACTTTGCGGCGTTATACATAAAACCACTCGTCAGGTGTGCTTATGAGGAGAAACGTATAATCTTTATCTGCGTATTATTGGAGAAGATGAAAAATACATGCAAATTTGTAAATACGTGTAAACGCAGTGGCCTAAATATCATCAGCTCAGATGATCAGATGATTTAAGCCAGAAATTTTACAAGTACCGGGAAAATTTACACTTTGAAAATGGGCTTTTGTTTAAGGATCACCGACTGCTAGTTTCTTTAGAGCTACAGATGAAGATATGCAAGTGGCTAAACGCTTCTCACCTGGGGATTAAAAAAACACTTGCACGCGCTCGTTTGCATTACTTTTGGCCCGGTATGTCGGAAAAAATCAAACAAATCAAATGTGAAAAAATCAAGAGAAACGTTCGAAAGGAGCCATTGGTTCAGGACTCCAACCCGGATTACCCATTTCAAAGGGTAGCTATCTAATCACATAATTGAAGTGCTTGGTAAAATATTTGATCGCGTCTGATATCCATCAGAAATCATATGTGATAATAGCCCATTCGGGTCATGAGAGTTAAAGAAATTTGCAAATGAGGCCTATATTTTATTAAATTTTTCTAGTCCAAGATATCCGCAAAGCAATGGACTCGCTGAAAAAGGTGTCGCTATTGCAAAAAATCGTATGCGGTGGTGTTATGAGGCCCAAGAGGTTGACAGCTTTCAATATTGAATTCTTGAGTACAACACCACACAAGTTGCCACTATGAAATTATCCCCTGCACAATGCAGGAAAAAAATACTAAAGAAAAGCAGAAGTTTTATTATGATCGAACGGCGAGATCCTTGCCAGTCTTGAATGTGGGTGAACATGTTAACGATAGATCGTATATAGTATCAGATAATTTTGGTCATTATTTTCGAAGAAATAGACGATTTTTAGCTGAGACAAAAAATAATGAGATAAACATAAGTGAGTTACTATCGGAAGACCACATAAGAAATAATGTTAATATAGTAGACAATAACCGTGAGGATGTTGATGTAGCATTAAATAGAAGGTGTGATTAAGGAATTGTTTCAGTCGGGAACTGTAGATCAGACGAAGCCAAACGATCAAGTGAAGTACTGGACTAATCTGCAGCTCGGAATTCAGGTGATCGCGACAGCTTATTGCTTACAGAGGGCCCACAGGTTACTCAAGTACCAGGGGCAGATGCGGCACCATATGTGACGCGAAGTGGTCGTGTTAGCGCACTCCCTATTCGTTGTGCAATGTATTTAATTAAGTATATTTAAAAAAATAAAAACAGAAAAAAAAAGTGTGTAATAATGTGTAATAATAATAATAATGTAATCGCTGAACAATATAAACGTTGGGTATTGCTATTGTGAATTATTAGCTATTGTAATTCCATCAGCTTGCACTAGGTAGGCCTACAGAATATGTTTAAAATAAAGTGAGTCCAGTTGATCGCAAGCCACCAGACATTGAAGTTCTTATTTATTAGAATTTTACAATTCATGTATTCATCAAACACTTAACAGATGGTGTGTGAAACCTTGATCGTCGGCATTAGGCGTACACCCAGGACTGCAGATTGTAGCTCCAGACGTGCAACGGACAGCTTCTTTACAGGAGCAAGCTTAGACTTAAGGGCTGAACATAATCAACATTGGGGAGAATAAGCTAATGTCATAATTGACCGAAATGTTTCCTTATGTTCTGTCATTTTCAACCACTGACCGTAATACTTTTGCCCGCATAGCCACCCGACAACACAATCTACAATTTTTTTCTCTCGCGTTATTGGTTTTTAGTTTTCATTTTTCGCGTAAAAAATGGATGGAAGCAGAAATTTAATAAAACGGGAATGAAAGCAGTAATCATTCGCACATTTCCAAACAAAAAATATAAAAAAATATGAGAGAAAACATTAATGTAAACACAGGGTGGATAATTTCTACCAACTGTCAAATTCGCATATGCAATGAGCGGCTGAGAGCGCTCCCTCTAATGTTCGGTAATGTTTCCGAAAGTGACCGAAAACTAAACTAATCAACGCTGGGCTTATTATGTGTTGGCTCCTAAGGTCGTGGGTATTCGTGGGTTTTCATCTGCGTGCATATGCAGCCAAATGTTGATTATTTCTGACTTTAGCCATGATAAGGAAACCTCAACCACACCAGCTCGCTCAAAACGAAAATATACGGCACTAGCCAAAGCCGTTTCCGATGCGTCCACGAATGCTACGATGCTTGTTCTCGACTCATAAGGACTCCAAGAGATATAACGTCTTGGAATCTGAAGTTGTTCGATGTTCCTTAACTCCTTAGTAAATTCCAGCCATTGAAGTCTAAAACCCGAAGACACTGGTTCGTCCCAATCGAAGCCCTCAAACCAGACTTCTTGAAGAACCATACGGCCACGAATGATGTAAAGAAAATTAACCCCAGTGGATCAAAGATACGCATTACAGTCATCAAAATTACCCTCTTCGTCACCGTAAATTCTGGATGTTGCATCCTGTCAAGAAGTCCATCGTCCGATAAAATGTAAGAAAAACGATCAACCGATCGACAAATTGGGAGCACGTTGGCGAGCACCTAGGTCCGAACATCATTAAAATAAATAAATATTAGGCCGTAAGCAGCCCATAGAGGGCCAAGGACTAGCTTCTCACAGCTGTAAATATTGAGCGTGGTATACATTTCTGTACGTACAGAAGGGACCTACAGTTTTATGCCGTATCCGAAGGGCACGAGGGTTTTTGAGAAGCTTTCTCATGACAATTAATACTCTTGGATGTTTGTCAGACCCTCGCAAGAGGTGGGGCCGTGAAAAAAACCTTGGTGGTATTTTCCTGGATTCGAATCCCTATCGCAGTAGTCCAACGCACTAACCACTGAGCCACGGCACCCATAGATATATACCGTTGGCTCACGAGAACTATCCCCGTTCCTCCATAGAAAACGCTGACAGTGTTGATCGTCTGGCTTAATACGATCTGATGAAACATTTCACGCACATCAGCGTTTACTGCGACCTTACGCTCTCGAAATTTAAATAAGCCTGCATGGAGTTGGACAAGATTGTCAGGATCTTTGGGCAGCAACATCTACGACGACTCAGGGCTTCGGCGGGAATTTGTTTCGGTTTTGGACAATGAACGTTGGAGCGTACCAAACACGCGGCCATTTCCTTTCCAAATCTTCCGAGGAAGCGATTCTAGCGCAACCTTTCTACAACAATCCAGCATAGGTCTGGCTTGCTCCTTAGCGACTTCTAAAGGCTGATGAGACGATTTAGAGCCATAGAGTAGCTTTCAGGGAGTTTCACATTTTTAGAATCCCAAAGCAACTCAATCTCGTAGCGACTGCCTTCCAGCTTCAGTGTCCGCTCCATATCTACGGCCCGACTATCCTCTCGTCTCACTTAATCTCACTTTGGGGGGTTATACCAAACTCCACTGTAGAGAAATGACGCCTGATTAACACATGGAGATCATTTTCAGTCTTATAGTCATTGTTAAATAACAAACGTACAGTTGGTTTAGCGAAAAGAGGTGTTGCACTTGCCGATATTGAGGACTGGCCAAAAACTATCCAACCGGGGAGTGTTTTCAAGGCGCATGGTTCTTCATCATTCCCATGCCGTTGACCATGCCCCATGCATCCTGCCAAGGAGTCCATCGTCCGGAAAAACGATCCACCGACGGATGTTGGGATACAACTCCTTCAACTTACGAACATCGGTTGACTAAGTGGGCAGCCCTAAATCGCCGACGGAATAAACGTCTTTCAAGAAATGACGCTATTGACCTCTAACACCATATACAGAAATGTCCGTTCTAATCGCCTCCAAAGACGACGAAACTTAGATGTTCGTTCTAGTCCTAGTTCATTAAAATGATCTCGTTCCAACATTGCCAAGCTAGACCCGTCATCAAGAAAGGCATAAGTATCCAAAAACTATCTTATTGGAGTAACTTTGTACAAAACGGGTAGATTGATGAACATTAGAACTTGTCGCATCCTCTTTAGATGCTTCTGTCGTTTCCACACAGTCACTCTCGCTACAGAACCACGGTGTGCCAGTGTCGTATCGACCTGGGAGCACTACAGCTATGTTTATTTCCACCCATCGTGTAGAAAAATATTATTATCGAAGTTTAACTGCTTCCAATAAAACTCGAACCAGGATAAAATAAAATTATGTTGCTGCGCCAGCCTGTCCGGAAACAAATATCTCTTCCTGTATCTGCTCACCTATATTCAATTTCTAAGAAATTAGACCAAAGAAATAAATTCCAACACATTCGGTGACACGATTTTATTTTCTAAAAAAATTAACAAAATATATGTAGGTATTTCAAGATACATTTAGAAAAGTAATAGGATGTAAGTTTATCCGTGAGATGGCTAATTAGCTTCAGCAACGTTTAAAGAGCCGAACAGAATGTGCATCTGCGTCTGATAGTACGTTTACACCGCACCCAAATGCAACATTTCGGCTAGTTTCTGCATTTCAGCTCAAATACTTAGCATTTCCCCATACATTTTTCTGCATTCTAGAATGCTGGACTCCAGCGAAATACTGAATTTCGTAGCTGCATTTGTAAATTCGTCAAATCGAACAATCCTTTTTACAAATTCAGCGCGTTAAACAATGACATTTCAACCCGCTGAATAAATAAAAAAACTGCTGTCACCTAAATAACACTGAAGTTGCAGTGGAAACGCAAAATTGGATTTCGATTTTTTTTTCCTGAAATGGTGGATTTGAGTGCGGTGTAAACGTACTATGAGTCTGAGTCGGAATTTGTTAAAATATTAAATATGTGGAAAGCCGTAAGCCGCAACACAATGTGCGCCTGAATCTAAATCGTGCATCGCGAAGTTGAATTCTCTTCAACATCAAGCAGCGCCGTAAGTTTCACGGCTATGAATTTGTACGAACCAATTCTTCTTTCCCACAATGGACATCGATGAATTCGTAGAAATTGTGAGAGACAACGCTATTTTATGGAATTAATTTATTTAGGTATATCGAATGAAATTATAAAAATTGAAAGAAAAATATGGAAACATGTAACGATGTATAAAAAGAACAAGGAATATAAAGTGGCTAAATAATTGTAAACTTTGTTTCCACTTGGGAACATTTGTTGCTACATATGTAGCACATGCGCAGGACACAAATTATGAATGCAATTTCTTCTTGTTTAGCCATTAAACAAAACTTACAATAATATTATCAAAATGAAAAAAAAAAAAGTCAGCTAAATGTAAAAATAATCTTTATATCTGAGAAGTGAAATCAGGAGATGCAAATTTGATAATCTGTTCGTTCTGTTTGATATAGCGGCAAGCCGCGTGGCAAAGTTTTGACAGCACTGCAAGACTCAGACGCAGATGCACATTCTGTTCAACCTTTAAAGGTTAAATGGAATTTGTAAGCCCGCTTAAGACAAGTGGTGTCAGGTCAGTCTTTCTTACGTTTTTAATGGCTCGATGACTTTAAAGTTCTTTGCTAAGAGCCAATTTTACTCAAGATCTAAACACCAACAACGACAGAGAAAAAAAAATAGATTGTCTTGATGGGTGGCTATGCGGGCAAAAGGATTATCGTTAGAAGTTGGAGTTGACAGACCATAAGGAAGCATTTCGGTCAGTTATGACATTAGCTTAGACAACTTCGGTTCGTTTGACACATACGGTCTCCTAAGCTAAAATCCGCTATATTTTGTCATTAAGTTCTGACGTTCAAGGAAAATCAAATGAGAGCTCACTAATTTCACACATCCAATTACAAAATCCGGCGATTTTATTGACATCTATGGCCGCAGCCATTTTTTACATACAATTTATTGTTGTTAATAGAATAACAACCGTATCGGTGAATACGTGTGATGAAAGATTTGAAGTTTAATCACCCCATCTACAGGTCCAAAAAAAGGATTATGTAGCTGGCATGCTTAAATCAAATTCTTAATAAGGTGAAGATCCATTTTGGAAAATTTTCTTTGTTTACATTTCCGATTAAAATTTAATTTCTCTCGCAAGGGAATTCGCTGCAAAAGCAAATAATTACAATTTTGTCCCATTTCTATCACTAAAAAAAGGGAATTGGAGATTTAAATTTCCTATCTGCCCACACTAAACAAATGTGGTGAGCCGTAGCGGCTGTGTTTGGAAAGTGCGGTGGTGAATTTATGATGTTAAAAAAAATATTTATTGTATAATAATTTATAATAAAGAAGAGAAATAAAAATATTTGTATTATGGAACTATGGAATTGTTGCAAGTGCATGGGTATTTCTTTCTTATTTTATTTATGTAATAATTATTTGTTGTTTGATTATTTTACTTGTGATATACATATCTTTACTTATGAAATAGTTTTATTTATCGTCTGCTTTATTTTGTTTAACATTAATTTGTTTATTGTCCAAAGTATATATTCATACAAGCGTATGTTTGCGTTGAACTAGGAAATTATACATAATATGCTCGAAAACCCAAAAAAATTAAATTAAACTTCAGTTCGATTATTTTAATAAAAAAAATCGTATTATCTATTTCGCAAGTTAAAACGAGCTTTATCATCGTCAAAGGATGAATATAGAATGAAGAATAGATATTTAGGTATGTATTTCGTAAGTTTAGGATAAAGAATTTTACAGACGATTAGTGGTCAACTGTGGAAGCGTATGATTCGAACATGTACAAAGTCTTGGTTATAAAAATGTATAGGTACTTGAATAAAGAAATAAGTCAAATTTTTCTGTTTAGATATAGTTTATTGCTAATACATTTTATAAGGTTAAGTATGTGCTGGTTCAGTTGTTTGGAATATAATTACCTCTCTGCGTAAGCGATGCCACAGGAACTAGCTATTATCTCCCAAATATCCAGGCAAAATTCACAAGGCTTTTTAAAACCAACACCTACTTGAGCAAAGGCAATTCTACGATTAAGAAGTTGGGTTATTGATGATTCCACCAGGATTTTAAATGCTGTTTGTTTTTTTCAAAATATTTTTTTTTAAATTACAAAAATTACGGGAAAAGTATTGTCACTATAGGTCGAAAAACTATAATTAAGAATAAAAAAAGTTTCACTATACTTGAATTAGTGAACTTTTCTATACTTTTTTTACCCAAAAATCTCAAACCTGTCACAATCTTATTTATGAACAAGACGAGTTTTACCTATCACACCTACATTTGCTGTAATCAAACATTTTCTTGTTTTTATTCGACCTAAAATATATAATAAACGTACTTAATATTTGTTCAAAGTAAAAAACCGAAGAAATTAAATTATTTGTGGTTATGTTGTGATGCATAAATATGTTTTTATTTAGTTTAAAATTTGAGAATTAGTATAAACGTTTTAAAAAAATACGTTAAATTTTAAATTTTATAGTTTTAACAGATTCACCACGAAACGAAAAATATTTTTTGTAGTTGTTTATTGAACATAGCATCCCCTCAACAATTTCTCAATTTTCCGTTCTTTTTCCCCAAAATTCCTCTCCCATGTGACAGTGGTCGGATCACTGCTGTGGTGGGCATCTAAGTTTGCGGGAGAGGATTTTCGAAGTGTATTATCTAATTTGGGTTATTTGTGTTATTAGAATTGAATTGAATGTATGCTACTAGCATAGACAAACCTAATGCGTCAAACGAACCGAAGTTGTCTGTCTAATGTAGATTTGTCTATAGCTACTAGAATTAAACTGAACCAAAGCATACGAACTAAAGTGCGTCCATAGACAAACTAATATAGACGGTCGTCTTGTCCTATCCTGTCGCAAATTTTGTGAAGTACACGGATTTCAATTTTCCTATCTGTGTATACATGTGACCGAACGTGCGAACAAGATGTAACTATAAAAACAATCGTGGTGTGCCTTTTTTCCTTTTGCATACCACATTTTCAGGAGACTGTCATTGAATTAAGAACAACACAATGTGCAGGAAAATAGCTGCGCCTATGCAATGGGTGTGTTCAGGATTCTAGTCACTAACACCCTAGATTAACACCACAAATAACCTACTACTAGATAGTCCACTTCGAAAATCCTCTCCCATGTGACAGATGTCAGATCCCTGGTGAGCATACAAGTATTAGTGATTTTGCAGGCAAAAAAACCCACACTTGTATGCCCACCAGGGATCCGAGAACTGTCACATGGGAGAGGATTTTTGGGGAAACAGAACGGAAAATTGAGAAAAATTGAGAAATTGTAGTGGGGATGCTATGTTCAATAAACAACTACGGAAAATATTTTTCGTTTCGTGGTGAATCTGTTAAAAGAATAAAATTTAAAATTTAACGTATTTTTTTAAAATGTTTATCCTAATTTTCAAATTTTAAACTAAAAAAGAACATATTTAACCACAAATACATACCACAAATAATTTAATTTCTTCCGTTTGGTACTTTGAACAAATATGAAATACGTTTACCATAGCTTTTAGGTCGAATAAAAACAAGAAAATGTTTGATTACAGCAAATGTAGGTGTAATAGGTTAAACTCATCTTGTGCATAAATAAGAATATTAGAAAGTGGCGATTGTGTGAGGTTTAAGATTTCTAGCTAAGAAAAGTATAAAAAAAATTCACTAATTCGAGTATAGTGAAACTTTTTTTTATTCTTTATTATGATATTCCGACCTATTGTGACAAAGCTGTTCGCCTAATTTCTGTAATTTTCAAAAAAAATATTTTAAACAAAAACAAACAACATTTAAAATCCTGGGGGAATCGTCAATAACAAATGTATACAAATAAAAATAGATCTTCACCTCGTCAAGAGTTCGATCTTAACACGCCAGCTACATAATCCGTTTTTTGGACCTGTAGATGGGTTGATTAAACTTCAAATCTTTCATCACACGTATTCACCGATACGAAATAAAGAGCGGATAATCTTACGCTCAATTTTTGGTGTTTTAGGGAAGAGTGGGGGAAGTGGACTATCTATTAATGGGTTATTTGTGATTAACACTAACCCAAATTAGATAATACACTTCGAAAATCCTCTCCAATGTGACAGATGACAACTGTCACATGGGAGAGGATTTTTGGGGAAACAGAACGGAAAATTGAGAAAAATTGAGAAATTGAAGTGGGGATGCTATGTTCAATAAACAACTACGGAAAATATTTTTCGTTTCGTGGTGAATCTGTTAAAACTATAAAATTTAAAATTTAACGTATTTTTTAAAACATTTATCCTAATTTTCAAATTTTAAACTAAAAAAGAACATATTTAACCACAAATAACTTTATATGAAATACGTTTATCATATCTTTTAGGTCAAATAAAAACAAGAAAATGTTTGATTACAGCAAATGTAGGTGTAATAGGTAAAACTTGTCTTGTGTATAAATAAGAATATAAGAATGTGGCGATTGTGTGAGGTTTAAGATTTCTGGCTAAGAAAAGTATAAAAAAGTTCACTAATTCGAGTATAGTGAAACTTTTTTTATTCTTTATCATGATATTCTAACCTATTGTGACGAAACTGTTCGCGTAATTTTTGTAATTTTCAACAAAAAAAAATACTTTAAAAAAAAACAAACAACATTTAAAATCCTGGCGGAATCGTCAATAACCCAACTTTTCAGTCGTAGAATTGTCTTTACTCAAGAAGGTGTTGGTTTTATATTTTTTTTTTATTATATTCCAAGCAACTCATTCACAAACCTAACCTTATAAAATGTATCAGCAATAAACTAAATCTAAACAGAAGAATTAGACTTATTTCTTCATTTAAGTAAATATTTTCAAAATTAAGACTTTGTACTAAGACTTTGTACATGTTCGAATCATACTCTTCTCCACAGTTGACCACTATTCGTCTGTAAAATTTATTTATCCTAAACTTACAATATACATACCTAAATATCTATCATTCAGTCTATATTCATCCATTAACGATGATGGATCTCTTTTTAACTCGCTAAATAGATAATAAGATTTTTTTATTAAAATAATCGAACTGAAGTTTATTTTAATTCTTTTGTGTTTTCAAGCCTATATGTATAATTCCGTATTTCAACGCAAACATACTTGTATGAATATATACTTTGAACAATAAAAAAAATTATGCGAAATAATGTAAACCAGACGACAAGTAAAACTATTTCACAAGTAAATATATATCACAATAAAATAATCAAACAACAAATAATTTTTACATAAATAAAATAAGAAAGAAATACGCATGCACTTGAAACAATTCTATAGTTCCATAATTAAAATATTTTTATTTCTCGACACATTTATAAATTATTATACGAAAAATATTTTTTTAACATCATAAATTCACCACCGCACTTTCCAAACACAGCCCTCACGGCTCACCACCTTTGTTTAGTGTGGGCAGATAGGAAATTTACATCTCCAATTCCCTTTTTTTTAGTGATAAAAATGGGCCAAAATTGTAATTATTTTCTTTTGCAGCAAATTGCCTTGCTAGAGAAATTAAATTTTAATCGGAAATGTATACAAATAAAAAAAGATCTTCACCTCGTCAAGAGTTCGATCTTAACACGCCAGCTACATAATCCGTTTTTTGGACCTGTAGATGGGCTGATTAAACTTCAAATCTTTCATCACACGTATTCACCGATACGAAATAAAGAGAGGATTTTCTTACGCTCAATTTTTGGTGTTTTAGGGAAGAGTGGGGGGAGTGGACTATCGATTATGGGTTATTTGTGCTACGTAGTTTCACTGAATATTTCTTTATGAATTGAGTTTTTTTTTTACAGAATTGTTAGGAACAAAATAGGACACAAAAAGTATAAAAATGGACTATACATAGGTCGCAATTTTTTTAAGTGGGATTATATGCACATAATTATGTGCTAAGAAAGTAAATTATGAATATTTACATTATAGTCCAAGTTATACTTCTGAACGATTTTCAGAGTCAATAATGCACGCACTTTGTATGATCTGAAGATGTGTTGCACACGGTATCCCAATCAAATTTAAATAATTATTCCTTTAACCGAATTTTGTTCCATTTTAACTAAATAAAAATTTTAATATTTACGCGTTAAATATCTTCGGTTTTATCTTTAGTTGATTCTTTTTATTTTATTCCTCTAAATAACAATTCAGACTTTGATAAAACTCTATTTCTATTCAAATATCGGAATTATCAGAAAAAACTCTAAAGTACAGCCATTTCCCAAATGATTTGCCAGCCGAAGTAGCTGCTTTATGACATTTCTCAAATCCACTAACATGTAAGTCGAAAATTTTTCACTAATAATCCAGTCGCTACCTCACAAAAAGTTCACTAGATTTGCAGTGCATTTGCAGGCTCTCAACCAATCAGATCGACCAAATCTGACTTCACTCCGTAGTGACTAGAATCCTGAATACACGCAGTGTACCGCAGATTGAGAATGTGTGCGTGAGCTCCGATTTGTTTTGACGGAAACGTCAGAATACATTCAAAATCCGTGGTACTTTTGCTCTTGTGGGAACCACGGGTCAAATCGGCCGAAGACGACTGTCTATATTAGTTTGTCTATGAGTGCGTCTATGATTGGAACTACTTAAATAGATGGGAAGTATAGGGAAGGCGTATATTTCCGGATTTCTATGTAGACTTTGCTCAGAAATTCATAAAGTAGTTGTTCACATTTATAGTAACAACGGCAAGAGATTGTCAATAGACGAAAAAATTAATGGATACTTACCTATTACGGTAAGTTTTTGCAAACATTGAGTTAAATATATTAATAAGGATATTAGATTTCCCCTACAGATCCTCTTCCGAAAACTATATGTCAGTCGTGTCTGCGTCGGGTTGAAGAACATTATGATCTCTTAATACGACTATCTGCTATACGACAGAAACAAATTAATGGAGATGTATTGAATCAATAAAATGTTTTCAAGAAGTCGGGAAACTAATTTTAGAAGGAGTACACCTTTATTTGGTTCATTGAGTTGTTGTGAGAATATTGCGAATATAACTACATACATATGTACTTACATCGGATCATCGGATGCAAATTCGCTTGCGTATCTATGTATGTTCTATATTATCTTTTGGCTATTAACAATCAACGGTTCCAAGTTAGACGTTTTTTTATATTTATTTGAGTTTCAGCGGCTTGTGCTATATTTAAGAACGACAATGGACTAGCAGTCAGAAATCGCCTATAAATGTAGGTTATTTGTGGCGACAATTGGCTTCAAAGCACAAGTAGCTTAGTGGACTAAGTGGACTAATCGACGGAGTCTATCTTTCAATAATAACTACTAAAAATATTCTTGTAATATAAATATCTATACACATATAAAGTATACAAAGTGAATAACGTTTAGTATTAATCACCCCAATTATTGAACTCGGATACGACAGTCGAATCCGACTAAAGTCGTATTTTATCCGACCATTGTCGTATCTTCCGAACAAATATACTTTTTAATAACTAAATATGGCTACAGTCGGATTTGACTGTCGTATTCGAGTTCAAGAATTGGGGTGAATGAATTCCTAGAAACTTATGGAATCGTGCGTTATATTACTAAACTGAAGAAATGTATAACCTATCAGCGTTATTCATAATGCATGATCAACTTTTTTTCATATGATTGCCAGATTAATTTATCCAAATCAATTTTACAAAAAGATTATCTGCGAAGCCAAAAGGATCTGCTAGGTTGTTTTTCTAAGTAAATTAAAAGAATAGAGAGCAATCTTTGACTTCAGATATAAGTTTTCAGAAACATAAATATGTAACGATTTCATGTAAAAAAGAAGAGATAAGTTAAATTTCATAGAAAACATGAAAAGGCTACAGTCTAGAGCGGATGGTTTGATACCCTATCCCTTTCCTACACACATAGCTTCTTCTTCCACCGTATATTGGTGCTTAAGCAATTTTTTTCAAATATCTTATAAAATGAATCCAAAATACGAATTTTCTCAATAACTGTCACTTGTATTGCTTACTTCTGCGAGGACCATGTATACAAAATTTTATCGATCTAGCTCAAAATCTAAGGCCCAAAAACTGGTGCCACACAGACGGACGGACATAGCTCAATCGACTCGGCTAGTGATGCTGATCATTTCTATATATATTTTATTGGATCTTTCTGTAATATTTCTCTATGTTACAAACTATGCATCAAACTTAATATACCCTTAGGATAGGGTATAAAAAGATATAAATTATTAGTTACATACTCTTATGGTAAGTAAAATTAATAGCATGTCCCCACCAGAACTAATACGGGATTTAGTGAAAATAGATTTACGTGAGTTACGTGAGGTGTCCCCACCAGGATTTATAGGTATTGACGTTTGCTGTAAAAACGATTGGTTGTGTTCAGGATTCTTGTCACTAATATGTCAGTGAAGTCTAGAATTCTGAACGCTCAAACTCACTGCATATGCAATTGACATTTCCGCGTCATAATTAGATGTACACTACGTAGTCTCACTGAAGATTTGTGAATTGTGTTTTTTTTTACAGAATTGTTAGGATTAAAAAAAGGACACAAAAAGTATAAAAATGGACTATACATAAGATGCAGTTTCATTAAATGGGATTACATGTACATGAATATGTGCTAAGAAAGTAAACTATGAATATTTACATTATAGACCAAATTATACATCTCATAAACGATTTTCCGAATCAATAATGCCCTCACTTTGTATGATTCGAAGATGTATTGCGCACGGTATCACAATTTATCTTTAGTAGATTCTTTTTCCTCCAAATAACAACTCATACATTGTTCTATATTTCTATTTATGTATCAGAATTATCACAAAAAACTCTAAAGTACAACCATTCCCCAAATAATTGCCAGCCGAAACAGCTGCTTTGACATTTCATTCAGCCTTATTTTGACATTCGAATTCATTCGAAAGTGAGTCGAATTCGCATAGACTGGGGCCCAACTATGTAACTCGATTCTACTTTTGATTCTATTCTAAAGTGTTTTCCGTATGAAAGTAGAATCGAATGTTAGTAATGCCAACTTTTTCGCACCAAATTTTCGAATTTCGTTCGAGTATCGCATTTTACTGACATAAGGAAACGCCATACAGAGAAGCAAAACAATCATTAATTGAGGAAGCAATAACAAGGGTAAAATAATAAGCATATTTGTGGCTAAATAAAAAGTTTTTAAACAATCATTGAAGTAAAAGAGAAGATGGACAGTGTCGCAATTTGGTTTTGGGCTAATGAAAATGAGGAACACAAGGAACAAATTTATAGAAGGCGTATACGAGATGAATCCAATATTAGCTCTTTTGACAAACTCGTCCATGAAAAGTTTGAAGTTTTCCTGGCCTCTGGGGATTTTAAATATCCTTTCGATATATCAGGATGGTTTCGCATATATTAGACCATTGTCTCGAATTGAGATACTTTTGTGTTTGTGGTTTTAGATGATTCCCTAAGCAGAAAGTATATTTTGAATAAAATTATTATAAAATGATATATTTCATCAAATTTGTTCTTTATTTAATACATACCATTACATTACACTACACATTACAAATTTCCAATATTTTAAGTAAATTATACTTACATTTCGCTTATTTTTTGGGATGAATACGACCTGCTCGTAAACTAATTAGCATTAGAATAAAAAATTGCGAATTCGGATGACTTTGACAGGAACTTTCGAGATATGTGGTACCAATTTTCCGAAAAAGAAATGGCCATTCTAGATATGTTCGATTTTAGTTTTGTCAGAGGTTGCTATAGAAATACAGAGTTGCTATTTTGCGAATTCGATAATTCGTTTTGACCGCCTAGGTGGCGGGTTCTCATTTCTCTCAAGCAAAGTAAGTTTTTTTTCGCTCTCGGAGAATGGAGTTATAATGACAGTATGAGTGAGTAATGAGTGCAAACTAAGTAAGCAAAACCGGTTTTGGGTTTCCATTCCCACTCTGAATTTTTATCCACATGTTACGCAACTGAGTGAATGACTTTGCTAAGAGAATGAGTAAGGAAACTGATAAAAAAAATGATTAGCCTTGAGCAGATTATAACTTTGTATGTATTTTATTTTTCTTGTTCAATAAAAAGATGTAGATTTTTCTAATTAGGTAGTGGCTTGGAGCATGTGTAAAAAAGTGTTTAGTTATGCGTCAGGTTCTTAAATCAAGTGGTGGTCTGGTTAAGGGATGAATTTTTTTTTTTTTCTAGTGGAGTCACCACCCACCATTGGACATTTTCCACACAGAGAAGTGAAATTTCGGTGCAAAGCAAAGAAATGGGCACATTTAGACATTATGAAAATCTATATAAATACAGTGTTGGCCAAAACTAAAGCAACTAATAAAATAAATAAATATTAGGCCGTAAGCAGCCCATAGAGGGCCAAGGCCTAGCTTCTCACAGCTGTACGTATTGTGCGTGGTATACTTTTCTGTACGTACAGAAGGGACCTACAGTTTTATGCCGTATCCGAAGGGCAGGGGGGTTTTTTGAGAAGCTTTCTCATGACAGTAAATACTCTTGGATGTTTGTCAGACGCTCGCAAGAGGTGGGGCCGTGAAAAAAACTTTGGTGGTATTTTCCTGGATTCGAACTCGGAACCGCTTGCGCAGTAGTCCAACGCACTAACCACTGAGCCACGGCACCCACCGTGGCAACTAATACACCTCACAATTGTTTTAAGATTTAACAAGTGTTAATTAGCCAGAATATTTTTATATTTATTTTTCCCGATATCTCTGAATAATATAGATTAGTATATAGAATGAATGAACAGTCTTATGAGTAAATTAAAAAAACAATAAATACAGAACTGAATTTAAGCCCGGTTGAGAGTTGAGATACAAATTGAAAATGAATATCCGCACCAGAACGATTCGTCGAAGAGCAGTGAATGGTGGTCTTTCATTTTTCAGGGTCGTGAAGAAACCTTTTATTTCGGTCAAAAACAGAACGGCTAAATTCAAATTTGCAACTGACCACATCAACTGGACGGTGTCTAAATGGAAGACAGCTCTATTCTCTGATGAATACAAATTCAATATTAAGTAATCGGATGGATTTCGACGTCTTTGCTGGCTCAGTAATGAAGCACCTACTTCTTGATACTCTATGGGTATGGTCAAATATGGAGGATGCTATGTTATGGTCTGGGGATGCTTCTCTGGATATGGAATTGGCCCAATCCATAAAATAGATGGAATTGTGAACCGATTTGTGGACAAAATTATCCTGTAAGACGTTATACTGCCACATGTCGAAGAGGAGTTGCCTTTGAAATGGATCGTTCCACAGTAAACCGAACCTAAATATACATCGAAACTTGTAAAAAAGTGGTTTCAGGATAGAGAATTTGGGGTCTATGGAATGGCCTGCTCAGTCTCAGGATCTGAATGCTATAGAAAACCTCTTGGAGATCGTAGATAGGAGAATAGTTCGGGATACATGTCGAAACAGGGTGGCCTTTTCATTAAGGTCAAGGAGGCATGGAATAATATCCCCAGTTCCATAATTTCAAATATTTTGGAGAGTATGCCTAGGAGGTGTGCAGCGGTGATCTGAAATAATGTTTTCGCGTAAAAATATTGAGTTTAACACAGTGAATTTGAACATAAATACAGTTTTAGTATGGAGTTGCTTTAGTTTTGTCCAGCCGAAAATCGGCATATTTTAGTATTATTTGTTATAAATAAATGAATTTTTTTTCTAATCTTATTTTTGAATGTAACCACTACATTCCTACTTAAAAGTTTTAAGAAATATATTTTCATTTAAGCAATTTTACTCATGTGTTTTTTGTCTATGTTTAAGTTGCTTTAGTTTTGACCAACACTGTATATAATTTTCTAATAAATGCAAGTGCAAGTGCGTTCAAATAAAAGGAAGCAAAAATGTTTACCAATGAATTATATACGTATGTTTATATGTACATACAGTATGTTGCAACTGACGAAAAGCACAGACTGAAAATCACAAAATAAATTCTTATAAGATCATACACCTATGACGGAAACTGGCACTGCACTGAAAATGGCTCAGGTGTTAAGTCATTGATCAGGTCGATGAGTTATTCCATTTTCGCAACGAAATAAACACACACAATTTCCCACGACATAGAGGAAACTTTATATTTTGTGAAAAATAAGCGAAAAGTGCTATGTGTGTGTTTTGTTTTTCGAGCGCATTGCTTCATTTCCATTATCGCTCAAAATTAACATGCACGAGATAAGTACACCTACCAAAGCATCTGGCAGTCTACTACTGCGTTGGGTTAAGTCGATGGGTTGTTCAAGTGCCTATCTTATTCTACACAGCATGATATTTGAGCAGAGTGAGTGTGCATAGAGTTACTGGCATAGTTGGCTGGATTGGAGTGGAAATGTGTTATATCTATGAGTGAATATGCAATTTGTTGAGGCAAAAGAGCGTAAGATTTTTGTGGTACTCAGCGACTATTCCCTTACTTTGGCCGCCAGAGGGATCACCATCGATTACCTCAAGTGATAGTACTATTAGTTTCATATACAATGATAAAAGGTACTATTTAAATTAAAATCGTCTTTAAACGCGTCAAAGTACAACTAGTAAAAATATTTCAATAAGACAGAGAAGAGTTCTCACGCAAAGAAAACAAGGTATGGTCAACCTGCATAAAAAGAAATGTCAAATAGCTGACTTTGAGAGTTGAATTAATTTTAGTTCATTTTGCGTTATCATTCGAAAATGAACCTTTTTCATTCGAATCTCAAAATACACAAAAATCTTTCGAATGAATAGACACATTCGAAAGAATTGACTATTCATTCGAATATCAATATAAGCATGATTACCTCACGAAAAGTTGACTAGTTTTGCAGTGCATTTGCAGGCTCAACCAATCAGAGCGACCAGATCTGACTTCACTACGTAGTGACTAGAATCGTGAACATACGCATTGTCACAGCTGTTAATATACCACCGGAGAAAACGTGTTCAACAAATTATTAAACTGCTGCAATAGAGAAAAAAAAAAGTGGAATAATGAGCGCAATGTTTAAGCAATCTTACCAACAAAAATAATCCCATCGCTCAATATTATTTTATTTATTTGAAGTTTGAAACTTTCTGACAGACTTCCATTTTTCTTTGTCAGCACATCATTCTATATCATTTTGAAAAAGTAAATATTTTGGAAGCTCAAGGTAGTCTTAGCTTTTTTTAATACAGTGTTATGAGCATAAGCATTTTGCTTCGGTTCTAAACCGAGTATTCGCCAGCAATATGCACCCAAGTCAGACTGAAGTGTCCATAGAAAGAAATTCCCGAATTCGCACCACAACCCCCAGTAAGGAAGAGATTATTACCGCGATCAAAGCACTGAAAACCAACAATACGGCATACCAGCGGAGCTATTTCAACCTGCGCCAACGGCATCAGCCGAGCTATTGTTCCCACTTGTTGGGAGAACATGGAAGCCGAGAGTTTTCCGGATGAGTAGAAGGAGAGAATGATCGTCAAGCTTCCTAAAAAGCAATCTAATGCAGTGCGAAAGCTGAAAAGCTATCTGCGTGCTGTCTGCTGTGGTTAAGATAATAGCTATAATCCTGGAGCCAATCAAAGAACACCTTGAAGACACACTTGACGCCGAGCAAGCAGGTTTCCGATCTGGATCCTCCTGTGTCGACCACATCAACACCTTGAGGATCATCATCGAGCAGTGTGTTGAGTATCGATCACAAAAACAAAAATGATCAGCTCATCAACTAGAGATATTCGAATACCTTGGGAGTACCTTCTCAACCGATGGCGGAACCGAACTGGATATAGCCAGCCGAATAGGTAAAGTAAAATCTGCGTTCGGGAAGCTATCCACAGTTTGGCGAAGTAGTGCAATTAGCTTAAACACCACGCTACGATTGTTCCGTTCCAACGTTGAATCCGTGCTGCTATATGGATGTGGTACCTGAAGAGTGACTGCCATTATCACAAGAAAGCTGCAAATGTTTGTCAATAGGTGCCTACGCATCTTAAAGATATTCTGGGCAACGAACAGCTTTATTAGAGAGCGGTCCATGAACCTATAGGCACTAACCATACGACGACGAAAGTCGTCAGTCAGAGCAGAGCTATGAACAGAACTCGAGCTCATCGAGCGTGCTCAGAGCGCTCTGAATTGTTTATGAAACACACTTGAGCACTAAGCTGTCATTTTACTAGTACCTATATTTTTATACATAATAAAATATCTATAGTTATAACTTATATTATGTTACTTTTTACGCCACAACAACAAGCCTCGTACCCATTTAAATTGTTTTCAATATTTTTCCTTCGTTTTCCCTGTGTCAAATCCGAAAAATGGCCGCGCTCAGCTTTTACCCTGAATGCTCGCTCAATTTATTCTGAGCTCATAGAGCGCGCTCTGACCACGCTCTGAACGAAAAAAGAAAAAACAAATTCTGAGGTCTTATGTGTCTGAGCTAAAAAAAGAAACACGATTTTTTCTCACAACTCAAGCTCTGCTCTGAACTAAAAAAGAAACATGAAAATGCTACAATCCGCTTGGAGCGGATAGCGTGATACCCTATCCCTTGCCTATATACATCTTCTACTTCTATCTTTATAATAGCTTGAAAAAGTTTTTTTTTTTTAATTTTTTTTTTCTAAATTTACTGCATAACCTGAATTTTCTCAAAAAATGGGCGTGGCAGTGGGCGCATTTTGTAATTTTTTCAATATACACTTTATATTGTTCTCAATAAGTCATATTATTCTAGTGGAAACATCGAAAAACCGTTATCTAGTAAAAACGCTCCTAAAAAGTGGGCGTGGCCATATATAATGTATTGAAGATTTGTAGAGTAAGTGAATATCTATATATTTCTGGAAAAAGCGATTTTTTCGAAAAGTAGGCGTGTCAGTAGGCGGATTTCAAAAATGTTTACGCTTGTATTGCTTACTTTTCCGAGGACCTCGTATACAAAATTCATCAATCTAGCTCAAAATTTAAGGCCCAAAAACTGGTGACATGCGGACGGACATGGCTCAATCGACTCGGCTACTGATGTACTTTATGTGGTCTGTCTTTAATATTTCTCTATGTTACAGAATATGTAGCAAACTTAATATACCCTTAGGATAGGGTATAAACATATGAAAATGCTACAATCCGTCTAGAGCGGATCGTATTATATCCTATCCCTTTCCTGTATACAAATTTTTTTTTAATATCTTATCAAATTACTCCAAAATACGAATTTTCGCAATAAGTGGGTGTGGTAGTGGTAAGTACAAAGCATCGTCCAGGAATTTGTGATCGACTACAAGCGATTGTCAAATCGACAAATGTTGATCACAATACACAATCGACGATCTATACTTGACGTTTATCGATCGACTATCGACATTCACAATAGTGACCAATGCCTTAAATCTCAAATGTAGACGAGATATATAGACTTCAAACCGTATGGGAAATTTTCGGGATTTAGTAAAAATTTAGGTGGGTTTAGCTGGGATTTAGTAAAAATTTAGGTGGGTTTAGCTAAATTCTTGCTAAATCCCGGATATAGTTTTGGTGGGGCAATGTCAATAGCAAATTTAAAAAAAATTTAAAACAAGTAATCCAGCAAAGGCAGTAATGTCTTATTTTCTTTTTCCTAGTTTTATGATTAGCAATTGATTTAAGGTTTTGTGGAAGTTCATTTAATATCATTGGCACGCTGTACATCAGTTGTCTTCCGCCATGCGTGTTATGAAATCTCGATATCTACAGCATGCTCTGGGCAGCTCTTCTTGTTTTGTACATGTGGTTTATCGCCGTCTGAAAACCATTGTCGTCATAGTACTCTAGAATCAAAGACATTTTAAAAAGTTGGTTGACACTGAGAACCTTAAAACTCCTCTCATTCGGAGCACTATGACTTATTTTTCTGACGATATTATCTTGCAGCCTTTGCAGTTTGCCCAGATGGGGTTTGGATGCGTTTCCCCATACCTATATTTAGATTTAAGATCTTAGATCACAAGTTGAGTAGTTTTTAAGGTAGACCATTGCAGAGAGTGCCGTTTTAAGATCAGATCGAAGTGTGTAGGTACACCAGTACAGATGTTATTCTTAAGATGAATAGTTTGACAAGTAACGTCTTATAACAGTTGTCCAAGATCAATAAGTGGCAAACGATAAAATTTATGAAATGATTTATAATTTGGTATTACGATTTTAAATTGTTTTCTTCTATTGTAAATAAAATGCATTTTGTGAATGCGTATCTAATTTGATATTTGATTTTTCCTTTTTTGTATGTTGTGTTTTTGCCTTGGTTGCTATGCTCTGTTTGTTCGTTCGTTGTAGTTTTTTATTCAGAAATTAGTTCAAATAGAATCATTAATTTGTAATAAATTTCATTTCATTTCATTTATTACATATATTTTTCACATAATTCTTCTTCATAATCAACAGAAATCATCTTCTTTTTATTGTCTTGGTTGCTAAATTTTGTTTGTCAGTTTCTTTTAATAAATTTTTTTTTTTATTATTTAAAAATTGATGAAAATAGAATAACTCATTAATTTGCAATAAATTCATTTACATAATAAATAGTAAATGGTTTTTTCACATAAATCTTGCAATTGAATACCTTCTTCGACTGTTTTCATTAAATATTTTTTTCAGAATCATCAATTTAATTTCATTTTCTCCGAATATTTGCATGCTCCAAAATCCATTCCTTCCAAAGACAGTTCAATCGTGCACATTTCCTATTTTTTTTTTAAATACAAACAATGAATGAAATCTATTTATCAATGAGGTATTTGTGACTGACTAAAAATTTGGTTAATATCATTTTTTTTTGACATACATAATACCATGTTTATAAATAGAACTATTCACAGTGGATCTAAAATATACTTAACATTCGCAGCTGATAAAAAATTTTAATAATTTATTACAATAATACCGAGTCATAAACTTATTTGATTATTTTCAAATATTGCGAGATTGAATTGATGTTTGACAACTGAAATAAGGGTATACACAGGTCGACATAGTTCATCATACGATAGAGAAAATTCTAATCATGCCAATTATAGAATCTGGCGGATTCACTGCGGAGGGAATCCATCCGATCCGCAGTGATTCACTTTATGAATTAAAAAAATCGGTTTGCTCGAAAATTGAATTTCATATTTGAGCTAGTTTAAAAGTTAGTTTAGTTTAAAAAGCGTATAACGGTACTTAACTTATTAACTGGTTTTATAAATATGGCCATTTCTTTGTCAAAATCAAAACGTGAGTAAGATTTAATGAATACAAAAATGTGGCATTTAATTTTATAAAGAATTTAAGAAAAAAATATTTTTTAATATAAAATTCATTCACTCATTTCCAACTAATAGCTCAAAGGTGCAAGTACGTATGACCCTGTCGTTCACTTTATTTTATTTTGTTTTTAAGTCTTTTATTTTTATTTTCGTTCTCATCAAGAACCCATTTACAATTTTTTTTTCCAGAGCAAAACCACTATTAGGAAATTTATTACATGAAGTATATGCTCATAACACTCATCGGAGAAAAGACAAGACAGATAAAACAAAACTCCACACATGATCGGAAGGAGAAATATGCGAGGAAAAAGAAAAAATCAACCAATAGCTTTCACATTCCCCAAGCTTTTTATTTGTGAAAGCTATTTGTCGCCTACGAGAAAAAATTTGCCTCATTATTTTGTATGGGCGTGCGACATCTGTATATTCTTTGTCTGCTACAGTCTAGAGCGGATCGTTTGATACCCTATCCCTTTCCTACACACATAGCTTCTTCTTCCACCGTATATTGGTGCTTAAGCAATTTTTTTCAAATATCTTATAAAATGAATCCAAAATACGAATTTTCTCAATAACTGTCACTTGTATTGCTTACTTCTGCGAGGACCATGTATACAAAATTTTATCGATCTAGCTCAAAATCTAAGGCCCAAAAACTGGTGCCACACAGACGGACGGACATAGCTCAATCGACTCGGCTAGTGATGCTGATCATTTGTATATATATTTTATTGGATCTTTCTGTAATATTTCTCTATGTTACAAACTATGTATCAAACTTAATATACCCTTAGGATAGGGTATAAAAAGAAATAAATTGTTAGTTACATACCTTTTATGGTAAGTAAAATTACTAGCATGTCCCCACCAGAACTAATACGGGATTTAGTGAAAATAGATTTAAAGTTACGTGAGGTGTCCCCACCAGAATTTAGGATTTATAGGTATTGACGTTTGCTGTAAAAACGATTGGTTGTGTTCAGGATTCTAGTCACTAATATGTCAGTGAAGTCAGTATTTTATGCAATTGACATTTCCGCGTCATAATTAGATGTAAACTACGTAGTCTCACTGAAGATTTGTGAATTGTGTTTTTCTTTACAGAATTGTTAGGATTAAAAAAGGACACAAAAAGTATAAAAATGGACTATACATAAGATGCAGTTTTATTAAGTGGGATTACATGTACATGAATATGTGCTAAGAAAGTAAACTATGAATATTTACATTATAGACCAAATTATACATCTCATAAACGATTTTCCGAATCAATAATTTACAACTAGTAAAAATATTTCAATAAGACAGAGAAGAGTTCTCACGCAAAGAAAACAAGGTATGGTCAACCTGCATAAAAAGAAATGTCAAATAGCTGACTTTGAGAGTTGAATTAATTTTAGTTCATTTTGCGTTATCATTCGAAAATGAACCTTTTTCATTCGAATCTCAAAATACACAAAAATCTTTCGAATGAATAGACACATTCGAAAGAATTGACTATTCATTCGAATATCAATATAAGCATGATTACCTCACGAAAAGTTGACTAGTTTTGCAGTGCATTTGCAGGCTCAACCAATCAGAGCGACCAGATCTGACTTCACTACGTAGTGACTAGAATCGTGAACATACGCATTGTCACAGCTGTTAATATACCACCGGAGAAAACGTGTTCAACAAATTATTAAACTGCTGCAATGGAGAAAAAAAAAAGGTGGAATAATGAGTGCAATGTTTAAGCAATCTTACCAACAAAAATAATCCCATCACTCAATATTATTTTATTTATTTGAAGTTTGAAACTTTCTGACTGACTTCCATTTTTCTTTGTCAGCACATCATTCTATATCATTTTGAAAAAGTAAATATTTTGGAAGCTCAAGGTAGTCTTAGCTTTTTTTATACAGTGTTATGAGCATAAGCATTTCGCTTCGGTTCTAAACCGAGTATTCGCCAGCAATATGCACCCAGTCAGACTGAAGTGTCCATAGAAAGAAATTCCCGAATTCTCACCACGACCCCCCGTAAGGAAGAGATTATTACCGCGATCAAAGCACTGAAAACCAACAAGGCGGTAGGCTTTAACGGCATACCAGCGGAGCTATTTCAACCTGCGCCAACGGCATCAGCCGAGCTATTGTTCCCACTTGTTGGGAGAACATGGAAGCCGAGAGTTTTCCGGATGAGTGGAAGGAGAGAATGATCGTCAAGCTTCCTAAAAAGCAATCTAATGCAGTGCGAAAGCTGGAGAGCTATCTGCGTGCTGTCTGCTGTGGTTAAGATAATAGCTATAATCCTGGAGCCAATCAAAGAACACCTTGAAGACACACTTGACGCCGAGCAAGCAGGTTTCCGATCTGGATCCTCCTGTGTCGACCACATTAACACCTTGAGGATCATCATCGAGCAGTGTGTTGAGTATCGATCACAAAAACAAAAATGATCAGCTCATCAACTAGAGATATTCGAATACCTTGGGAGTACCTTCTCAACCGATGGCGGAACCGAACTGGATATAGCCAGCCGAATAGGTAAAGTAAAATCTGCGTTCGGGAATCTATCCACAGTTTGGCGAAGTAGTGCAATTAGCTTCAACACCACGCTACGATTGTTCCGTTCCAACTTTGAATCCGTGCTGCTATATGGATGTGGTACCTGAAGAGTGACTGCCATTATCACAAGGAAGCTGCAAATGTTTGTCAATAGGTGCCTACGCATCTTAAAGATATTCTGGGCAACGAACAGCTTTATTAGAGAACGGTCCATGAACCTATAGGCACAACCATACGACGACGAAAGTCGTCAGTCAGAGCAGAGCTATGAACAGAGCTCGAGCTCATCGAGCGTGCTCAGAGCGCTCTGAATTGTTTATGAAACACACTTGAGCACTAAGCTGTCATTTTACTAGTACCTATATTTTTATACATAATAAAATATCTATAGTTATAACTTATAATATGTTACTTTTTACGCCACAACAACAAGCCTCGTACCCCATTTGAATTGTTTTCAATATTTTTCCTTCGTTTTCACTGTGTCAAATCCGAAAAATGGCCGCGCTCAGCTTTTACCCTGAATGCTCGCTCAATTTATTCTGAGCTCATAGAGCGCGCTCTGACCACGCTCTGAACGAAAAAAGAAAAAACAAATTCTGAGGTCTTATGTGTCTGAGCTAAAAAAAGAAACACGATTTTTTCTCACAACTCAAGCTCTGCTCTGAACTAAAAAAGAAACATATGAAAATGCTACAATCCGCCTGGAGCGGATAGCGTGATACCCTATCCCTTGCCTATATACATCTCCTACATCTATCATTATAAAAGCTTGAAAAAGTTTTTTTGTTTTTTAAATTTTTTTTTCTAAATTTACTACATAACCTGAATTTTCTCAAAAAATGGGCGTGGCAGTGGGCGCATTTTGTATTTTTTTTCAATATACACTTTATATTGTTCTCAATAAGTCATATTATTCTAGTGGAAACATCGAAAAACCGTTATCTAGTAAAAACGCTCCTAAAAAGTGGGCGTGGCCATATATAATGTATTGAAGATTTGTAGAGTAAGTGAATATCTATATATTTCTGGAAAAAGCGATTTTTTCGAAAAGTAGGCGTGTCAGTAGGCGGATTTCAAAAATGTTTACGCTTGTATTGCTTACTTTTCCGAGGACCTCGTATACAAAATTCATCAATCTAGCTCAAAATTTAAGGCCCAAAAACTGGTGACATGCGGACGGACATGGCTCAATCGACTCGGCTACTGATGTACTTTATGTGGTCTGTCTTTAATATTTCTCTATGTTACAGAATATGTAGCAAACTTAATATACCCTTAGGATAGGGTATAAACATATGAAAATGCTACAATCCGTCTAGAGCGGATCGTATTATATCCTATCCCTTTCCTGTATACAAATTTTTTTTTAATATCTTATCAAATTACTCCAAAATACGAATTTTCGCAATAAGTGGGTGTGGTAGTGGTAAGTACAAAGCATCGTCCAGGAATTTGTGATCGACTACAAGCGATTGTCAAATCGACAAATGTTGATCACAATACACAATCGACGATCTATACTTGTCGTTTATCGATCGACTATCGACATTCACAATAGTGACCAATGCCTTAAATCTCAAATGTAGACGAGATATATAGACTTCAAACCGTATGGGAAATTTTCGGGATTTAGTAAAAATTTAGGTGGGTTTAGCTGGGATTTAGTAAAAATTTAGGTGGGCTTAGCTAAATTCTTGCTAAATCCCGGATATAGTTTTGGTGGGGCAATGTCAATAGCAAATTTAAAAAAAATTTAAAACAAGTAATCCAGCAAAGGCAGTAATGTCTTATTTTCTTTTTCCTAGTTTTATGATTAGCAATTGATTTAAGGTTTTGTGGAAGTTCATTTAATATTATTGGCACGCTGTACATCAGTTGTCTTCCGCCATGCGTGTTATGAAATCTCGATATCTACAGCATGCTCTGGGCAGCTCTTCTTGTTTTGTACATGTGGTTTATCGCCGTCTGAAAACCATTGTCGTCATAGTACTCTAGAATCAAAGACATTTTAAAAAGTTGGTTGACACTGAGAACCTTAAAACTCCTCTCATTCGGAGCACTATGACTTATTTTTCTGACGATATTATCTTGCAGCCTTTGCAGTTTGCCCAGATGGGGTTTGGATGCGTTTCCCCATACCTATATTTAGATTTAAGATCTTAGATCACAAGTTGAGTAGTTTTTAAGGTAGACCATTGCAGAGAGTGCCGTTTTAAGATCAGATCGAAGTGTGTAGGTACACCAGTACAGATGTTATTCTTAAGATGAATAGTTTGACAAGTAACGTCTTATAACAGTTGTCCAAGATCAATAAGTGGCAAACGATAAAATTTATGAAATGATTTATAATTTGGTATTACGATTTTAAATTGTTTTCTTCTATTGTAAATAAAATGCATTTTGTGAATGCGTATCTAATTTGATATTTGATTTTTCCTTTTTTGTATGTTGTGTTTTTGCCTTGGTTGCTATGCTCTGTTTGTTCGTTCGTTGTAGTTTTTTATTCAGAAATTAGTTCAAATAGAATCATTAATTTGTAATAAATTTCATTTCATTTCATTTATTACATATATTTTTCACATAATTCTTCTTCATAATCAACAGAAATCATCTTCTTTTTATTGTCTTGGTTGCTAAATTTTGTTTGTCAGTTTCTTTTAATAAATTTTTTTTTTTTATTATTTAAAAATTGATGAAAATAGAATAACTCATTAATTTGCAATAAATTCATTTACATAATAAATAGTAAATGGTTTTTTCACATAAATCTTGCAATTGAATACCTTCTTCGACTGTTTTCATTAAATATTTTTTTCAAAATCATCAATTTAATTTAATTTTCTCCGAATATTTGCATGCTCCAAAATCCATTCCTTCCAAAGACAGTTCAATCGTGCACATTTCCTATTTTTTTTTTAAATACAAACAATGAATGAAATCTATTTATCAATGAGGTATTTGTGACTGACTAAAAATTTGGTTAATATCATTTTTTTTGACATACATAATACCATGTTTATAAATAGAACTATTCACAGTGGATCTAAATATACTTAACATTCGCAGCTGATCAAAAATTTTAATAATTTATTACAATAATACCGAGTCATAAACTTATTTGATTATTTTCAAATATTGCGAGATTGAATTGATGTTTGACAACTGAAATAAGGGTATACACAGGTCGACATAGTTCATCATACGATAGAGAAAATTCTAATCATGCCAATTATAGAATCTGGCGGATTCACTGCGGAGGGAATCCATCCGATCCGCAGTGATTCACTTTATGAATTAAAAAAATCGGTTTGCTCGAAAATTGAATTTCATATTTGAGCTAGTTTAAAAGTTAGTTTAGTTTAAAAAGCGTATAACGGTACTTAACTTATTAACTGGTTTTATAAATATGGCCATTTCTTTGTCAAAATCAAAACGTGAGTAAGATTTAATGAATACAAAAATGTGGCATTTAATTTTATAAAGAATTTAAGAAAAAAATATTTTTTAATATAAAATTCATTCACTCATTTCCAACTAATAGCTCAAAGGTGCAAGTACGTATGACCCTGTCGTTCACTTTATTTTATTTTGTTTTTAAGTCTTTTATTTTTATTTTCGTTCTCATCAAGAACCCATTTACAATTTTTTTTTCCAGAGCAAAACCACTATTAGGAAATTTATTACATGAAGTATATGCTCATAACACTCATCGGAGAAAAGACAAGACAGATAAAACAAAACTCCACACATGATCGGAAGGAGAAATATGCGAGGAAAAAGAAAAAATCGACCAATAGCTTTCACATTCCCCAAGCTTTTTATTTGTGAAAGCTATTTGTCGCCTACGAGAAAAAATTTGCCTCATTATTTTGTATGGGCGTGCGACATCTGTATATTCTTTGTCTGCTACAGTCTAGAGCGGATCGTTTGATACCCTATCCCTTTCCTACACACATAGCTTCTTCTTCCACCGTATATTGGTGCTTAAGCAATTTTTTTCAAATATCTTATAAAATGAATCCAAAATACGAATTTTCTCAATAACTGTCACTTGTATTGCTTACTTCTGCGAGGACCATGTATACAAAATTTTATCGATCTAGCTCAAAATCTAAGGCCCAAAAACTGGTGCCACACAGACGGACGGACATAGCTCAATCGACTCGGCTAGTGATGCTGATCATTTCTATATATATTTTATTGGATCTTTCTGTAATATTTCTCTATGTTACAAACTATGTATCAAACTTAATATACCCTTAGGATAGGGTATAAAAAGAAATAAATTGTTAGTTACATACCTTTTATGGTAAGTAAAATTACTAGCATGTCCCCACCAGAACTAATACGGGATTTAGTGAAAATAGATTTAAAGTTACGTGAGGTGTCCCCACCAGAATTTAGGATTTATAGGTATTGACGTTTGCTGTAAAAACGATTGGTTGTGTTCAGGATTCTAGTCACTAATATGTCAGTGAAGTCAGTATTTTATGCAATTGACATTTCCGCGTCATAATTAGATGTAAACTACGTAGTCTCACTGAAGATTTGTGAATTGTGTTTTTCTTTACAGAATTGTTAGGATTAAAAAAGGACACAAAAAGTATAAAAATGGACTATACATAAGATGCAGTTTTATTAAGTGGGATTACATGTACATGAATATGTGCTAAGAAAGTAAACTATGAATATTTACATTATAGACCAAATTATACATCTCATAAACGATTTTCCGAATCAATAATTTACAACTAGTAAAAATATTTCAATAAGACAGAGAAGAGTTCTCACGCAAAGAAAACAAGGTATGGTCAACCTGCATAAAAAGAAATGTCAAATAGCTGACTTTGAGAGTTGAATTAATTTTAGTTCATTTTGCGTTATCATTCGAAAATGAACCTTTTTCATTCGAATCTCAAAATACACAAAAATCTTTCGAATGAATAGACACATTCGAAAGAATTGACTATTCATTCGAATATCAATATAAGCATGATTACCTCACGAAAAGTTGACTAGTTTTGCAGTGCATTTGCAGGCTCAACCAATCAGAGCGACCAGATCTGACTTCACTACGTAGTGACTAGAATCGTGAACATACGCATTGTCACAGCTGTTAATATACCACCGGAGAAAACGTGTTCAACAAATTATTAAACTGCTGCAATGGAGAAAAAAAAAAGGTGGAATAATGAGTGCAATGTTTAAGCAATCTTACCAACAAAAATAATCCCATCGCTCAATATTATTTTATTTATTTGAAGTTTGAAACTTTCTGACTGACTTCCATTTTTCTTTGTCAGCACATCATTCTATATCATTTTGAAAAAGTAAATATTTTGGAAGCTCAAGGTAGTCTTAGCTTTTTTTATACAGTGTTATGAGCATAAGCATTTCGCTTCGGTTCTAAACCGAGTATTCGCCAGCAATATGCACCCAGTCAGACTGAAGTGTCCATAGAAAGAAATTCCCGAATTCTCACCACGACCCCCCGTAAGGAAGAGATTATTACCGCGATCAAAGCACTGAAAACCAACAAGGCGGTAGGCTTTAACGGCATACCAGCGGAGCTATTTCAACCTGCGCCAACGGCATCAGCCGAGCTATTGTTCCCACTTGTTGGGAGAACATGGAAGCCGAGAGTTTTCCGGATGAGTGGAAGGAGAGAATGATCGTCAAGCTTCCTAAAAAGCAATCTAATGCAGTGCGAAAGCTGGAGAGCTATCTGCGTGCTGTCTGCTGTGGTTAAGATAATAGCTATAATCCTGGAGCCAATCAAAGAACACCTTGAAGACACACTTGACGCCGAGCAAGCAGGTTTCCGATCTGGATCCTCCTGTGTCGACCACATTAACACCTTGAGGATCATCATCGAGCAGTGTGTTGAGTATCGATCACAAAAACAAAAATGATCAGCTCATCAACTAGAGATATTCGAATACCTTGGGAGTACCTTCTCAACCGATGGCGGAACCGAACTGGATATAGCCAGCCGAATAGGTAAAGTAAAATCTGCGTTCGGGAATCTATCCACAGTTTGGCGAAGTAGTGCAATTAGCTTAAACACCACGCTACGATTGTTCCGTTCCAACTTTGAATCCGTGCTGCTATATGGATGTGGTACCTGAAGAGTGACTGCCATTATCACAAGGAAGCTGCAAATGTTTGTCAATAGGTGCCTACGCATCTTAAAGATATTCTGGGCAACGAACAGCTTTATTAGAGAACGGTCCATGAACCTATAGGCACAACCATACGACGACGAAAGTCGTCAGTCAGAGCAGAGCTATGAACAGAGCTCGAGCTCATCGAGCGTGCTCAGAGCGCTCTGAATTGTTTATGAAACACACTTGAGCACTAAGCTGTCATTTTACTAGTACCTATATTTTTATACATAATAAAATATCTATAGTTATAACTTATAATATGTTACTTTTTACGCCACAACAACAAGCCTCGTACCCCATTTGAATTGTTTTCAATATTTTTCCTTCGTTTTCACTGTGTCAAATCCGAAAAATGGCCGCGCTCAGCTTTTACCCTGAATGCTCGCTCAATTTATTCTGAGCTCATAGAGCGCGCTCTGACCACGCTCTGAACGAAAAAAGAAAAAACAAATTCTGAGGTCTTATGTGTCTGAGCTAAAAAAAGAAACACGATTTTTTCTCACAACTCAAGCTCTGCTCTGAACTAAAAAAGAAACATATGAAAATGCTACAATCCGCCTGGAGCGGATAGCGTGATACCCTATCCCTTGCCTATATACATCTCCTACATCTATCATTATAAAAGCTTGAAAAAGTTTTTTTGTTTTTTAAATTTTTTTTTCTAAATTTACTACATAACCTGAATTTTCTCAAAAAATGGGCGTGGCAGTGGGCGCATTTTGTATTTTTTTTCAATATACACTTTATATTGTTCTCAATAAGTCATATTATTCTAGTGGAAACATCGAAAAACCGTTATCTAGTAAAAACGCTCCTAAAAAGTGGGCGTGGCCATATATAATGTATTGAAGATTTGTAGAGTAAGTGAATATCTATATATTTCTGGAAAAAGCGATTTTTTCGAAAAGTAGGCGTGTCAGTAGGCGGATTTCAAAAATGTTTACGCTTGTATTGCTTACTTTTCCGAGGACCTCGTATACAAAATTCATCAATCTAGCTCAAAATTTAAGGCCCAAAAACTGGTGACATGCGGACGGACATGGCTCAATCGACTCGGCTACTGATGTACTTTATGTGGTCTGTCTTTAATATTTCTCTATGTTACAGAATATGTAGCAAACTTAATATACCCTTAGGATAGGGTATAAACATATGAAAATGCTACAATCCGTCTAGAGCGGATCGTATTATATCCTATCCCTTTCCTGTATACAAATTTTTTTTTAATATCTTATCAAATTACTCCAAAATACGAATTTTCGCAATAAGTGGGTGTGGTAGTGGTAAGTACAAAGCATCGTCCAGGAATTTGTGATCGACTACAAGCGATTGTCAAATCGACAAATGTTGATCACAATACACAATCGACGATCTATACTTGTCGTTTATCGATCGACTATCGACATTCACAATAGTGACCAATGCCTTAAATCTCAAATGTAGACGAGATATATAGACTTCAAACCGTATGGGAAATTTTCGGGATTTAGTAAAAATTTAGGTGGGTTTAGCTGGGATTTAGTAAAAATTTAGGTGGGTTTAGCTAAATTCTTGCTAAATCCCGGATATAGTTTTGGTGGGGCAATGTCAATAGCAAATTTAAAAAAAATTTAAAACAAGTAATGATTAGCAATTGATTTAAGGTTTTGTGGAAGTTCATTTAATATCATTGGCACGCTGTACATCAGTTGTCTTCCGCCATGCGTGTTATGAAATCTCGATATCTACAGCATGCTCTGGGCAGCTCTTCTTGTTTTGTACATGTGGTTTATCGCCGTCTGAAAACCATTGTCGTCATAGTACTCTAGAATCAAAGACATTTTAAAAAGTTGGTTGACACTGAGAACCTTAAAACTCCTCTCATTCGGAGCACTATGACTTATTTTTCTGACGATATTATCTTGCAGCCTTTGCAGTTTGCCCAGATGGGGTTTGGATGCGTTTCCCCATACCTATATTTAGATTTAAGATCTTAGATCACAAGTTGAGTAGTTTTTAAGGTAGACCATTGCAGAGAGTGCCGTTTTAAGATCAGATCGAAGTGTGTAGGTACACCAGTACAGATGTTATTCTTAAGATGAATAGTTGGACAAGTAACGTCTTATAACAGTTGTCCAAGATCAATAAGTGGCAAACGATAAAATTTATGAAATGATTTATAATTTGGTATTACGATTTTAAATTGTTTTCTTCTATTGTAAATAAAATGCATTTTGTGAATGCGTATCTAATTTGATATTTGATTTTTCCTTTTTTGTATGTTGTGTTTTTGCCTTGGTTGCTATGCTCTGTTTGTTCGTTCGTTGTAGTTTTTTATTCAGAAATTAGTTCAAATAGAATCATTAATTTGTAATAAATTTCATTTCATTTCATTTATTACATATATTTTTCACATAATTCTTCTTCATAATCAACAGAAATCATCTTCTTTTTATTGTCTTGGTTGCTAAATTTTGTTTGTCAGTTTCTTTTAATAAATTTTTTATTTTTTTTTATTTAAAAATTGATGAAAATAGAATAACTCATTAATTTGCAATAAATTCATTTACATAATAAATATTAAATGGTTTTTTCACATAAATCTTGCAATTGAATACCTTCTTCGACTGTGTTCATTAAATATTTTTTTCAGAATCATCAATTTAATTTAATTTTCTCCAAATATTTGCATGCTCCAAAATCCGTTCCTTCCAAAGACAGTTCAATCGTGCACATTTCCTATTTTTTTTTTTTTTAAATACAAACAATGAATGAAATCTATTTATCAATGAGGTATTTGTGACTGACTAAGAATTTGGTTAATATCATTTTTTTTGACATACATAATACCATGTTTATAAATAGAACTATTCACAGTGGATCTAAATATACTTAACATTCGCAGCTGATCAAAAATTTTAATAATTTATTACAATAATACCGAGTCATAAACTTATTTGATTATTTTCAAATATTGCGAGATTGAATTGATGTTTGACAACCGTAATAAGGGTATACACAGGTCGACATAGTTCATCATACGATAGAGAAAATTCTAATCATGCCAATTATAGAATCTGGCGGATTCACTGCGGAGGGAATCCATCCGATCCGCAGTGATTCACTTTATGAATTAAAAAAATCGGTTTGCTCGAAAATTGAATTTCATATTTGGGGTAGTTTAGACAAATGCCATAAAATAGCGTAACACGTTTTTGGCTTAAAAAGCGTATAACGGTACTTAACTTATTAACTGGTTTTATAAATATGGCCATTTCTCGGTTAATATTCAATGGATTTTGGTCAAAATCAAAACGTGAGTAAGATTTAATGGATACAAAAATGTGGCATTTAATTTTATAAAGAATTTAAGAAAAAAATATTTTTTTAATATAAAATTCATTCACTCATTTCCAACTAATAGCTCAAAGGTGCAAGTACGTATGACCCTGTCGTTCACTTTATTTTATTTTGTTTTTAAGTCTTTTATTTTTATTTTCGTTCTCATCAAGAACCCATTTACAATTTTTTTTTCCAGAGCAAAACCACTATTAGGAAATTTATTACATGAAGTATATGCTCATAACACTCATCGGAGAAAAGACAAGACAGATAAAACAAAACTCCACACATGATTGGAAGAAGGGGGAATATGCGAGGAAAACAAAATTTCATTCATCTTATCCGTTTCGCTTTTGCCCATGATAAGACAAACAGCTAAAAAAAAACTTCACACATGATCGGAAGGAGAAATATGCGAGGAAAAAGAAAAAACCAACAAATAGCTTTCACATTCCCCAAGCTTTTTATTTGTGAAAGCTATTTGTCGCCTACGAGAAAAAATTTGCCTCATTATTTTGTATGGGCGTGCGACATCTGTATATTGTTTGTCTGTGCTTTTACGAAGGAGTTTCGCGATTGTTTGGCCTATATGAGGTTACTTCTGATAAAGGTGTTACGGATGCTGAAAAATCAAGCTTATATAGAATTCCTTAACACTCAGCACTAACCACAAACAACCCAAATTAAATAATCCACTTCGAAAATCCTCTCCCATGTGACAGATGTCAGATCACTGGTGAGCATACAAGTATTAGTGATTTTGCAGGCAAAAAAACCCACACTTGTATGCCCACCAGTGACCCGACAACTGTCACATGGGAGCAGCGTTACCTTTCGGACCCTTTAGGGGCAAATTGACCACTTTTTAATGCATCGGACCCTTGGAACCCCCTTTTCGAAAATCATCGATATTTGACCCTTTTTGAAATATACGACCCTTTTTGGACCGTTTTTGCGAATTGGCTCAGAATTGACACATTCATTTCACATTTAACCGATTTGTGTTGATGTATTTGTTCCAACGCCAAAAAAATGTACATTTACTCGCCCTTTGAACAGATGCATACATTCAAGTAGTAAGTGCTTTTTGTTTCGCATACCTATAGAATAGAAAGTTTAGGAATTCCATTCCGAAGAATTCGACATAACAACGTCCAAAATCACTTATAACGACTAAATTCGTCGGTCCCTTGAAGGTCTTTAAAACCGATTTTGACTGAATTGAAATCATAACTTTATATTTCTTGCTCTTTTTTATTTTGATATTTATTTTTTTTTAGAAAAGTAAAAAAAAAAAAGTAAATAAGGCAATTATTATTTGGTTCGCTAAATTTGGTTCTTTAATTTTATATGCGCCCCTTTTATTTCGGTAGGGACCCTTTTCAGGACCATTTCCGAAAATTCTCAGAGGTAACACTGCATGGGAGAGAATTTTTGGGGAAACGGAACGGAAAATTGAGAAAAATTGAGAAATTGTAGTGGGGATGCTATGTACAATAAACAACTACGGAAAATATTTGTCGTTTCGTGGTGAATCTGTTAAAAGTACAAAATTTAAAATTTAACGTATTTTTTTGAAACGTTAATCCTAATTTTCAAATTTTAAACTAAAAAAGAACATATTTAACCACAAATACAAACCACAAATACATACCACAAATAATTTAATTTCTTCCGTTTGGTACTTTGAACAAATATGAAATACGTTATATGAAATCGGTTATTTGTGCTGCAAAGAAATAGCAGCAGCCAGGGCGAGTGCCGCTTCCTCTTCGTGGGACAAACCTAAATTAGACAGTCAACTCGTACTTCCCCTGCCCCCTTAGTGCTATAAATGGGAGGAGCCTAATTACCATGTTTGGGAATAAATGTGAAGTAGCGTGTGACCAAGACCTAACTATTATTTCGTCGGGTTATCTCTTTCATTCCTATGGAGCAAATTTTTTTTTCCGGCTAATATTTCATTAACAACAATAAATTGCATGTACAAAATGAATGCGGCCATAAATGTAAAAAAATCACCGGATTTTGTATTTGAATGTGTGAAATTAGTCAGAACACAATGACAAAATCTAGCGGATTTTAGCTTGGGGGAGCGAATGCGTCCAACGAAACGAAGTTGGCTGTCTAATTTAGATTTGTCTGCTCCTATTTGCAGCACTAAGGGGGCAGGAGAAGTTCGAGTTGACTGTCTAGTTTAGTTTGTCTATGACTATAAGTGAAAAGCACAAATAACCCAAATTAGATAATCCACTTCGAAAATCCTCTCCCATTTTTTTTTTTGCTTTTTATTTCTTTAATTCATGTGTGCTTACATGCTAGACAAAAAATGCTTAAAACTAGCTTAACTAACTTAACTATCTTACTCTAACTTACTGGCCCTATGCGGGCCCTCAAAGTTAAACTTAATACTTATTGCTATGTCTTTCGACTTAATAACTGTCTTATTTTTGTTTTACGAATTAAATTTAAACTAAGAAAAATTATTTGTTTTAGAAAAAAAACTTAGAACAATTTCTTTTATTTTTTTATTTTCTTATTATATAAAACTTATACTACCTTAAAATACTTCTTAACTTAACTTATCTAATTGCATAATTTAATATGATTTTTTTTTTTTTTTTTTTAATTATTTTTTTGGGTTTTGTGCTGTGTTGTTTGTTTTTTTTTTTTTTTTTGTATAAATAAACAAAAACTTAACCTACAATAAGCCTAGACACCTAAGAACTGAGTAAGCCGGCCAGGACATAATAAATATACAAATACATATACATATGTATGTATATATTGCGGCCAGCTTGCCATAGCGAGACCTAACCCGGATCGAAAGCGATCGACGAGGGAGCTCCTTCTAATAACCACCAGAATTGCTGGTGCTGTTTCACTACATCTTTCTTATCGCGCTCTGAAACAGAACGTTGTAGTTGAGCCGCCTGTCCACAGTTGTCCGGGCAACGTGGAAGATTAACGGTACCGCTGTTATATCCAGGATAATAATACCTGCCTGATCATAAGACAGGAATGCTTCTGGGGGGACAAAGCCGTTAAGGCATACCCTTTCATGGTACATTTTATTGGGGTAATAAGCCCCGAATATCAGGTTATTCATCGAGGTCATTGCTCTTGCAATGTGCCTTCGAGTCATCTTGATCAGGAAATTATCCACTCTTATCAGATTCGCCCTGTTGTATAGGACCTCGTTGGAATAGAATTTTATGTACTGAGACTCCGGTGTTCTGTATAAGTGAAGGCAAGCCCGCAACCCGGCCCTCTCAAACACCCGAATCTTTTCCATCCTACTTGCTCCCATGTTGAACCACAAGGAACATCCATATGCGAGCATAGGCCGAATGAGGGCCATGTAGCAGATAACTTTCACCCTCACATCGAGTTGGCTGCTATAAAACAGTCTCTTTGTGAGGGCGAAAGCCGCTCGGGCTCTGGCGAGAGCAGCATTTATATGTTTGTTAAAATACAGATATTGGTCTAGCCAGAGTCCAAGGTATCTGACCACATTTCGACACGCAAGTGGATGACCAACAATAGAGAACTTTCGCCAATTCTTTCTGGTGTCCCTAGAGGCCTCAGACAATGGCGTTCTGAACAGAATAGTTTCAGACTTCTGATTGTTGATTTTCAATTTCCAGTCATCACAATATCGCTGGATCTTATCGAAGTCACGCTGCAAGAGTGTCGCAATAACGTCGATCTTAGGTCCTGATCTGTACGCTATCAAATCATCAGCGTACGCTATCGCGTATTGAAGAGATCCTATCATATCAGCTGTGTAAATATTGAAGAGGACCGGCGAATTAACCGCACCTTGTTGCAGACCATTTTTAATTTCGAACGTCCGAGTAGAAGTTACATTGCCATTTTTCACAATGAACTTTCTACCGGTGAGCAGCATGTACAGAAGTGGTTTGCTTATGCCCAACCTACTCAACTTGTAAAAGAGCCCTTCCAACCATACGGTATCGAAGGCCTTCTCCAAGTCAATCAAGCAGGCACCCGTGCATTGGTTCTTGCTTTTGTTCCATTGGATATCTGACACCAGTTTAGACGCGGCATGTATTGTATCATGCCCGCCTTAAAACCGAATTGGTTATCCGGAACTATTTTATTGTCCTCAACCCATTTAATCAAGGCTCTATTGATCACTTTTTCGAATACCTTGCTGATATTCGGAAGGAGACTTATCGACCGGAGATTTGCCGGATTGGAGTTATCCTTTCCCCTTTTGGGGATCGGTTGTACCACTGCTGTTTACCAATGTTCTGGATAATGTGCATTATTCAGTGCATTATTGAACAAGGTGGCGTAAATTTCCACCGCTCAACAAGGAAGATGTCGAAGCACAATGTTCGATATTCCATCGATTCCCACTGATTTCTTCCTTCTCAATGATTCGAAGATCGTTTGGAGTTCTACCTTCGATACGAACGGGGGATGAACCCTTTCATTGGCGATGGCATTATTTGCCAAGTTGTCGTCATTGAACCCGGTTAAACCAGACTCTGATCGCCAGTGCTCTATGTCATTTCAAAGGCAGAAGTTTTGGACAAAGATACCATTCTCCAGGTCGTGGTTCGGGCGATTACTAGGATTTACTTTATACACATTCTCGAAAATAGCTCCTATGGCATTACGGAATACGTTGTCAGTTGGTCGATACCGAGGTATCGAACTGTCCATCGTTTGTTTAATTGTCTCGTCCATTTGTTTCAGGTACCTGTCAATCTCCTCGTTTGACAGATTTCTGTTGGACGGTGGGTAGAGCGAGTTCGAGGAGAGTGCTCTAGTCAAATCTTCCGATTCCGCAATTTTGTTGGGAATACTTATTTCGGCACTAAGTCCGCAATGGTCACTGTCATATACAAATGTGCGCAGACAGTTTATCGTTTGTCGGTCTACGTCGTTAAGTTGTAACCGTTCGCCGAACAGCAGTAGATCCAGATAGGAGCCGCTTCTGGGAAACGACGGGCTATCTGTAGCTTTCAAATCGAGCCGAAACTCAACACTGTGCTGACCCCACCAATTGAGTAGTGAGTTCCCTCTAGGATTTGGGGTGTGATTTCCTCAATCACTATGCTTGGCGTTTAGATCTCCGGCCATGAGGAAATAATTCTCCCCCGATTCCAGCCTTAGGCATCGAAACAATGTCTCGAGTTCCGATACAAATAAAGTTGATTGAGCAGCTTCAGTTTCATAAAACGCTACCACATACATCTTCTTTTCACTACGGAGAGGGATATACACAGTACACGCTTCTAGCCCCTGAAACCTTCGCACTTCACCATTGTACACTGCTTTATACCTAAGCTCTTTACGAATAAAGATCGCAACTCCTCCTCCTTGAGTGGAGTTAGGTCGGTCTCTTCTTTCGATATTATATTTGCTGTGCCGTAACTTGCGTTTCTGTGTTAGCTTAGTTTCGCTAACCAGACACACATCTGGGCTTTGGTCGTCGAGCAACTTGTAGAGCGATTCTTTTCGTTCGATCCTAATCAGGGAATTTACATTCACCGCTAGGATCTTCAGGGTGTCTTCATTCGCGGTCGTACCCATCATGATTGTTTTTGCGTTAGGCCAGGCAGGAGCACGTAGATCTTGTCCACACGAGTCGCCTGCTCATTTAACTGGCGCTGTAGCTGTCCCATCTGCCCTTGGATTTGCAGCGAGATAGTCAGCAAGTCGCCTTGTACCTCCGACGCGTTAGGCACTGTGGCCTGGGCAGCTACCTTCGGCTGTAGCTACCATTTGGGCGTAGGTGATTTTGGGAGTGACGGTTACTTTTTGAGCCTGACTCGGTGGAACTTTCACCACGCTCTTCTGTTTTCGAGCCAGATTCGCTGTTTTTATGCTCTGGAACTCAGGACAGCCCCGATAGTTAGCGGTGTGTCCCGAGCTTTTGCACAATACACATGAAAGTTGGCTTCTATCAGCCATTTGCTCACTAACCAAGGGACATTCTTCGGCCTTGTGGTTCTTTCCACACTTCACGCATCGAGCCTGCCTTTCGCAGTTCGACGCGGCGTGCCCAAACCTTAGGCAACGAGCACTTTGAATGATGCTCTCGCTGCGATTTACTTTTTCAAAGGAGACAACCTGGTAGTCTAGGACTTTGATGCTCCTTAGATCATCCAGTTTGCAATCGGGAGGCAACTGAACCAGGAAGAACGGTAGTTTCCGCTTCTCCCTTTTGGCTCTTGCTGTGACGAAAGGCTTGACCCCAACAAAGGTGAGACTGTCGCATTTAATTTTCTGGAGCATCTTAAGGAGCTCCTTCGGCTCTGTTGACGGTTCCAACCCTTTCAGAAGCATGGTCTGCAACTTTTCCCCTTTCGGGGTGAATGAGAAGAACTCCGTCGTCGAGTCCCTTAGCAAATTCTTTATTTTGTTATAGTGCTCTACTGTATCGCACTGAATTGAGTGTCTAAATTCGCTTTGCGCTTTCGTGTCTAGCGCTTTATTATGTCTCTTTCAATTCCATCTTGTAGGTGTTGATGGGTGGCACTCGCACCTTAGCCGGCTTGTTCTGCTGTTGTTGTTGTTCCTGTTGTATCTGCTGCTGTTGTTGTTGTTGCTGCTTTTTCTGTTGCTGTGGTTGTTGCTGTTGCTGCTTTGACTTTTGGTGTGCCGACAGTGTTTGGTCTTTCTGCAGTTTTTGTGTTGTTTTCTGCTGCTGCTTTTGTTTGGGCAGCTGTTGCTGTTGTTGTGGCTGCTGTTGCTGCTCTTGGTCCCTTTGCGGTACAGCCTGTCGCTCTCTCTCTCTCTTGTCTTTCCATTTGCTTGATTTTTATGGCAAGCTCTTTTTCTTGCAGCTTCTTTATGCTCCTATTCAAAATTTCAAGTTCATCATCCTCATCGTCGGAGTTAGATGACTGTACGCGGGAAGCGAAGCTTTTGCTTGCCCCCGTGTATCTTCCTTTCCCACCGTCGGAGACGTATGGGAAATCTTCACTGCCCTCGCGTGTTTCCATAGCCTGCGCCCCTTCCCTCACCTCAACCTCAACTGGCAGCTTTTCGGCTGAGGCTGAAAGGGTGGGACGCTTTACCAGAATGGGAGTTGTCTTCACTTTCCTCCTTCTCTTCATGGACCCCTCCGTAGTTACACCTTCTGACTGTGGGTGGCCTGTTGTTGCCGCTATCTCACCAGATTTTTGTTTTTCTTTTTCGGTCGCAACTCCCACTACTTGAAGCGCGGACCGTTGATTGCCGCTCATCACGTGTACCTCTAATTATGTTTAATTATTTAATAATTTATAAGAAAAATTAAAAAAAACAAAAGTTCTTTTCCACGGCCAGGAATCGAACCAAACTAGCCGAAACACGCCTACTTTCTACGAAGGTCTGTAAACGACTGTGATGACTGACTGATAAAGTGAACCCTGGTTTTATTGGTATTCCAGGCAGAAAAACGCACACTAGAAAAACTAGGGTTCAGGATATCTGTCACATGGGAGAGGAATTTTTAAGAAAAAAACGGAAAATTGAGCGAATATAAGAAATTGTGGAGAGGATGCTATGTTCAATAAACAACTACGGAAAATATCTTTCGTTTCGTGGTGAATCTTTTAAAATATAAAATTTAAAATTTAACGTCTTTTTTCAAACGTTTATGCTAGTATAAACTAAATCATAACGTATTTATTTATCACAACATAACCAAAAATAATTTAATTTCTTCCGTTTTGTACTTTGTTATGAGCCATGGTAGGGCCACAGAGGCAACTTCGGTGTAGGAGAGGAGGGCGGCGGCATGCTTGTGGTCGCTCAGCTTAAGCTCGTCGGACGGGGTGGTTCTTGCCAACCTCTCTTCACACCACCTACTCAATAACAAAAAAACATGCCATGAAAAGATAGCTAACCTAAGACAGAAGAAGAATCTAAACCCTAATTCCCTAGCCTGACTTCGGACGGACAGAGAAGAATAGGAAGGAGTTGTGCTCAAAGACCTATGCCACAACCCAGGAGAAAGAGCGGAAAAGGGCACGCGAACTAACCCTAACTAAACCTAAACTAAGCCTAAGCTAAACTAAAACTAAAAATAAACCCTAAAACTACCCCTAGCCTACCTTAAAACTAGCCTAACCACGACCTAACCGCAAACACCCTTTCCACTGTCTCTCCAAGATAATGGTTCGTCAAGAACCCGAAGCATGCCTGATGTTAATGGCTACAGGTTGGCCAGCCCACCCTTAATGTCTAACGACACTAACCAAAGCCATCTTCTTGGCCAGATGTTGTAGAAGATGGCCCCTCAAATTGTTCCTACAGTCACGACCTAAGTCCGTCATAAGTAGAAAAGAGTTGGTCTGTCGTCACGTCATGTCGTCGACGTACGTAATTGTCCTGTCACGTCATCGTACATCTATCGAAGGACGGCCGATTCATCCTCCCACACCCCGACGCGTATGTTCGCCTCCTAACCGCACATCCTACTCTGATTTGTACACATAAAAAAAAATTAATTTTCTTCTCTTAATATACTCTATATATTTCAGTTAATCAATTTCAATTTCATAAATCTTAAGTATTAAATCTTAAAAAAAATTAATCTATGTAGGTATATATGTATGTAAATAATTAAAGCAAAAAAAAAATAAAAATTGAGGAATAAAATGTTCTGTGTTTTTTTTTTTTTTTTTTTGTATATAAGTATGACAGCTTAACCTACTACTCACGTTTTTTTTTTTTGGGATCCCCCGTCGTCCTGCCGGCAGCACAGAGTGGGAAGACGCCTTCTCAGTGCGCACCAATAGGTGCGTCTTCGCGATGGCTAACAAACACAGATCACTTTTCTCCTTTTTTTTTTCACAAAATTACACTAATTATACTAATCACTAACTCTAAGTAAAAGTATGAAAATTCAACAAAAAAAAAAACCCAAAAAAAATTAAAAAAAATAAACTTAACGTTAATTAAACTAGATTAAACTAAATTGCAAATTCACTATGGAGAATGTTCACTATAGCTATAGACTAGCACTTCACTATTAGTCCCCTGTTGATTCCACAAGTGTGATCTCCACTGTAGGCTGGTTTACTCGACCCCGACTGTAGACGGGTATAACGTATAGTATTGTTGCGCTCTACAGGCAGTGGATCACCTGGGCTTGATTTTCCTTCCAATTGATTACCCTTTTTTTGCAGGGTGCAGGAAGTCGGCAAGGCGAGCGTTGTCCCTTTTTTTTTTTTTTCTGTCGAACTCCTTACGGCTGTCCGGTCACTCCTTTTACTTTTGTCCGTGAGTCGGAGCCCCGCTAAAAGGTGGCAGAGGCCTGGGTTAGCTAAGGCGCCCTCGCCGTCACAGTGCCTATTTAAACAGAAATTTACAATCTTACTTCGTACTCCCCAACCTACTATATTTCATGCGTACCTCTGCTGTAAGATTTTTGGATTCCTATTCTCTCCTTTATGTTTTTTTCTTTTTTTTTTTTTTCTCCCCTTTTTTTTTGTCTTTGGGGCCTATTAATCCTCTCCGGCACGATATTCACCTAAAACCCAGATTTTGCTTAATTTATATATTCATAATTCTAAGTAAAAATGTCCTCTTACCTTACAAGAATTCTAAAAGAAAAATGTTGCCTCACTAAGTACGTATATACGTTTATATGTATACTTCTTCCCTACAGAGGGCATCGACCGCTCAGTATATAGGATCACGAAAAAGTGTAGGTCAGGTATCTGCGGCCAATGCTCTCGGCCTACCATAATTCGCCCTGCATTTTCTTTATCCCTTTCATCTTCTTTGTTCTTGTAAAAATTCCTTTGTTCACCCAGTTCGTCTGTCTCAGTCTCTATTCCCTCTCCTTCTATCATTTTTTGTCTACGTTTCGTCTATTTTCGGAGTCATAGTGTGGGGATTTCCTGTCCTTTCCAGTCGATAAGTCAAGCCCTAAGTAAATCCTTACTCCTATTCATGTCTGATTAAGAATACGTATAAATACAAATAAACATAAGGCATAAAGAAATACATAAAAATACCACTAAAACACTAACACGAGTATTCGCAACTTCATTACAAACTACATAAATAATCCGACCATTAAGTGTGATAATCGATATGTTGTGCTTATCGATCATCGAACCAGTGATGCCAGGTCGTGAGAGAACGGGCCAACTATATAGTGGGACAGGGACAACGATACATGATACAAAAAGAATTGAACTGTCAAACGCTTGTGTTGTTCTTCGCCTCGAGGTGCAGGTAATTTCTTTTATTTTGGTTTAGTTATATCATTTTTATTTTGTTATTTTTCTTTCTTTTAGGTGCATGAACACCGCATATTGGACCATGAGAAGGTGCCCGTAACAGGCTCGACGTCGGTGGGCGCGTGGTCACTAGCACACCGACCTCGCAAAAAAAAGGGGCCTTCACCATGTTTGCATGTTTATGTTTTTTTTTTTTTTTCAGCTTATATGTACAATACATCACAGAGGAGTTACTTCAAGAATTGTTTTAGTTGCCTCTTGTGGCCGTAGAATTTGAATACGTTACGCACACAGTATTGACGTGTGGCAAGAGCCTGCGCCCTGAGATGTCATTTGACTAGTCGGGTGTATCAATGTTCATCCCTTGCAGTTGGCATTATAAAAGTGTTGGAGTTGCTAGATATTTGGTAATACATACTTAAATACAAGATAAACAAACAAATAAATAAATATTAACAATAATAAATAATAATAGTCAAGAACATAAAACATTATATCCAGATAAACTAGTAAATCTAAGGTCATATGATAACATAACATCATAAATACTATAACTAAATAAGTAATATATTAATAGTCTATGTCTAAATAAATAAATATATAAATAAATACTCTATGAAACTAAAGGTCTATAAATGAATAAGTCAATAAATAATCTATAAATAAATAAATAAATAAATAATCTATGAATAAATAAATAAATAACTAAATAATCTATAAATAAATATCACAGATAAACTAGCAACAGCAGGTATGAGTGCGTCATGCAGTCTTGTTTCTCTACACATGCAAGTCTTTTGCGTGAAACACGCCAACCTTTTCGCCTCTAAGGTTCCCTACTTCATACAGCGAGTTCCCCACGGGTCTTAAAATTATGGACTTTAGGAATTTTTGGCCAAGCTTGGCGTTGTAATCTTGTGACTTGTCACTTTGTTTAAAATTCTTTCGAAATACAACTTGACCTGGTAGATACTTTATGTCTCTACTCCTAGTGTTGTAGACTTTGGCTGCTTTCTGATGAGCTAGCTTCAGATTGGAGAAAATCTGTTCTCTGATTAGCTTTAGCTTGTCATTTTTGTTGATGACGTCTATCCCACCGTCTCTAACCATCTCTAGTCTTCGAAGTAGCTCATAGGTCCGCCCGTCTTGTACCATAGGGAATCCGAATACTGAGTAGTATGGTTCGAACGTTGTCGCGTCGTGAACCACACTCCTCAGCGAAAATGCAGCATTGCTTACATGCATGTCCCAATTCTTCTGATCGCTTCCAAGGTAGGAACGAATCTTTGTCAAGACTGACCGATTAACTCTCTCAGAAGCATTCGCCTGTGGAGAGTATATTGCGGTGCGGACATGTTTAACACCATATTTTGACAAAAAGCTGGAAAACAATTCAGATGTAAACTGTTTTCCGTTGTCTGAATGGACATATTCTGGGACACCAAAGACATGAAATACACTTTCTTCTAAATACCTAACTACCTCAGCTGCTGTTGCTTTACGAATAGGCCTTAAAAATACATATTTACTAAAATGGTCAAGTACAATAAAAATATGTGTATGTCCGTTTCTAGTCCGAGGGTATGGTCCTAGAAAGTCAATATAAAGTCTTTGGAAAGGTCGTTCTGTTATTGTTTGTTGTCCCATTGGTGGTCGAGAGATCATATTTAGGGGTTTATTGCACTTACATATATCACAGGTTCTCACCCACTCCTGCACATCAGTGGTCATCCCCGGCCAAAAGTACTTCTGCTTTAACCTGGATAAGGTCTTATTAATACCCCCATGACCTGCTGCTGGAGAATTGTGGGCCGCTTTCAAGAGACTCACATGCAACCCCTTAGGCACCCAAAGTTTCCATGCCCGGTCTTCTTGTATTGGATCGCCAGTCCGTATGTCTGTTCGTTTGTAGACAAATCCATCAGATACGCATACGTCGGGTAGTTTGTCCTTGTTCTCAGTAATTGTCTTCCTCAACTCATCATATTCCTCCGAAGAAAACCATGGTGAATTGAGATCGACCTCAAGCATTGAACTCTCGGGCGTGAGCTCCTCCATATGAACACGTGAGAGAGTGTCCGGGACCACATTTTGGGAACCCTTTCTATGTTCGATTACGAAGTCGAAACCCTGAAGCTTCAGACTCCATCGAGCTAGTCGACCTGACAAATCTTTCTGGGTCATCAGCCACTTCAGACTTGCGTGATCTGTGATTATAGTAAAGGGTAGACCCTCCACATAGGCCCTGAACTTCTTCACAGATAAAACGGCCGCATAGCACTCAAGTTCCGTGACGCTGTAATTCCGTTGTGCGGAATTTAGTTTCTGGGACATGAATGCTATCGGTCGCTCGTTCTTCTCCGCATCCATCTGGAAGAGTACACTTCCCACACCGGAAGTCGAAGCGTCGCATTGTATGTAGAAATGCCTTTTAAAATCGGGATTTGTAAGTATAGGGGCGGTTACTAAGCTCATTTTGAGTTTTTCGAAAGCCGTAAGTGCTTCGTCAGTCATGTAGAATGTCTGTCCCTTTCGTAAGCAGTCTGTCATTGGGGCCGCCATAGACGCAAAGTTGGGAATAAAGCGCCTATACCAGCCCGTCATCCCTAGGAACCTACGGAGTTGCCTGGGAGTCTTTGGAATTGGGAAATTCTCGACCGCTGCTACCTTATCCTTATCAGTTCGTAGACACCCATCGCCAACGATATACCCTAGATACTTAATCTCTTTATAACAGAATTTGCTCTTGTCCACATTAATTGTCAACCCTGCTTCCCTGAGACACTTAGCTACTTCCAGAAGCACCCTGGCATGTGATTCAAAATCTGGAGAGCAGACCAAGAGGTCATCGAGGTAGACAAAGACATGCTCTTTCAGACGCGAGGGTATAACTTTGTCCATAAGCCGACACATCCTCTGGGCAGCGTTACACAGTCCAAACGGCATAACCGTGTACTGATATAACGGCCGACCTGGGACTGTGAAAGCTGTCTTCTCCCTCGACTTGCGCTCCAGAGGAATCTGCCAAAATGCGTCTTTCAAGTCAATACCTGAAATAAAATGAGTGTCTTGAAGACGACTCAACAAACCCTCTATGTGTGGAAGCGGGTAGGCATCCTTCTTCGTCACCGCATTCACTTTCCTGGAGTCCAGGCACAATCTATTTTTACCGGGTTTTCGCACCAATACCACTGGCGAACTCCAGGCACTGTTGCTTTCTTCGATGACGCCAAGAGAAATCATCCGGTCAAGTTCATCATATAAGAGCTTTTGTATCGCTGGGGACACTGGGTAGTGTCTCTGTTTTATGGGGATCTGTTCATCTTCCACTTCTATCACGTGCTCTTCTAACTTGGTCTTGCCTAATCCCAACTCTACAAAAGATGGGAACTGCCGTTTAATCTTTTCGAGTTCTTGGGCCTGTGCTGGAGAGAGTGCCTGGACTGGTGACCATTCGGTTGTCGGCGATGGAGTGTCTAGTTCGCTAACTATACTTGGAGCTACTCTAAATGTACTCCAAAAATCTACCCCTAAATAGAGACACTGTTGCAGGGTGGGTACTACAAATAATTCTAACTGGTGAGACTTCCCACCCCAGGAGATTGTCGTCTTAAATCGTCCTAATATGCGTTGGTGGTTCCCGTCTGCAGTTCTAACGTCTGTTGTCATGTCTGTTAATTCTATGTTGTGTCTTTTTATGAAGTCCATGGCGCCCTTCCCTAAACAGCTGATGGAAGCTCCACTATCTAACAGACCCATAATCTCCTCATCACCTATTCTAACTTTTGCATAAGGCCTGTTGTCGTCAGTTAAAGATATCACAGTCGCTACTATTCTACTCTTTAATCGTCTAGTCATTGCACATTTCTCCCTTAGCCTCTTTATTTTATTATGGTTTCTTCTCCTATTTGGTGTTTCTAGGCTTGCTACTTCTTCTCCAAAAATTCGTTTTCTCCCTGCCTCGTACTCTTGAATTCGAACGTGCAAGCTTTTGTATTGAGGAGGACCTGTCTTCGTGGGGGTGTCATGACCTTGTAGGTCCCTCTTTAAGATTCGGACGTGTTGTCCTGATTTTCCGGGAAACTCTTTTTGATCGGCTGGTTCGTCCCGGGCGTACTGCCGATTCTCATGTTTCCCTGACACTGTGCGCAGCTAAAACTCAAATTATTTTGTCCACAGCTGAAACATGTAAGGCTGTGAAAGGTAGAGGGGCACATTGGACGATTCCCTAAGCTATTTTTGTTCGCCTCGGACCTATCTATGTTGCTTGTATTCGTACGTATACCCTGGTCATTCTTCCTATAGTTGTTTTGTCTGTCTGGTCGGTGTCGTTGAAGAGCGGCAATCTCCACTTCATCGTCCTCTACTTCCTCTATGTCGTCCCTCGTTCGTATGCTTGCCTGCTCGTCGAGTTCGTTAACTTGTCGTCTAAATTTAAGTTCTCTGGTCGCTAAGTGTTTTTCCGCGCGTCTACATTCCTCCCTCAAGTCTCTTACGGATTTTATCGAACAACCAAAAATTAAGGTTGCTACCCTGTCTTTCACGTTATGTCTTATGATGTCCACTAGGTCTAGTTCACTCGGTCTGTTCCTCATTTGTAGTATCATTGTCCGTATGTCACTATAAAAGTCATCAAATGACTCCTGGGGGGACTGTCTCCTATCCATTATCGCCCTAAGGATTTCGTGGTCTCGTTTAGAGTCCTTAAACTGACGGAAGAGCTCTGCCTTCAAATCAAAGTAATTTAGTAATTCATCCCCCTGGTTCTCTTCTAAATACTGCCAGTACCACCTTTCAGCAGGGCCGGCCACCAGATGGTGGAAATTCGTCAGTAGCTGCTCGTGGGATAATCCATTCTTTTTTTGGAGAGTCTCAATCCTGAAGATGAAACTCTCTACCGACATCGACTTTGGGGTTCCATCAAATTTAATTCCCCACTTATGTACGTCAGCTTTTCGGCCGCTGTCAGTACTGGAAGACCTGTGAGTTGAGGCCGCGTTTACGGGATGTCTTGGAGCCATTAGTGGTTGATTTGCAACAGGTGTCGGCTGCCGTAGGAGCTCACTGAAGTCCAGTCCTGGTTGCGACGTCGTTTGGCGTATTTCCGAGGGATAGGGCGGCGTTTGCTGATTGGCTCTTGTCGAAACTTCCAAGTGGAGCACTTTCTCATTCAGATCCCTCACACTGTCCTGGAATGATGCCATCATGCCCTTCATATCCTTCATCGTTTCTGCAAACACGGAAAGGATCTCTACCTGGTTTTGTCGAACTGCCTGGGAGACCGCTTTGTCGATTTGTTTCGTGATGTGATAGTTTCCGTCCATCGTCCAGTTCTGTAAGTATGTAAGGTCATCTTCGTCGTCCACTGTTTGTCTCTGTCGTTGATGTTGATGTTGTCCTGTACTTTGACGTCCTGTGGCCGCGTTTGTTCCTCCTTTTGCGCCTTCGTCGTCACTTGACGAGGTTACCTGTTCGCCATGTCCTGCGTTGTCTCGTCTCCCAGTAGTACGTATAAGCGAGTTCTTTCTTCGCGAATTGTCTTGACAGTTGCGTTGTTCCAGTCCTGTTTGAAAAGTAAGTTGATCGCGTCTTCCGTGGTTGGTCTCATCTGTATTCAATTCTCTGATTGTCTTCCGTATCGTTGTGTTGTCTTGCGTCATCCGTTGTACGTTGTAAGTTGTCCGATCTTCGCCAAAGCCTTCCGTGTTTACAGGCGTATTGTACTCCTCGGTCGCACGTTCCTTTTCTATTCTCGCCTTGCCGCGGGTTTTACGTCCAGGTTGTACTCCTGAACCGCCTGTTCCCTTGGGGATCGCACCTTTGTTTGAACCAACCATTGTTGGTTATACCTGATGTCCTACACTCAGATAATAATAAAATAAAAAAAATCCAACCTATCCTAAAACTCTTTTATTATAGTATACCTATATAATCTAGCAATTTCAAAACAAAATTATTTTATTTTTACTAAAATTTGTTTATGAGTAGATAATTTTTTTTTTTTTTTTTTCTGTGTATCGCCTTTTTTTTTTTTTTTTTTTTTTTTTTCAGTGTACCGCTTTGGAGTGTGGGTCTCTGAACCGGTTTTCCAGTGACCATTCGATAGATGTCATTTGTCAGTTGCGTCCACAGTTAGTTGTGTCCGTATTTGTTATTCCCTAGTCTATTACGTCGTGACTGATACTTCGGATAATTGACGAGTGTCGGAAGTAGTCCCTTCGATCCCTACCACTACTTGCCATCAAGACTACTCAATGGTAGGTTGGCCAGGACTTCCGAGAAAACTCCCAACACGGACAATGCTTCAAGAGCTTCTGCCCACGCCTCACAAGGAATCTGACTACTAGCCTTGATCCCCTGGCAGCAGCTAGCATTGGCTCTATCCACCTTGTCCCGCTCTTCGTCTTTGCATGGACCTCCAACTACCTCACGAGATCCGCTGGCTTTTGCCTATGGATTGGACAGCCATCTTCAGTCCATGCAGAAAGAAAGAGCATCGACAGTCTTTGAGCAAAACGGAAAGATAGATGGATAGAATAAAAAAAGAAATATTTATAAGAAAGGAAAGAAAGAAAGAATGAAAATTTTCGGTGTAAACCTTTTTCGGGTAAATCCCGTTGGGCGCCATTGTTATGAGCCATGGTAGGGCCACAGAGGCAACTTCGGTGTAGGAGAGGAGGGCGGCGGCATGCTTGTGGTCGCTCAGCTTAAGCTCGTCGGACGGGGTGGTTCTTGCCAACCTCTCTTCACACCACCTACTCAATAACAAAAAAACATGCCATGAAAAGATAGCTAACCTAAGACAGAAGAAGAATCTAAACCCTAATTCCCTAGCCTGACTTCGGACGGACAGAGAAGAATAGGAAGGAGTTGTGCTCAAAGACCTATGCCACAGCCCAGGAGAAAGAGCGGAAAAGGGCACGCGAACTAACCCTAACTAAACCTAAACTAAGCCTAAGCTAAACTAAAACTAAAAATAAACCCTAAAACTACCCCTAGCCTACCTTAAAACTAGCCTAACCACGACCTAACCGCAAACACCCTTTCCACTGTCTCTCCAAGATAATGGTTCGTCAAGAACCCGAAGCATGCCTGATGTTAATGGCTACAGGTTGGCCAGCCCACCCTTAATGTCTAACGACACTAACCAAAGCCATCTTCTTGGCCAGATGTTGTAGAAGATGGCCCCTCAAATTGTTCCTACAGTCACGACCTAAGTCCGTCATAAGTAGAAAAGAGTTGGTCTGTCGTCACGTCATGTCGTCGACGTACGTAATTGTCCTGTCACGTCATCGTACATCTATCGAAGGACGGCCGATTCATCCTCCCACACCCCGACGCGTATGTTCGCCTCCTAACCGCACATCCTACTCTGATTTGTACACATAAAAAAAAATTAATTTTCTTCTCTTAATATACTCTATATATTTCAGTTAATCAATTTCAATTTCATAAATCTTAAGTATTAAATCTTAAAAAAAATTAATCTATGTAGGTATATATGTATGTAAATAATTAAAGCAAAAAAAAAAATAAAAATTGAGGAATAAAATGTTCTGTGTTTTTTTTTTTTTTTTTTTGTATATAAGTATGACAGCTTAACCTACTACTCACGTTTTTTTTTTTTGGGATCCCCCGTCGTCCTGCCGGCAGCACAGAGTGGGAAGACGCCTTCTCAGTGCGCACCAATAGGTGCGTCTTCGCGATGGCTAACAAACACAGATCACTTTTCTCCTTTTTTTTTTCACAAAATTACACTAATTATACTAATCACTAACTCTAAGTAAAAGTATGAAAATTCAACAAAAAAAAAAACCCAAAAAAAATTAAAAAAAATAAACTTAACGTTAATTAAACTAGATTAAACTAAATTGCAAATTCACTATGGAGAATGTTCACTATAGCTATAGACTAGCACTTCACTATTAGTCCCCTGTTGATTCCACAAGTGTGATCTCCACTGTAGGCTGGTTTACTCGACCCCGACTGTAGACGGGTATAACGTATAGTATTGTTGCGCTCTACAGGCAGTGGATCACCTGGGCTTGATTTTCCTTCCAATTGATTACCCTTTTTTTGCAGGGTGCAGGAAGTCGGCAAGGCGAGCGTTGTCCCTTTTTTTTTTTTTCTGTCGAACTCCTTACGGCTGTCCGGTCACTCCTTTTACTTTTGTCCGTGAGTCGGAGCCCCGCTAAAAGGTGGCAGAGGCCTGGGTTAGCTAAGGCGCCCTCGCCGTCACAGTGCCTATTTAAACAGAAATTTACAATCTTACTTCGTACTCCCCAACCTACTATATTTCATGCGTACCTCTGCTGTAAGATTTTTGGATTCCTATTCTCTCCTTTATGTTTTTTTCTTTTTTTTTTTTTCTCCCCTTTTTTTTTGTCTTTGGGGCCTATTAATCCTCTCCGGCACGATATTCACCTAAAACCCAGATTTTGCTTAATTTATATATTCATAATTCTAAGTAAAAATGTCCTCTTACCTTACAAGAATTCTAAAAGAAAAATGTTGCCTCACTAAGTACGTATATACGTTTATATGTATACTTCTTCCCTACAGAGGGCATCGACCGCTCAGTATATAGGATCACGAAAAAGTGTAGGTCAGGTATCTGCGGCCAATGCTCTCGGCCTACCATAATTCGCCCTGCATTTTCTTTATCCCTTTCATCTTCTTTGTTCTTGTAAAAATTCCTTTGTTCACCCAGTTCGTCTGTCTCAGTCTCTATTCCCTCTCCTTCTATCATTTTTTGTCTACGTTTCGTCTATTTTCGGAGTCATAGTGTGGGGATTTCCTGTCCTTTCCAGTCGATAAGTCAAGCCCTAAGTAAATCCTTACTCCTATTCATGTCTGATTAAGAATACGTATAAATACAAATAAACATAAGGCATAAAGAAATACATAAAAATACCACTAAAACACTAACACGAGTATTCGCAACTTCATTACAAACTACATAAATAATCCGACCATTAAGTGTGATAATCGATATGTTGTGCTTATCGATCATCGAACCAGTGATGCCAGGTCGTGAGAGAACGGGCCAACTATATAGTGGGACAGGGACAACGATACATGATACAAAAAGAATTGAACTGTCAAACGCTTGTGTTGTTCTTCGCCTCGAGGTGCAGGTAATTTCTTTTATTTTGGTTTAGTTATATCATTTTTATTTTGTTATTTTTCTTTCTTTTAGGTGCATGAACACCGCATATTGGACCATGAGAAGGTGCCCGTAACAACTTTGAACAAATATCAAGTACGTTTATTATATATTTTGGGTCGAATAAAAACAAAAAAATGTTTGAGAATAGCAAATGTATGTGTGATAGGTAAAACGTATCTTGTGTATAAATTAGGATATTAGAAAGTGGTGATTGTGTGAGGTTTGAGATTTCTGGTTAAAAAAACTCACTAATTCGAGTGTATCGAAACTCTTTTTATTCTTTACCATGATATTCAGACCTATTGCTACTTCTTAATGTTTCTACAGGTCACAATCCGCAACGTGAAAGTTCTATTTCAAACCAGACAAATTCTCAAGATTGAGAAATGGCGAATTTCATTCAATGGAAACGATAATGTTAATGATTTCCTCTTTAAGGTGGAAACGTTAAAAGAGAAATCCATGTACCTTTAGAGTAGTGTATTAGTCAATTTTCATGTACTTTTACGGCATGTTTTCACAGCCAATTTAACAATTAATGTGGCAAAAAGCAAAATTTGTCAAAAAGAAATTCGATTTCTTGGATATGTTATAGGTCAATGCTGCTTAAAAACTGACCCAGACAAATTAGAACCTATTACTCTGTTTCCTATTCCGAGAACCATTTTACAAATCCGAAGATTTATTGGTATGGCTGGGGGGGTATCGACAATTCATATAAAATTTTGCAGACTTGGCAGTTCCTTTAACTGATTGCCTTCGATAATCTTAAAGTTTTACGCTAACTGAAGCTACTATTAAAGCTTTTCACAAACTTAAGGCAGCGTTAACATCCCCTCCTGTATTAGCTGAAACTGAAACTGAAAACCATTCACAATACAATGTGACGCTCCAACCTCCGGGGTTGAATTTGTCCTTTATCAAATCGATGAAAAGAATTGTGAGAGACCAATTGCTTTTGTTTCTCAAAAGCTAAATAAATCTCACAGAAACTACACCGTGTGAAAACTAGAATGTCATTGTGTGTGTACAAATTTAGACCCTATGTTGAAGGACTTCCGTTCAAAATAGTAGCAGATCACTCTAGTTTGCGTTGGCTAATGACACAAAAAGATCTAACATTTAGACTTGCCAGGTAGAGCCTAATTACAACGTTATGATTTTCTTTTGGAACATCGAAAGCGATCACTGAATGTTGTGCCAGTAGATACATATATATCCTACGCAAAACCTCTTCCTCCACCTGCATATGCGATTCCAAATCGACAGATGCAATCAAAATGTCATCAATATAAATAATAATCTTTCCAACACCAATCAAGTTACGAAAAATGTTTTATGCGAAACGCTGAAAGTCCGACGCGGGTTGGAGTGAAACCGGGTGTCATCAGTTAATCTAATCTTCATTTCATAGTCACATGGCTTCCGATCGATATTTTTGGAATTAAACTTATTCAGTCGCGGGCAAATATCAACTTCTTAGTCTACTCACGATCTATCTACATCTATATTACATGATTCTTCAAAAAATACTATCGACACAATCGGCAGGCAAAGGCACAGTCTTCCTTTCAGTTGAGTCAACCTCGCATGTTTTTACCGCGCAGGGGACCCATGATGTTTACTAAACTCACTAACATCTTTTCCCAAATTAATATTTTTTTTTTTTTATAATCTGCACATGCCAAAGGGGATATGAATACCCTTTTACTGTTTAACTTCTCTCTTAGTTAATTTTGGAAGAGAGAAGAAGGGATAGGAAAGAGTTGGTGTAGTGGTAGTTGAAACTCTGGTGATATTAGGTTTCAATTTTTATTCTTCATGGGTGTGCTTTCCAATTTGACTGAGAAGAGAGTTGTGTGTGATTTTTGCATTCGTTTGAATTCACAGTATTTTTTTCGCGTTCATGTTGAAATACACGAAGTGCTTTCTGAGCGAATTATTTAATTTTTAATACTGTGAAAATTGAATGGACCTGGTCGGGAATTGATCACCAAACCTCTCATTCAATGACCGAATACACTACCACTACGCCGTCGCTCCCCAAAACTACTGCCATTGTCATCGTTTCATTTGGTGTATCTACAAAAGGGATAATTTTGGATTCATTACGAAATTTTCCTAGGCATGATATCGTACCGTAAGTATTTTTTTAATTTTTCCAAAACCTCGGCATTTAGTCGGTACTAAAACATCTGATAATATAACGGACGCTGGCACTCTTAAACGATGGAATAATCCCTGTGCTGATGGCCCATCTGATGACAGGTGAAGCAAAATCCAATAGGTCTATGTGGTTTCGGGCAGGAGCTTTGGTAGTGCCCGAACTGCGAGCAACTACAGCACCTAATTACTTCCTTCCCAGCAGCATGGTGACAACAGTGGTGCTCGGTTTCGATGAGTTAATATTAGCATTTAACTTGGTAATATTCTTCGATCGACGTTGCTCTTATCGATCCATTCGGTGAACTAAATCGTCTATGGTATTAGCTCCATATGAAAGGGTGACCCATGGATAATGATGTCGACTTACTCTTATCGTCTATATCGGCTTTTGCTGCGATGGTTTGCATTGCCACGATGTACCTCAAACAGGACTCAGACTGCTTCAGTTTGCGTAATCATAATTGGCGATAGATTTCTTGACGTGTTACTGTACGCTTAAACATCTTCATTAGGCTGGCTTTCATGACATTATAGTCCATCAGTACCAAGTTCGACACATACTTGCTGCTCCGTCTAATCGGCGCCGAACACCCTAACACTACAACTGCGTGAACCACTTGGTTATATAATGGTGGTCGTCTCCAGAAAACATTGGGACTTACGACGCATTCGTAAAATGTTCAGTTGCTCCTTTAACTGCAGTGCTTCATTGGTCGTGGCAGGTCCAAAGCAGATATGGCGGCAGGCACAGCAGGAGCTATAGCATCGGGTACGGCAGTAGGTGCAGAAGCGGGCGGAGTAGCAGATATGGCATCGGATAGAGCAGTAGGTGCACAAACGGACAAAAAAGTCTTCAAAGCAGCAGGTATAGCAACTGGTACGGCAGCAGGAGCATCAGGTACGACAGCAGATATAGCATCGGGTACAGCAGCGTATACTATTGCAGCAGCCGCATAAACAGCAAGCGGAGCCCAAATGTTATTAACAGCGACTGCGGGTACATCTACTCGGTTTCAAAGTACCCATTATCCTCAGCAATATCTTCGGCCAACAACTCGCTATACAGCCGTCTTAATTGCGTAATGGTGGCGTTCTCCAGGAAATCGATGTTTGCTCATAATCGTTTGCTGGGTGCACGTAAATCCATTGCTGTATATATATTTATATGTATGTGTGTATGGGCGTTGTTGTTTCGCAGATTAAAATCTGCAAATTAGTTGTCCAAAAATTAATATCCTCTGAACTAAAGGTAGGATTTTAATTGCTGAATTCAAATGCGATACATTGAAATCTATTAGTTACATAAAAATAAAATTTACCCGCTTTGGTATCCAACTTAAAAAAAATCTTTTTTTGCAGCGGACAACGACGTGGTCGTGGCATGGAAAATTATTTGTCCATCTGCGAAAAAACATTCTTTCTGGAAGCATTTGATATAAGGGATTCAATTTTCTCAAATTAGCGCAAAAACGTATTCTCGCCACGATGTTGCGCAACAAATAAAATTTAACACCTTTATTTTAAAACTAAATTAACGACTCGATGACATCTTTAAATATCGAATTATCGCCTCGATAACATCCCGGGGCCCGTCGGAAGCTCTAATCTGAAGGCTCTAGGTACAAAACAGCGAGCCTTCCAACCGCCCTCTTTGCCATTAAGACACCGCAGGATAAGCAAACATCAACTGTGCGTACGATACCATCTGGTCCTGGGTAAACGCGCGTCATTCTTCCCAGCTTCCACGCAGATCGAGGTTCACCTGGATCTACCACAAGAACGATGCTTCCAACCTCAACCGGCCTCGTTTCTTGATGCCACTTAGACCGCCTTGTAATCTCCGGAAGGTACTCAGCATACCAACGTTTCGTAAACTCCCTCATTAAGTGCTGTGCTCGTTGGCTGTTCAGCCTACTCCATTGATCAGGTCCAGAAAAAACTCCAGGTGCAATCAGAAAAGGGTCTCAAGCCGAAAACTAATCGACCCTCAGGCGGCTGACCCATGAGTGGCATAACCGGCTTCGCCTTTATGTAGCCGTTCCGGCATGAAGATTCGCTTCATCATAATGCTACACCAGTAAGTCAACCAACGGATGAGATTTCAGTAAGATCGCTGGATTGCGAGCTGCATAGGAAATATTTGCCTTTTGAACTCTCGAACCTAAGCGCACTGTGTCCTCCTCATCCAAGAACAGTGACAAACTAAGTAAAGAAGTCGAAAGTCTTACTTTCTGCTTGGCTCGCAGACAAGCATCTTCAATCGGGAAAGCTCGACTGTTCGATTGGAATCCCACTAGGTCAAAATTCATAGATTTTCAGATTCTAATGGCATCTCTACTCACTACTACAGCTCCTTCCACTGTGTCGTGTCGACCCTACTTTGATGTCCTTGATCATCGCAATCCTTCAAGCGACAAGACCAAGGAGTAGTGTGAAATAACTCCGGGTTAAAATCGGCGCATGCGTAGTGCCACCAGCGGCTACATGTTTCAAATGAAACCATATCGTCATCATCGGGCAAACCGCAACTTGGAGCTGGGCAACTATGGTTTCCATCTTCTATGTCAATCAATTAAAATGATAATGTCTCGCGGCTTAAAATCTGCAAATTGGTTGTCCAAAAATAAAAATGCTCTGAACAAAAGGTAGGATTTTAAATGCTGAGTTCAAATGAAACACATTAAAATGTATCAGTTATACAAAAATAAAAATTACCCACATTGGTATTCAACTTAAAAAAAATCTTTTTTTGCAGCGGACAACGACGTGGTCGTGGCATGGAAAATTATTTGTCCATCTGCGAAAAAACATTCTTTCTGGAAGCATTTGACATAAGGGACTCAATTTTCTCAAATTAGCGCAAAAACGTAATCTCGCCACGATGTTGTCAGCAACAAATAAAATTTACCACCTTTATTTTAAAACTAAATTAACGACTCGATGACATCTTTAAAAATCGAATTATCGGCTCGATGACAGGCGTTAAGTTAACAAAAAGTAATAATATTAATATCATTTAAGTGGATTGTGTTTTTATTGAGTAAAATTGTTCTCCAAAATATAGAGATTGTTAAAAAAATTTACAAAACAGAACTGTACAAAGTGAGCAACACAAAAGCACAAACAGCAAAATCATCACACAATAATAAAACAAAAAATTAGGCAAGTGCGAGGAGGGCCTCGTGCAATAGTGTTCCGGACATTTGGTATTATCATTAAATAGAAGGCAATTTATCCATGCATAGGTACACCTAACACTGGTTTTGATATGAACAATGTAATTTGTAATCAACTCTATCAATTCGTAAAATCAAAAGTACGTAGGTATATCCTAGTAATACTGTGCTGACATTCCAGTCCATATTAACTTGCACTTTCAATATAAAACGTATTGAATTCCGTGAAAAAATTGGAACTTAAGATATTAAACACTTCTGAAATTACGTTGATAGAGAAGCTAGTTATAGAGTGTCTGCCGATTCTGTTTTTCTGTCTGTATGACTTAACGATTGAGTCGATTTACTTCAAAATTCATGTTAGGGAGCTATTGCATGGCCACTAAAGGGGACATTGAAATTTTTGTTCTAGCCCTACTCTTATAGTTACTTCACGTAGCGTTATTTTCACAAACACGGGGTTTTCTCGAAAAGGGTTTCAACGATTTTGATAAAATTTCATATTTCAGTTAGTTTAGGCGTACCAAGCTTTTGGATAAAAATGTATGTAACAGTACTTTGCTTGTTAAATGGTCTAAGTAAAGTAAAACACTGGCAATACTTGACATGCGAAGGAATACAGCATTTATGCCCGGTTTCACAGTGGAAGCTTAAGCCGCAGCTTAGCTAAGTAAAATGGAGGGTTTAAGTTTTCGCTTAAAGTTTTTTGGGTTTCACAGTCATTTAAAGAGTGTGGCTTAGCTAAGCCAAATATTAGAAGTTATTGTGAATAGTTTGTGGGTAATTAACTACTGTGAATTGATCGGAGATGTCAAATAGAAAAATGTTAAAAAAAAAAATACGATCATATAAAAAAGACGTCAAAAAAAATTATGCCGAGGAAAAGTGAGCATTGTATGCCACGGGCGGTAGAGCATGTTGTCAAATGTTCGATGTTAGAAACTATTTGCTCCAAGACAATGCTTCGACATCCAAAATCTTGTGAAGAAATCAATTTCATCCCACCTATGAAAGTGATTAATTCGATGTGGAATTTTTTTTTTGCTGCTGTCAAGCTATATGTATTGTCAGAGAACATTTTTACGTGTGTATATAAATACGTAGTTAAGCCATCAAAATCGGCAGCTTAAATTTTATTAATACTTGAGCAGGGTGTACCTCTTAAGCCGACACTGTAAAACACCGTAGCTTAAGCTCCAGCTGAGGCTTAAGCTCGCACTGTGAAACCAGGCATTAGAGCTTCAAAAATTTAAAAAAAAATATTTATGAAAAAAAAAACCAAAATTAAAAAAAATAAATTATTTTTTAAACTTATTTAGTTTTCAATAGCAGCATAGATCGAACATATAAGATCCATTCGTGCAAATGACTTAGGTTTTGAAAAATCGAAATCGAATGAGTAGCAGCAAGAGAAGAGATGAGAATATAGGGAAGGCCATACGCTTTTCTTAAATCTGTAACTCGGGAAACACTTGGCGGATTTAGTTGAAACTTAAAATTTGAGCCAATCCTAGTATTAAAATGACCTACTGTAAGCAAGCAAGCTTTTTTGTTCAACCAATTTTGTCAGAAAAAAATATTTCTTACATACCGCTTGAAAAATTCTCTTTAATTTGATATGCCACATGATGGGAAACAAAATATTTTTTTTTGCCCTTCATACAAGGTGCCCAACAAAGGGCCCGCAAAATGAAATTCATTGCCACCATCTTGTGCGGACTCCCACATAATGTATACATAGCGAAAGTTTCAGCTCTCTATGTCTAACGGTTCAAATGTTACAGGGCTGTGACAGACTGACGGACAGGCAGACACCGTATCAAACCCATAACTGTTCCGTCTTTCCTTTTAAGGTCCGGAACACTAAAAACAATACCAACTGGTTCAACCTAACCTCTTAATGAAGTGCTTTGTTTACATATTTTGAAGAATTTTTAATGATAATCTTTGGTTTTTTCACCAATATTTCACTTGTTTCTTAATTAATTAATTACTTTTCATAGAAAAATGTACTATAAATTCAGTTTCAAAAGAACTCCAATTTTGGATTTTGCTAGCGAATTTGTATGAAGGCATTAGTTGCTGAGAAACTAATTCAGAAAATCTGGTGCGAGAAAACACCATCAGGTAGCGTTGAAAGCGATTTACCAAATCCCAATTGGTTTCTTTCAAGAATTTGTTTTTCTGTATTTCAATGAAACATGCAATTTGTTCTAAATCTATTAATGTGTCACTTAGTCATACATTGATAGAGTAAAATTGCGACTAATATATATTTTTCTCGTAACGGTGCATTCTATTAACAACGGACAAAATTAGCACTCTTCGGCAAATATAACAGGAGTTGATGAAGAGTTAATTAAAAGATTTTACGTTATATTACAAACATTTTCCTCAGGCATTGCTATCAGTCCGGAGTTATTTGGCAAGTATAGCCTCAACACTGCACAATTGTATGTAGAAAAATATAATTGGTACTATATGCCTTCTTCGGTGCATAAAATATTGAACCATGGTGAAAATATAATAAAACACTTTGCGGTATTGCCAATAGGCCAGTTGTCGGAAGATGCACAGGAGTCGCGCAATAAAGACTACAAAAGAATAAGGTTAACCCACTCTAGAAAATTTTCGAGAGCAGCAGCAAATGAAGACGTTTTCCATACTTTATTATTTACATCCGACCCACTTATATCAAGTATGAGAAAACCGATTGAGAAAGTCTCTAAGGTGCTGTTGGAAGACGCTAAACTGCTCTTATGTTCTTTTGGAAACTCAAGCTAATCATTAAAGGTAAGAATGAATGTTCTTATTTCTTAATGCGTAATTTATTACATTGTAAGCCTTAATTGTATATAAATATGACACTTAAGTTGAAATGAATTCTTTTATTACAATAGGGTGATAAACGACTAATAAAGGCCTCGTAGCAGCAGCATATCCCGATAGGTGTTGGTCCGCTAAGTAACGAGAAAGAGCCACTGCAGCCGAAAACCTAGCAGCTCTGTTAGTAAGCGCTACTCCCACCTCCTCGTGGTGCCATCTGGGAATTTATTCGGAAATTGCTAACGGGAGAGGGCAAATGGCGAGTTGGCTGGCCTGGGGCGAACCTGGCGAACCCAAACGTAAAAAACCTGACTACTACTAAACGAAAAGCGCTACAATCCGTCTGGAGCGGATCGTGTGATACCCTATCCCGTTTCTATGTGTTTTTTTTTTCAAATCTCTTTTAAAATGATTCCAAAACCCGAATTTTTTGAAAAGTGGGCGTGTTAGTGGGTGGATTATGAAAAGGTTTCAAGATATATTAAATTTTGTTCCCAATAAGTGATATTATTCAAATGAAAGTGTCGTCGGGGTAATTTCCCTACCACGTAAAAAGAAATATAGTTATGAGAGAGACATCCGCCTCGGATAATAAGAACGTTCCCCCTCATTTGGCTATTAGACCCGGAACGTCTACGGACCATGATTTACGAGTATGCACCTGGAATGTACAAACTCTGTACACTCCGGGTGCAGCTCAGAAACTTGAATCTGTCCTCTCGCAGTACAAGGCAGATATTACTGCGATCCAGGAGATACGATGGATAGGATCAAGTATGCAGAAAAGACGTAGCTGCGACATTTATTACAGCTGCCACAAAAGACTGCACATGTTAGGATGCGGATTCGTCGTGGGAAATCGGCTCAGATCAAGAGTTATTGATTTTAAGCCGATAAGCATTCGTCTGGCTGTAATTCGCATCAGAGGCACATTTCAAAACATCAGCCTAATATGTGCACACGCCCCTACCGAAGAAGCTGAAGACCCTGTCAAAAAGGAATTTTACGACCTCCTGGATGGAGCCTGTCCGGAGTACGATGTAAAAATCGTACTCGGGGACTTCAATGCCAAAATCGGTAAGGAAAACATCTTTGGCGGGATAGTCGGTAAACACAGCCTCCACGATTCGACAACAGACAACGGTTTCCGACTAATCGACTTTGCAGCAGCTCGTAATACGGTGATAAGTAGCACTAGGTTTCCTAGGCTAAAAATCCACACAGCAACCTGGCTTTCCTTTGACGGTCGAATACGCAACCAAATCGACCACGTGCTAATCGACGCAAGGCACGCATCCAACATCTTGAATGTGCGTACCTTTCGAGGGGCAAACGTGGATTCTGACCACTATCTTGTTGCAGCTAAATTCAGAGCTCGACTGTCCAACGAGAAGAAGCTGCGAGCCATCAAGAAAAACGAGCTTAACGTTGGACGTCTTAGCACGCCAGAAGGAGCCAGAGCCTACAAAGAGCACCTGGCCGAGAAACTCTCTGCGGCGCATTCACCCACCACAAACGCTAGCAATCAGTGGACTGAACCAAGCCGCTGGCAGCTGGCTACAAGTCCGGAACGCAGACTCTTCGAAATAGCGATACACCGAAATAGCGATACACCGACGCACAGGGAATTGTTGATGTGTTTAAGCAACACTTCCAGCAGTTGCTTAACGGGCAGCAAATAGAGAGAGTGATAGGGCAAGACGAGAACCCACCTCCAGTCAATGAAGAACCAACGCCTCCACCCAGTATTGAAGAAGTTAATGTAGCCATCAGAAAATTGAAGAACAACAAAGCCGCTGGCTCTGATGGGCTTCCAGCTGAACTCTTTAAGATCGGAAGATACCGGCAAGCCGTCGTAGAGGCATTTACGGCTAATGATGAGCAGGTGAAACGAGTTGGTCTTGAAGTATTTCAGCCTGGAAGACACTGCACGAGTCCCGAAGGAGGTAAGAAATGGAGATTCTGAGCGCCCCCACCCCACAGTCCATTTCTGAACCATCGGTGTAAATTTTTGTTTCTAACTCGTCTGCCACGACGCTAAATTCCCACTCCTCTCTGGTTGGGAATATAGCCCTGACACGGGACGATTGAGAAGACGAGGACAGGAATATAGAAGCGTTACAATACAAACAAAGTAACTGACTAGGAACTTGGCAGGAAAACTTGGAGGTCGGCCGTTCATCCAGGAGTTGCCAGAAACTCCCAACCTGAAATAAAAACGCGACAAACCATTAAAGACTTACCAGGGAAAAGATGTAGCTCCAAGCAAGAGACTCCACTAACGCATTAGAGTGTACGAGGAAGACCGAAGGCAAATTTTTGGTGAAGAGCCGACGACATCTAAGAAGACGAGAAATTATTTAAAAATATCTAAGCTAAGAGAGAAAATCGCTAAGAGCAGAGGACGAAAAGTTAGAGTATAATCATCTGTGATATCAACATCGGACGACAGTAGGCCATACGCTAAGGTAGTGATAGAGGAAGAGGAGATTCAAGGCCTACTGGATAGCGGAGCGGACGATTTCTTAGAAAGACAAAAAATTAAGATGACGAATCAGATCAGGACAGCAGATGGAGGGAACCAGAAGATAATAGGACGATTAAGGCCTTTGGTCTCATGGGGTAGCAAAAATTAGAACTATATGTTGTCCACAGTTAGGACATACTGTCGGTGATGGATGCATACGGACTGACAGAGATATGGTATCGGCGGTCGAAACCCTCCGATCCCAAAAACTCCCAAGCAGCTCCGTAGGTTCCTGGCGATGACAGGATGGTAAAGGCGCTTTATACCAAATTTCGCATCCATGGCAGCTCCCATGACAGACTGCTTACGCAAAGGACAAACTTTTCAAATGACAGACGAAGCACTTAACGCATTTCAGCACCTCAAAATGAGTTTTATTACAGCCCCCATACTGACAAATCCAGACTTTTCGAAACATTTTTACATACAGTGTGACGCATCGACTTCAGGCGTAGGGATTTAGCTTAACTCTGCTCAATGAAATTGCAGCTTAACAGAGCTTGAATACTATGCGGCCGTTTTGTCGGTGAAAAAGTTAAGCGCGTACGTAAAAGAATTACCCTTCACTATAACAACCGACCACGATAGTCTAAAGTGGCTGATGACACAAAAGGATTTGTCAGGTCGTTTGGCTAGATGGAGTTTAAAACTTCAGGACTTAGACTTTGCAATAAAATATAGGAAGGGTTTCCAGAACGTAGTCCCTGATACTTGATCGCGCGTCCATATGGAGGAACTCAAGCCCGATGAGATAGTGCCGGAGGTCGACTTCAATTCGCCATACTTTTCGTCAGAGGAGTACGAGGAGTTGAAGAAGACCAACGACATGAACAAATACAAACTACCCGACTTTTGTGTGATGGATTTATCTATAAACGAACTGATACACGGACAGGAGACCCACTACAGGAAGACATGGCTTGGAAGCTCTGGGTGCATTGGGAGCTGCGTGTCAGTCTTTTGGGTTCAGCCCACAACTCTCCAGCCGCAGGTCATGGGGGGATAAGTAAGAAGTTGTCTAAATTTAGGCAGAGATATTTTTGGCCAGGAATGACCACAGACGTGCAGAAGTGGGTTAGCAGTTGTGAAACCTGCAAGTGCACGAAACCATTGAACACCATATATCGACCGCCGATGGGACCACAAACTATCACGGAGCGACCATTCCAGAGACTCTATATCGAATTTCTAGGACCCTACCCCCGAACAAAGAACGGACATACACACTTATTTAGACTAATTCTGTAAGTACGTTTTTTAGAGCCTAGTTAGGTATTTAGAAGAAAATGCATTTCATATGTTTTGTGTTCCCGAGTATTTTCACTGAGACAATGGGAAACAGTTCCTTTCTGAACTATTTTCCAGCTTTCTTAACAAATATGGTGTTAAACTCGTACACACAGCGTTTTACTCCCCACAAGATAACGCTTCAGAGAGAGTTAACCGGTCTATCCTCACCAAAATTCAATCATATCTAGACGGAGACCAAAGGTATTGGGACCGTCACGTGAGTAACTTCGCCTTTTCCTTAAGAAGCGTGATACATGACGAGACAAAATTCGAGCCCTACTTTTGCGGTTTTCGAGGCACCAATGATTCAACACGGACAAACATACGAACTACTCCGTAAGTTAGACATGGTCAAGGACGCAAGCTTACAGATCACAAACAAACATGGCAAATTAGAACTAATAAGATCACAAATATTTAAGAACCTCAAGTTAACACACCAAAAGGGAACAGAGACATATAATACTAGAAGTAGAGACATTATGTACAAGGCAGGACAAATCGTGCATAGAAGAAACTTAAAACAAGGCATCCAGGCGGACAACTATAACGCAAAACTAGGATATAAGTTTTTAAGTCCATAATTTTAAAGCCCATTGGGAAGTGGGAAATTTAAGAGGCGAGAAAGTAGTATGATTTACATTCATAGGTATTGTTTCATTATGACGTACTCACACTGCTATTGCTTCTAATTCTTTGATATTTATAAAATGTATGTTAGTTTATTAAATTATTTATTTATTTATATAGTTCATAGAACAATAGGATATGAGTCCGATCGTATCATGTTGGAGGTAGTCGGAGATGGAGATGGGCGCCCACGAAGTGGATACCTGCATACCGGCCCATCACCACGTGTTAAGTACAGACGTCTGTGATATTCAACTGTGATAAATTACCTGTGATATAGTTTAGTTAGATATAGTATAGAAAATTTACGAAAGCATAAGATAGAATAGCACGTAGAGCATTTAGGGTCGTGGGCCCTTGCGTTAAGAACAAGCAATAACAAATTTAGAAGGATCAGATGCGCGCTCGCGGAGGAATAAGAGAAAGTTCGGAGGCTATATTTTTTTACGAGGTCGTCTAGTCGCGACCACTTGCCAGACGCCGTCAAGCATGTTACGGGGCCATACCACCTAGCGGTTATAAGAGGACCAAAGGGTTTTCCTGCATGAACCCCTCGTGTCTTCGCAGAGCCTTGCCGATTCCTCTATTGTCATGTCTCTCGAGACGATCTCCATGTTGAAGTCCGTCCTACAAGTGCAAATATTCTAGTCGGCGTCTCAACGACACATATTTCATAAGAAAAGTAACTTACCATCCAAATATAATCACATAAACACAAACGAAACAGATCACACGGCACAAGAAGAAAAAAAAACGTCAAATCGCGTTGGTAGTTATGGTCGTCTCCCTCCCTCCTTAGTACAATAAATACTCCCGGCCTGCTCTAGACGAGAGTTAGTAATCTAGGACATTTCGCTCAGTGATTACAAGAACCTGCCTTGTGTATAAGTATAATTGTTTGTTTTATAAATGGTAGTGACCTGTACGATTCCAACTGTCTCCAACAAAGAAAAGGGCTTTGACTTTTCTTTATATACTAATAGTATAAGGTCACTACCTAATACATAGGAAAAACTAAGTACTCTTTTTATATGAGGAAGAACAAGTAACGAAATTAATTTACCGCGACAGCAAACAATAGAAAGAAATAATAAATCATAAAGAATAATAAACAATTTCGGAGTGACCAAAGAACTTAAATTTAATGTAGAGGCAGAGACCATAGATAAATCGTGGAAAAGTGTAAAAAGAAAAGATAGAAAAAAAAGGCTGGAACACAAAAGCACACACGAAAATTCATCCCCAAGTGGAAAAAGTGAAAAGTGACACACGCACGAAAAAAAAAAAACAATTTGCACGGCGTCACCAAAACCGATTGCTATTGTTGAAGAGGAATGAAAAGTGAAAAGAGAAAAAAACAATTTGCACGGCGTCACCAAAACCGATTGCTATTGTTGAAGAGGAATGAAAAGTGAAAAGAGGAAATAAATTATGCGTGTTGCCATTGTATGCTCCAACGAGACGTGTGGTAGCAGAGTGTCGTGTCCAGACCATAGACAAACTAATATCGACGGTCGTCTTTACGTTCTCCACCCGAAAATTTTGTAAAGTACGCCAAATTTCAATTTCCTATCTGTGAATACATGTGAACGAACGTGCGAACAAGACGTAACTATAAAAACAATCGTGGTGTCCCTTTTTTTCCTTTTGCACACCACGTTTTCAGTAGACTGTCATTCAATTAACAACAACAAAATGTACAGGAAAATGGCTGTGCCCATGAAATGTACGGAAACGTCAGAATGCATTCAAAATCCGTGGTACTTTTGCTCTTGTGGGAACCAACGGTCAAATCGGCCGAAGACGACCATCTATATAAAAACAGTAGAGATGAAATGAGCGGAGTAGCGGTGGAAGCGGTAGCCAACAAGACAGCAGTGGTGCAAGCAGCAAATTTAAAATAGAGAAGTAGCAGTATTATTAGAGTATAATAAGTCAGTAAACTTTTAAATATCACTTTCAATTTATTAGTGTTCTGGACCTTAAAAGGTAAGACGGAACACTTATGGGTTTGATACGGTGTCTGTCTGTCCGTCTGTCCGTCTGTCCGTCTGTCCGTCTGTCCGTCTGTCCGTCAGTCTGTCACAGCCCTGTAACTTTTGAACCGTTAGACGTAGAGAGCTGAAACTTTCGCTATGTATACATTATGTGAAAGCCTGCACAAGATGGCGGCAATGAATTTCTTTTTGGGAGCCCTTTTTTGGGCACCTTGTATGAGGGGCAAAAAAAAATTATTTTGTTCCCCATCATGTGGCGTATCAAATTAAAGAGAATTTTGCAAGGGCTCCATATATGTAAGAAATATTTTTTTCTGACAAAATTTGTTGAACAAAAAAGCTAGCCAAACATTTGAAAAATGTTGTCCCCCCCCCCCCTAGCGGCCAGACCATAAATGCTAAAAATATGAAAAAAATTGGAGATACGTAGAATTTTGTGTAGATTGTGAAATAAGTACGTAAATTTCTGTATCTTCTATATTTTCTGAGAAAAATTAAAAAAATGGGTTATCTAGTTACCCCACTGTATCTCCCCCAGTTTTCATGTTTCCTAAATAATTTTTACAGCAGGTCATTACTGATACTAGGATTGGCTCATAGTTTAAGTTTCATCCAAATCCGCTAAGTCGTTCCCGAGTTACAGATTTTAGAAGAGCGCATGGCCTTCCCTATATTCTCATCTCTTCTCTTGCTGTTACCTCATTCGATTTCGATTTTTCAAAAACTAAGTCATTTGCACTAATGAATCGTATATGTTAGCTCTATGCTGCTATTGAAAGCTAAATAAGTTTAAAAAAAACTTTAATTTTTTTTTAACTTTGGATTTTTTTTTTAAAAAAAAATTTTTCTTAAATTTTTAAAACTCTAAATGCTGTACTTTTTCGCATGTCAAGTATTGCCAGTGTTTTGCTTTACTTAAACCATTAAGTAAGCAAAGCACCGTTATATGCATTTTTATCCAAAAGGTTGGTACGCCTAAACTAACTGAAATATGAAATTTTATCAAAATCGTTGAAACCATTTTGGAAAAAACTTCGTGTTTGTGAAAATGGCACTACGTGAAGGGGCTCTAAGAGTAGAGCTAGAACAAAAATTTCAATGTCCCCTTTAGTGGCCATGCAATAGCTCCCTAACATGAAACTTGAAGTAAATTGATTCACTCGTCATACAGACAGAAAAACAGAATCGGCGATCGACCTTTAAGTGTTTCAAATGCGTTCGACCGGGTCATCGAGCATCCGAATGTGGGAGAAGCAACCAAATCCCTCAGCAACAGCCAAAGACTAGAGGAAGAATCGTTCACACTGCACCAACAGGTAACGAAACTGAGCCTTTGTCCGAAGCCAGAGCTTATTTCGCAAGTGGGATAAATAGAGTTTTCAAATCCATTAAGGTAAGAAATCTTAACGTGTCAGCACTGTTAGATACCGATAGCAATCTTTGTCTTCTCTGATATGATAGTCAGTTGAGTTGGATTCAGTCAAGAGATGTCTGAGTGGAATTTGACAAAATAAAGTTCTCTCAATAGGTAGTTTCTGGGCAGATCTGGTAGTAGATGGTATAGAATTCAAAGTTAATTTCCATGTGGTAGGCGAACGCGACATGCAATATGCGGCGGTAATCGGGAATGATGTCTTGAGTAGTGTCGACTTGGTGGTAACAACAGTAGGTGCTGAGTTTAGACGAAAGCCTAGTTAGTGGAGGTCAGGCCTTAATGGTTGAAGGCATAGGTGAAGACGGCAGAAGCGTTGTGGTAAGAGGAACTGATCTTGGCGAAGGCTGTGAAAGCACCGATGGGTGTGACAAAGAGTTTGACTTGGGTAAGGAGTTGGAAATGATATCCCTGTCAGCGAAAAGCGATGCTCTTAACGGTCTTAACATAAATAAATCAGCTGGGATAGATGGAATAAGAAGAAAAGATTAGAAGAAAAATTCTGGTTTACTGGCAACTATCTTAGCTCAATTTATTAACATGTCCTTTGAACAAAGCTGTTTCCCAAGTAATTTGAAAATAGCCATGGTTCGCCCCATTTATAAATCAGGAGACAAAATTGATGTTCTGAATTACCGACCGATATCAATCCTACCTGTCATTGATAAAATAATAGAAGACGTAATGGCCAAACGAGTACATGATTACATAGCGAAGTACAAAGTCATAAATAAAAACCAGTACGGATTTATGAAAAATAAAAATGTGAATCAACTTTTGCTGGAATTTTCAAATACAATAATCACCAACATAAATAAAAACCTACACTCATTAGTAATCTTCATAGATTTTGAGACACACTAAGCCATGAAAAAATATTACAAATGCTAGAAAAAACCGGAATCCGTGGTAGAATCTTGGAATGGTTCCGAATTATCTTTGGAACAAAGGTTTTAAAGTAAAAATTGCGGATAAACTAAGTCAATTACAGCTTGTCGTGTTCGGTGTACCTCAAACTTCCATTCTAGGGCCTTTACTCTTTATAATCTATGTGAACGATATGCTATCAGTATTGAAAACTAGTTTCAATATGCTGACGACACTGCAATAGTTGTTACCCACCATGATATAAGCACGCAATTCAAATAACACATTCAGAGTTCAACGAAGTAGTTCGGTGGTGTCATGACAACGGCCTTATAATTAGCTCCAAAAAGACAAAGACAAATGCACATCCGTCCTTCACATATATTGAGAACACAAATAAATATAAAATTCCATAAATTTGAATGCTTACACAAAACTACGAATCAACATGGCCTGAACATACTGGATGACGGCAGAGATATAATGGAGAATTTGAATGTTTCTCGGTACCTTGGTGTAGAAGTGAGCTGCAATTCACACATAAAATACGTTTGCAAAAGGTTGCGACAGTCCATGTATGCTCTATACCATCTGAGCAACTACACTTCATTCTCAGATCTCAAACACGTATACTGCTCATTAGTTGAATCAGTATTGCAGTATGGTATAATCGCATGGGGTAATACATCAGACTACATTATTGACGATCTTCAAAGGATTCAAAATCGTATCTTCAAGTTTTGTTGAGAGCGAAATATGGTTCTATTAATTACAGCGTAAATCTGGGTCTTCTAACTGTTAAGGAACTTTTTATCTTTAACACGATTAATGAAACGTATTCCGGTCAACGCTTCAAGCAACCAATCGATCATGGCGTTAATACCAGGCAAAGGGCACAAGGAGTTCTACAAACGTCAAGAAGTCACAACTCTTACGGACAACAACAACTTTCTTTTATAGTACCTACGATTTTCAATCAACTTCTTTGATAATATAACACTTTGGAATATACAAACTAAGTACATAAGAAAGAAAAATATTAAGATATATACTCGTATTTTATTTTTTTCTTTCCATTTACGATAAAGATAATGTAATGTGTAATAGGTCTTCATACTCTAAAAGAACTACACTACAATAGGACATGTATATTTTTCGTACACAACCTTCTGCAGATAAGCCTCTAAGGCTTCGCAGAAAACATTGTCTTTAGAACCGTTATACTTTTTTATTAGCTTAACTAAAATATACAACAGCATGTAAAATTTATAACTTAAACACATTTGTAAGCCTTGCTAGCGCTTAACGTGGATTCCCTTCTACCGCTTCAAGGTTCGACTAGCATTGAAGAGATGTCTCCACGGTGGTGTTGGTAAAAGCATTTTTTCTTATTTTTTATATATTTATTTATATATTTTTTTTTTTATTTATTTATTTGTTATATATATTTATTGTTTATTTTCCAACTCATAACTCATAACTGTTAAAATAAATATTAAAATACAATAAACTAAACTAAACTAAAAACTTCATACTTCCGAAAGTTTGGTTACGGAGCAGTGTTGCTGCAAATGGACGTGGAAGATCGACAGTTTCACCCAATCCAATACATGTGCCGCGAAACTACCCCAGTCGAGGGAAAATACCACTCCTATGAGCTAGAGGTACTAGCCATAATAGAAACGCTAAATAAATGCTGAGTGTACGTTTTGCGAACTAAGTTCAAGATGAGGCATGTGGACGCCTTAAGCAGATTTTCTTGCTTTTTGGTAGAAGACTTAGTCCATCATAGTATAGCATTCGCGCAACTTCAAGATGACTGGACAAGGGCGGTGAGACAAATCTTAGAGAAAGGCGAATATGAGGACTTTTTTATAAAAGCTGGCGTTCTACATAAAGATCCAGTGAAAGAACTAGTAGTGGTACCAGCACAACTGGAGAGGGAGATTGCGCATCAGCAAGGATATTATTCCAGCAAGAAGACGTTCTATATGCGTAGCTTAGCGAAGAAAACCGCAAATGTAGTGAAACGCTACATTGTCTCTTTAAAATACTTACTGGACTGGACATGCGTGTTGCTGATTACACAGATCTCCGAGAGTTAATGAGCGAAGAGAACATCAGTGATCTAGGGGCTGAAAGAGATGCGATTCGAGAAGAAGTTCGTGAAAACATAGCAGCAATCCAGAGGGAGAATAAAAAGTCCTTTAATAGTTATAGGGTATCTGAGAAGAGCTACAGGTTAAATAAGCTAGTCGCCATTAAGCGCACTATTAGATAGTGAAGCAATTGAAGCACGGACGTTACGATGTTGAAAGAGTTGGTGATCATCCAGAACAACCACTTTAGCCGAGAATATAAAAAAAAATGGCACCAGTCGTTCGGGTCGAACTCACCGTCAGGACAGGCGATTGTGGGATTGGGACATACAACAGTAAAATCATACGATGCCAAACCAGACAAAGATAATCACCGAATGCACCGAATGCAGCAGTACCACATAGAACACATACACGCACACAGACCGCCGACGATCGACCAAACGAGCCGAGACAAACACACACACACACACACACACTAATGAATGACAGGACAGAACAAGGAAAAACAAAATAACGAACAAAAGCAAGTCAGTCATCAAACTGCACTCGAATAGTACATTAGCATTAAGAGAATCACTAAATCATCTTGAATTAAATAAATTTATAACGTAAACGAATAAAAGTGTTTTATTTTGAGAATACTACATAGATATCTCGTAAAGATAACATATTCACTTATATATACATATCTCAGCCTCATTAGTGCAAGTATGCAGATATTTAACAACACACAATTATTCCCCGACCAAACGGGGTTTTGGTTTTTTTTTTTATTATTTCTATTCTCAATTGTGAAGTGCTTGAGTTCCCCATAAAATAAATTCTAACGCGATCGCTGTATTAAAACTTGTGAAATATTGTTAAATCTAGGTTGCGCGCAGGACTGAGGGGGACCCAAAATAAACCGGTGAGTCGATTACACATTAATTTTTTTAAATGAAATGAAGTATTTGCCCATATATATAGATACACCTATTGAAGTCGGAACATACACGCACTAGTAAAGTTAACCCTAACTTACTTAAGATTTACCTTTTTGTCAATAAAGAAATGAACTATCACAGCTGTGATCTAAAATGAGCGTGTTTCTTTTAAAAGTAATGGTGTGCTAGGATTTTTGAGCTGTCGGATTTTGGAGTGAAGGAAAGGCCGTCCTTCAGTAGTTTAACTTGACCTGACGCTACGAACGACGACAGAACGTGACGACCGACAAATTTTTCTCTAAGGACATGACGTGAGGTTTGTGACTGTAGGCCAAAGAGCAGGGGCTATCTCTCGCTAACAGCGGCCATGAGATGAGAAAAAGCGTAAGTTGTGTCGCAAAACATAAGGGGGGGCTGGCCAAGCTGGTGCCATCGTCACCCGGCAAATCTCTGGGGCCCAGCGAATCGCTATCTTGAGTGGCGCTGGAGAGGAAGAATTTACTCGATTAGGGAATAAGCTTAGGATAGTTTAAAGTAAGTAGCATGGGTTTAGTGTTTTTTAATTGTAATGTAGTTTTAGTTTAGTTAGGATTAGCTAGGTTGGATACGCGCTCCCTCTCCGGTCTCTCTCTTGGGTAGTGACATATTTTGGTATTTCTCTTCTCCTATCTCTATCCTATCAATAGTCTTGTCCTCCTGCAGACATCGTAAAGTAGCTTCCTTTCTTACTTTTTTATTGGCACGAGATTTTGTTTGTAGAGCAGGTTGTAACTGGGGATGGTGGACATGAACCACCCAGTCTTTCCTTTTTTTAAATTCTTTCTTAATATTACTTTCCGATCTATCTTCTGTATTCGAGGAAGCTGTTCACGCTCATTGTTTAATCGTGGTTTGAAAATCGCTGTCCAATCCACCAGCCTAGAGTTAATGAATTCCGTGAGGTAATTGTATGTCTGCGAATATATAGGTAGCGGGGCAAGGTGGATTGGCCAAACTGCTAATTGCTGTCCATTAGGATTAGGCTACAAGCCCAATATATCGTCAGGCAAGAGCGTAGACCTTGAAGCGTAGCCTTGTATTAGGTCATGAACTGGATACGAAGTAGTGGTAGGAAGGAAGGACTTGACCCGGGCACTCGCAAGGCTCCAAAGACACAGTCACAGAAAGACTAGACTAGAAAAAACTGTAAACACGTACACGACGAGACTGACGACTATTGTAATCTACAGAAGAATAACAGGAACACCTGACTGAATCTCCACACTCCAAAGCGGTGTTGAAAACAAAAGCTATTAATGTTTGAATTTTGAAATCTTACTTTTTTTATCTACTGTTTCTATTAAGTTTTTATTTTCCCTTACACATTTATATTGACTTGCGATCGGCTTTAATTCTAGATTTAGTTTTTTTTATTATCAGGTATTCGGTTAAGTGATGCATGTATTAAAGATATAAGAAACTACCCAATCCCAAGAAATCAAAAGACCCTACTTTTCAAAAATTGCTAGACCACTATTAGATTTACTACGTAAGGAATCCACTTTCGATTTTTCCAAAACTTGTGTGAAGGCATTCAAGGCAATGTGGAATCGATTATTGGCTGCACCAGTCCTCGCGGTCTACTGCCCGAAACGCGAAACAGAGCTTCATTGTGATGCTAGTACTAATGGTATTGGTGCAGCTTTGATGCATAGACAGCATGATGGAAAATTTCAACCATTGCATATTTTCCAAAGTCACGTGGCCCAGCTAAAAGACCACCTAATCGCAGAAGAAAGAATTAAAGAGGGGTAAAATATGGTAACTCACCCATGGCTCTCGCTACTCCATAATCCCAGACGATCCACGGAAGTCCTCTACACCCTTAAGTTTGTGTGGGCCACAAGCCACAGGTGGGTAGTGTTCTCGGGCAATATACGGCAATATACCCAATATAAATATAATTATGTAAACATAATATAAAACAAAAAAAAAACAGGAAAAGAAAAGTGCTAATACATCTGCGGCGCGCAGAGAAAAAAATAAAAATAAATAATTCAACAAAATTCTGACAGATCTGTCAGCTGTCAGGAACCAAGCAAAGGGGTGATCTATTACAATTAGTGGAATAGAGGAAAGATAGGATAAGGGGTTAGTTTCTAGGATACGGGGTTAGTTTCTAGGATGAGGGTTAGTTTATAAGATAACGATTTCGATGTTCTGCTAGATGGGTATAAGAGTTCTGTGCGTAACAAGTGTTTAGGTTTAAGTATGTAGTGGGTGTAGTGACCAAGACCACTACAATAGACAAAGATTGGAAAGACTTCCCCAACCTCCAGCTGGGACAAAGAGAGGGCATTGACCAGGAACACATAGATGAAAATTACATAGACGGAAGAGAATAGCCGAACAAGGCAGTGGTACCTTCGCCTAGTGAAAAAAAAAAACGTTAAAATAATATATAAAAAAAAAAAGCAAAGGCGATACTAGACATCTAAAATACTAGTCTGATAAATCTTCCCAAAGAGGTAGGGATAGAAAAAAAAAAGGAATAGGCTATTGAAGAGTGAAGGAAGACTGCTCCATCCCCTTCCGAAGGACAAGGGGATCCCAGGACAAGACACCAGAAAAAGTCGAACAGAGGTAAGAGAATAGACATAGATTTGGTAGGCTGACAATTTACACCCTCCCTTTCTGTTGTCTATATAGAGAGATTGTGGGTTGGGGCTCCGGCTGTGGAAGCGACCCAACTCTCTGTTCCAATTTCCCAAGTGGGAAAGGCCAGCAACGGCAATACATTGGCCGCAAGCGTACGGGATCAGCGACAGTGGAAAAAACAAGTGTGGCTCCCTTCCCATATATAGTGACACTCAAGAGCAGGAAGTCGCCATTATTGTTTTTTTGAATTGTTAGTTGTTTTTGAAAATTAGTTAAATAATTTTGAATTATCATAACATATTAATTTTGGCTTCTTCTAAGCAAGATTAAATCTAATAAATAAAAATTATGAATTTATTTGGCTAAGTACACCTTGAGAACATGCTTGTTTAATTTCCTAAGGGGGGAGGTGTGTGATGAGATGGGAAGGCCGTCCCTGAATTAGCTCGTAGCGACAATGACGAGACTTCTACTAAACAGACGGACACTTCTCTACTAGACTTAGGTTGTAACCGGTCAACGGTGTAAAGGGGCTGTCGAAATATTGGCCATGGCGATAGCCATGGATGGTCGCGGAGACACATGGGCGGGTTGGCCAAGCCGGTGCCAACGACATCTGGCACGTCTCTGGGACTTGGCGAACCAGTATCCCGGAGAGACATTGGGAAGGAGCGAGGAACGCGTTAGGGATTAGATGTTAGGGTAACATAGGGTACTAGGGTTTCCTTAGACTAGGGCACAGATTAGGGCCTAGTTTAACTGGTAGAATAGTTTTGGTTTAGATTAGGCTAGAATAGGGTTTAGTGGTAATTAATAGGGTAGCATAGGTTAGTTTAGCGTAGAATAGGGTAGTTGAATTTGTTCCTTCCTTCCCGTTCTTTCTCGGGGATATTGGCATAGGTCATTGTGCGAGTTTCTTTCTCTCCTCTCTTTCTCTTTCTCTTTCTTGTCCGTCTGCAGTCAAAGTAGAGTAGCTTTCTTCCTTTTTTTTTTTGCTAGGCACGAATTTTGTGTGTTGAGCAGATGGTGTACAGCGAATTGGACAAAGAACCTCCCCGTCCGTCGAGCTAGTTCGAGCAATTTACAAGCGTGCCACTGTCCAGATTGCCTGCACCGAAGCTGCCCCTGTGGCCTATTCTGACTCACAACAATGGCGCCCAACGACGAATGTTTATTTTAGAGGCATGATTACTACTCCAAGGGGACGATTTTCCGTTAACGAAGGTAGTCACCTTGGATTCCGATCGGCCTCAATCGCGAATCAGTTTTTTTTTATTTTCTTAGATTTTTTTTTTCTTTTCTGTCCACACCCTCGCACAGGGACTGTTTAAGCTCTTGGTCTCGGCACAGACGGAAGATGGCTGTCTAGTCTTCAGGACAAGTACCAGAGGACAAAGTGAGGTAGTTGGATGTTTGTGCAGATACTAGGAGCGGGACAAGGTGGGGAAGCCAAATCGCTACTGCTGCCCGAAAATGAAGACCTTGAGTTAGATTTGTCGTGAGGCGGAGGCGTGTGGTTTCGTAGCCTTGTTCGTGCTGGGGGTTTGTTTTGGATCCCTGGCCAGCCCATAGCCAAGTTATTCACTAGGCAGTGAGTAGTGGTAAGGAGGAAAGGACTGACTTCCAGCACTCGCCGAGTTCCAGAGACCCGGTTGCAATTAGACAGGACCTTCGTAACGAACATCGGCAATGACTAAAGACAAAACGAACAAGCCAGGAGTTAGTAGACGGGTAATAGACTGGAGTACCGGACCATCGATTCACACACCCTCCCACGTATGAATGCTTAGTTACTGAACAAAAAAAAAAAAACACAATTCACATCCAATTTTTTTAGCCTTTTAGTAAATTTAAGATCTGAGATTCTAGTACTGTAAGCTTTGGAATAGTTTTTTTTGGAATCATAAAACATGTTTTTGAAATATATTACCTTTTCAGTTTTAATCCCCTTTCCCCTAAATTTGAATTTTTTTTTCTTTTCGCCTGAATTTTCTTTTACTTGAATTCTTATATTTTCTTATATTTTTTCTTTCCCCTTTTGAATTTCTACCCTCCAATTTATTGAATTTGAATTAATTAGTTTCCCTTACTGAACTGAACTGAAAGATAGAATCATCCCTGAGTTTGATTTACTTACTTAGTTTTGAATTTACCTCTTAGATTATTATTATTTAAAATGGATAAACGGGGGGATTTAGGAGCGGTTCCCAAAGGCACCCCTTTTTTACAATTGGGAGACCCAGAGCGCCGAACTACACGTCAAATGGTGCGGACAAGACGACTACAAGACCAACCCACGGACCAGACTGGTATGCGCCCTACTTCATGGACGGAACCACTACAAGAACTTACAATGACTGGATACGAACTTCCATACTGGGACAATAAACAAGTGAAAGAACATACTTCGACGAGTACTGACCTTTAGGACAGTCAACAGACTAGTAGGAGAACAAGTCCAACTGCTCCGTCCTCATTATTTAGGATACACGAGGAAACAGGACGAGAACATCAACCGTACGACCGAAACCGACATACATCAACACCAACAAAGAACGGAGCTGAAGACATAAGGAAAAAAGGACGTACTCGCGACGAACCACCAACCGACACCGACGACACAGAAGGCGCAGTGGGCGGGGTGGGTACTACCGGTCTAAGACGCGAAGACAGGGACTCAGACGAAGAGCAGACTAACAAGTCAAAAGAAGACGAGAGGAGGTTTTTTAGAATTCAGCTATTTGCTGGAACAAGACACCCCTTCGTTACATAGGCCTAGTGGGAACCGCAGATCGGAGCAGAGGCGTGATCCACAGCCATCGTCTTTGATAGGGAAGCCTGTAGACATTCACAAGTGGGGGGTAAAATTCGACGGCTCTACCAAATCTATGTCCGTAGAAAGTTTTTTCTTCCGTATAGAAACTCTGCAGAGGAAATATGGGTTGGCCGAGGAACACCTTCTGGGAAACTTCCACCATTTGGTGACCGGTGCTGCCGAGAGGTGGTACTGGGAATATATGGAAGAGAACGCAGAGCAATATAGTCTGACTTATCTGGATCTGAAATTAGAATTAATAGAGCAGTTCAAACAAAGCAGAAAGGACCACGAGATATTGAGGACGATTATGGATAGACGACAGCTACCCCATGAAACGTTCGACGAATTCTACGGCGACATACGAACATTGACCCTGCAGATGAGGATACGCCCACACGACGATGACCTAGTAGCCATCCTTCGACAAAATATTAAGGATCGAGTAGCAACCCTTATATTCGGCTGCACCACCAGGACGATACAGGAACTGAGGGAAGTCTGCAGACGTGCCGAAAAACATATGGCAGCTAGAGAGACAAGATTTAGATGCAACGTGAGTGAAGTAGTAGAAGATAGAGAAGGAATAGGGACGCGAAGAGACGTGTTGGATGAGCCAGAGAGTGAGGAAGAGGAGATAGCAGCGATCCAACATAAACGGAAAGGTAGACCGAATAACTTTACTAACAATGACAAACCATACGCCAACAATACAGACAACAAACTAACAAATAGGACAGAACAGACAATGGCTGCAGCTCAGGCCCATCTAGCATGTCCTTCAAGTTTTCATACACTGACTTATTTTAGTTGCGGACAAGGCAATCCAATATACAGCTGTCCCAAATGTCAGGAAAACCTGAAAGTCGTCGGTGCATCCGGGAGCAGTCCGGCGATGAACAATTCACCCCCGGAGACACAGGGCAACAGGGGCAGCTCAAGATATTGAAAAGGGATCCCGCAGATCAAAATACTCTAGCGAAAAAGGACGCCCTAAAAAGAAAGAGCTTACATCAACGACTGCAGGAGTATGAAGCAGCTAGACGACGCATCTTTGGAGAAGAATTGACGCACCCTAAAAAGAAAAGGAATTTTAATAAAATTCTTAGGCTTAGAGAAAAATGTGCAATATTTAGACGACGTAAGAATAGAATAGAAGCTACTGTGATAACGACAACTGACGATAATAGGCCCTATGCAAAAGTTAAGATAGAAGGGGAAGAGATACTGGGCCTATTAGATAGTGGAGCATCAATTAGCTGCCTAGGGAGAGACGCGCTAGAGTTTGTAACCAGGAACAACTTGACGATGACAAGGAGGGCTACCGACATCAGGACAGCGGATGGAAACCATCAACGGATACAAGGACGGATAAACACATTGGTTTCATGGGGTGGCAATACACACGATATGGAGCTTTTCGTTGTACCCAATTTGCAGCAGCAGTTATACTTAGGAGTAGATTTTTGGAGCGCTTTTAAGGTTGCTCCTAACATTATTAACGAAATAGACACTCCATCGCCAACGGTAGAGAGCTCTCCCGTTAAGGCACTGTCACCCGCACAGACACAGCTACTGGAGAAAGCCAAGCAGCTGTTTCCCTCTTTCGCAGCGCGAGGTTTGGGTAAGACGACTCTTGAAGAACATGTGATTGAGGTGGATGACGAACAGATTCCCATCAAACAGAGACATTACCCAATTTCGCCTGCGATTCAGAAACTTCTCTTCGATGAGCTCGACCGAATGCTTTCGTTAGGTTTCATCGAGGAGAGCAACAGTGCATGGAGTTCGCCGGTGGTGTTAGTGCGGAAACCCGGCAAAAACAGATTGTGCCTGGACTCACGAAAAGTAAATGCAGTTACAAAAAAGGACGCTTACCCGCTTCCCCACATCGAGGGCCTGCTGAGTAGGCTACAAGATACCCGATTCATTTCGGGTATAGATTTGAAGGATGCTTTCTGGCAGATTCCTCTGGAGGGCAAATCAAGGGAGAAAACGGCCTGCACGTCAGATTGTTGGAAGAAGTAGCTGGATGTTTAAGGGAAGCGGGTTTGACGATTAACGTAGAGAAAAGTAAATTTTGTTACAGGGAGATAAGTTACCTCGGATATATCGTCGGAGATGGATGTTTACGGACAGATAAGGACAAGGTGTCGGCGGTCGAAAACTTTCCCGTTCCAAAGACTCCCAAGAAACTCCGTAGGTTTCTGGGGATGACGGGTTGGTTTAGACGCTTTATCCCAAATTTCGCGTCTATGTCGGCCCCGATGACAGATTGCCTGAAAAAAGGACAGACATTTAACATGACCGACGACGCGATTAGGGCATTCAACCAACTCAAAATGTCATTGATCACAGCACCCATACTAACGAATCCGGACTTTTCTAAACACTTCTTCATACAATGCGACGCTTCAACATCTGGTGTAGGGAGTGTGTTGTTCCAGTTAGACGCGGAGAAAAACGAGCGACCTATAGCGTGTCCCAGAAGCTTAATTCCGCTCAGCGGAATTATAGCGTGACGGAACTTGAGTGCTATGCGGCCGTTCTGTCGGTGAAAAAGTTCAGGGCTTATGTCGAGGGATTACCGTTCACTATCATCACCGATCACGCAAGTCTAAAGTGGTTGATGACCCAAAAGGATTTATCTGGTCGATTGGCCAGATGGAGTCTTAAACTTCAGGGGTTCGACTTCGTGATCGAGCATAGGAAGGGTACCCAAAACGTAGTCCCTGATACTCTCTCTCGCGTCAACATGGAGGAGCTCAGGCCCGACATGGTAATGCTGGATGTTGACCTCAACTCACCACACTTTGCCTCGGTAGAGTATGACGAGTTGAAGAAAACTATAGACGAAAATAAAAACAAACTACCGGACCTATGCGTGTCCGACGGATTTGTATATAAACGAACGGACATACGAACAGGGGACGAAATACAAGACGACAAGGCATGGAAACTCTGGGTACCAAAGGAGTTGCATGTGAGCCTTTTGCAATCGGCTCACGACTCTCCAGCTGCAGGTCATGGAGGCATTAATAAGACCTTGGCGAAGCTAAGGCAGAAATATTTCTGGCCAGGTATGGCAACCGACGTGCAGGCTTACGTTAAATCCTGCGAAATATGCAAATGTAGTAAGCCTCTTAACATGACGTCTCGACCGCCGATGGGGCAACAGACGATCACGGAGCGACCTTTTCAGCATCTATACATAGATTTTTTAGGCCCTTATCCGAGAACAAAGGCTGGCAATACGTATATATTTTTTACACTAGACCATTTTAGCAAGTATGTTTTGTTAAGACCTATTCGTGCAGCAACGGCAGCTGAGGTAGTAAAATACTTAGAGGAAAATGTTTTTCATATGTTTGGGGTCCCGGAGTTTATTCATTCGGACAATGGAAAACAATTCGTGTCAGAATTGTTCTCCAGCTTTCTGGAAAAATACGGGGTGAAACACATCCGCACGACTTTCTACTCTCCTCAGGCGATGCATCCGAGAGGGTTAATAGTTCCTTACTGACCAAAATGCGGCCGTATATTGACGGGAACCAGAAAAACTGGGACCTACATGTCAGTAGTGCTGCATTTGCCTTGAGGAGTGTGGTACACGATGCGACTTCGTTTGAACCGTACCAGGTCATGTTCGGCATGCCAATGATCCAACATGCAAGTGCGTATCCGGTTTTGAGGAAACTGGACATGCTCAAGGACTCTAATATAGCAATAATATACAAAAAAGATAAGTTAGAACTCATAAGAAGCAAATTTTTTGACAACCTGCGCCTAGCACACAACAAGGCTACCAAGATCTATAACACGAGGAGTAGAGACGTGAAATATTCGGTGGGACAGGTCGTTTATCGAAGGAATTTTAAGCAGAGTAGCCAGGCCGATAACTATAACGCCAAATTAGGCCCAAAGTTCCTCAAGGCAGTTGTCCTGAAAGCAATAGGAAACTCTCTATACGAGATCGGGAATCAGGCAGGGAAGAAAGTGGGGATCTTCCACGCGAAAGATCTACACACTTGAGCCAGTTGGTTGCAGACGCACTCAGCCTGTCGTTGCTATGTTATTCAGTTAGAGTATTTGATTTGTTGTATGGTATTTTAGTTATTTATTTATTTATTTATTGTAGAGACAATTTATTTACTTATTTATTATATAGCTTTATTTACCTATTTATTAATTATATAGCTTTATTTATCTATTTATTCATTACATAGTTGTATTTATCTATTTATTTATTATATGGTTTTAGGTATCTATTTATTAGATATTTTAATTTATCTATTTATTCATTACTTAGGTTAGGTAATTATCTATTTATCGATGACACAGTGTATCACTTTATATGTTACCAATTGTTTTGGTATATTAAGGTGATGGACAGTGCTTACCGTATCGAAGAACGCGCATCTGCGTATATCCTAGGTACTATCTGAGATATTAGGGTAAGATAAGTATGATCGGTGATATTAAGTTAAAGGATTAAACTCACGACATGTGCCCGCGTGCACGGATGGGGAATAGACCTCACAAAACCGCTAAGGGACACAAACAGCCCACAGCGATATGAATAAAAAGGGACTAAGATAGGTATACACTACACTAAATTGCCCAGCTAAGTAGGTAGAGTATTAGAGACTTCCCAGGGAGTGGGCCCTTGCCACACGGTTCAGCAAAAACAAAAAAAAAGCACTGCATAGGGTGGGCTTTCCACTGGACCAAATATTTTTACGAGGTTGGTTGGCTCACGACAACTCGCCAACCACCGTCGAGCCTGTTACGTGGCCCAGCTAAAAGACCACCTAATCGCAGAAGAAAGAATTAAAGAGGGGTAAAATATGGTAACTCACCCATGGCTCTCGCCACTCCATAATCCCAGACGATCCACGGAAGTCCTCTACACCCTTAAGTTTGTGTGGGCCACAAGCCACAGGTGGGTAGTGTTCTCGGGCAATATACGGCAATATACCCAATATAAATATAATTATGTAAACATAATATAAAACAAAAAAAAAGCAGGAAAAGAAAAGTGCTAATACATCTGCGGCGCGCAGAGAAAAAAATAAAAATAAATAATTCAACGAAATTCTGACAGATCTGTCAGCTGGCAGGAACCAAGGCAAAGGGGTGATCTATTACAATTAGTGGAATAGAGGAAAGATAGGATAAGGGGTTAGTTTCTAGGATAAGGGGTTAGTTTCTAGGATGAGGGTTAGTTTATAAGATAACGATTTCGATGTTCTGCTAGATGGGTATAAGAGTTCTGTGCGTAACAAGTGTTTAGGTTTAAGTATGTAGTGGGTGTAGTGACCAAGACCACTACAATAGACAAAGATTGGAAAGACTTCCCCAACCTCCAGCTGGGACAAAGAAAGGGCATTGACCAGGAACACATAGATGAAAATTACATAGACGGAAGAGAATAGCCGAACAAGGCAGTGGTACCTTTCGCCTAGTGAAAAAAAAAACGTTAAAATAATATATAAAAAAAAAAACAAAGGCGATACTAGACATCTAAAATACTAGTCTGATAAATCTTCCCAAAGAGGTAGGGATAGAAAAAAAAAAAGGAATAGGCTATTGAAGAGTGAAGGAAGACTGCTCCATCCCCTTCCGAAGGACAAGGGGATCCCAGGACAAGACACCAGAAAAAGTCGAACAGAGGAAAGAGAATGGACATAGATTTGGTAGGCTGACAATTTACACGCTCCCTTTCTGTTGTCTATATAGAGAGATTGTGGGTTGGGGCTCCGGCTGTGGAAGCGACCCAACTCTCTGTTCCAATTTCCCAAGTGGGAAAGGCCAGCAACGGCAATACATTGGCCGCAAGCGTACGGGATCAGCGACAGTGGAGACGGTTAGTGAAGGGTGCTCCACAACATTGTAGCAGTTAGGACACCTGGAAAGAAAAAGGAGGAAGAGACCCTGCCCTTCTGGCGTTAGCAAGAATTTTTTTTTTCTCTTTTTGAGTGAAGTTATTTTGTTTTTTTTTTTTGTTATACCATTACCCATGAAATTCATCTAATCCCATATCAAGAACATTTGAATTGTGTTGAAAATTTTTTTTGCTACATTCTTAACTTAAAGTAAGATTGTAAAGAAAATAAGGGGGAGAATTTCCCTGCCTTTAAGTGTGGTGTGTTGCTATCGCGAAAAAAAAAAGAATATTGTATTATCCCAACAGAATTTGAGCGAGTGACCTCCTTTTGTGCTGCCGGCAGAACATCGGGGGACCGAACAAAAAAAAAAAAAAAACCGTAATTCATTTTTATCATTTTTTTTTGAATGACCCACAAAACAAGTGTGGCTCCCTTCCCATATATAGTGAAACTTAAGAGCAGGAAGTCGCCATTATTTTTTTTTGAATTGTTAGTTCTTTTTGAAAATTAGTTAAATAATTTTGAATTATCATAACATATTTATTTTGGCTTCTTCTAAGCAAGATTAAATCTAATGAATAAAAATTATGAATTTATTTGGCTAAGTACACCTTGAGAACATGCTTGTTTAATTTCCTAAGGGGGGAGGTGTGTGATGAGATGGGAAGGCCGTCCCTGAATTAGCTCGTAGCGACAATGACGAGACTTCTACTAAACAGACGGACACTTCTCTACTAGACTTAGGTTGTAACCGGTCAACGGTGTAAAGGGGCTGTCGAAATATTGGCCATGGCGACAGCCATGGATGGTCGCGGAGACACATGGGCGGGTTGGCCAAGCCGGTGCCAACGACATCTGGCACGTCTCTGGGACTTGGCGAACCAGTATCCCGGAGAGACATTGGGAAGGAGCGAGGAACGCGTTAGGGATTAGGTGTTAGGGTAACATAGGGTACTAGGGTTTCCTTAGACTAGGGCACAGATTAGGGCCTATTCTAACTGGTAGAATAGTTTAGGTTTAGATTAGGCTAGAATAGGGTTTAGTGGTAATTAATAGGGTAGCATAGGTTAGTTTAGCGTAGAATAGGGTAGTTGAATTTGTTCCTTCCTTCCCGTTCTTTCTCGGGGATATTGGCATAGGTCATTGTGCGAGTTTCTTTCTCTCCTCTCTTTCTCTTTCTCTTTCTTGTCCGTCTGCAGTCAAAGTAGAGTAGCTTTCTTCCTTTTTTTTTTGCTAGGCACGAATTTTGTGTGTTGAGCAGATGGTGTACAGCGAATTGGACAAAGAACCTCCCCGTCCGTCGAGCTAGTTCGAGCAATTTACAAGCGTGCCACTGTCCAGATTGCCTGCACCGAAGCTGCCCCTGTGGCCTATTCTGACTCACAACAATGTACCAACGGAAATGGAAGACAATATCATTCGGATGGTACATGAGAAGATAGGTCATTTAGGAATCGACAATGTTATAATCAAATACGAAAGAACTATTGGTTTGAAAAAATTAAGGATAAAATTGGTCACTTTATAACAAATTGTATTAAGTGTATTCTGAACTCAGCACCGGTTCGCTCAAACGAGCATAATTTATTCAATATACCTTAAAAATGAATTCCTTTTGATGCAGTTCATGTGGATCACTCCCACCTTCGCTCATTTCAAAACGCAAGCATGTGCTTGTAGTTATCGATGCATTTACGAAATTCGTTCGCTTTTATCCGGTCAATTCGACTAGTACCAAAGAAGTATGTTGTGCGCTGGAAAAATATTTCAGTTACTATAGTCGGCCTAGACGTATAGTACCCGACCGGGATTCATGTTTTACTTAACATTAATTCAATAATTTCGTGCTGGCAAACAAGATTGACCATGTTAGGGTCGCAGTTGCGTCTCCTCAAGCAAATGGTCAGGTGGAACGAGTAAATCGTGCCCTTAGAGCAATGCTCAGCAAAATAGCTGACCCCGTTCAACATGCAGATTGGGAATCAAAGTTGGGTCAAGTCGAATACGCCATGAACAACACTGTCCATAACACTACAAAAGAGACACCTAGTCAATTATTGTTTGGGATAAACCAACGAGGTTTTATTATTGATGAACCTACGGAATACCTTGATGATAAATTTAGTAACATGAAACACCGCGATTTGGATAGGAATAGGTCAAAAGCTTTGAGCAATATAGAAAAATTTCAAGATTATAGCTTATAGTATTTTCTCAAACAAAGTCGGCCGGACATGCAGGACAAGCACATACTCGATTGGAGACTTTGTTGTCATCGATACAATTGTCGGACAAAATAAAAAGTTCATACCGAAATACCATGGGCCATATGTAATTTATAAGGTACTGCCTAATGATCGGTACGTGGTCAGGGACGTGGAAAATTGTCATTTAACTCAGCTTCCGTATATTGGTATTGCAGAAGCTCATAAAATACGCAAGTGGCTATAACCGGGAAAGTTTATGTATGCTGAAGTTACTAACATCTGCCACCCGAATCCAAATAACGTAAATGTCAGAGGAGCAACTAAAATATTTTTGTAACTTTTTTCTTGATCGAAGTCAATCAAGTATCACATTGGCCGAGTTGTAATATTATTACTTTTTGTTAACTTAACGTCCTCTGTTATTTCTCTATTAAAGCTTATAGTTAGTTAGTTTGGCAATGTCGAATTTTCAATAAAGAACAAAAATGGAACTGGAACGGCGTGCAGACGCTATGTTTTCCGTCATTCTGATTGTGAACGTAACAAAGAATGCGTCTGACTTTTTATTTTTCTCACGAGGTTGTAAGAAGAAAAATCTTTTTATTCATATAATTTATCGGGCGATTTTTATTTTTGGCACACTTTTCAATATTTTTCTTTTTCAAATGTAGATGTTTAACTGAATAATACCACTTAGTTTTTATTTTGAATAACTTTTTATTTTACGGCGCACGAAATCTCATACGATTTGACAGCTAATGGAGTATTTTATCCCGGAACGAAGGTTCCAAAGAAATCCGCTAGACGCCATGTTACCGAGTCTCAATTTTACACTTTACTCTGTCCAACATAAATTGTCAGTACACGTCTTATGGGAGAGCTTTTTAGAGATCAGTAGCATGTCATATTTTTGCACCATACTAAATTAAGGGAAACCCCGCATAAAATGTGTCTACCCGCCTGCGAATATCCATTTGTATCTGATGTAGATCCAACGCACAGCCTGGTGTGCGCTGATTGACTGCTATTTATATTGGTGTGCATTCCGAGTTACCAGTATCCGTTTTGTTACTCGTTCAGTTCTGTGTTGAGGAGCTTTTGGTTTTAGAGCTTTGAAAAAAGTTCTTTTAGATAAGTGTTACCATCTTGTTTTGATCTGATATATTATTTCTTTTAATGTGTTGAAAATAATTTAAAATGCAGTTACAAAATTGTAAGATACTTTCTATTCTAAAATGTTTTAATGTTTTGCACTTTGTAGGTACGCATACATTTTTCTCTCTTTTTGGGTTCAATTTTCAGTACGTTGAAAATACCTACATAAAATACGCAATTGGTAAAATAGGATGTTTACATTTTACTTTCAAGCAATGCAGTGAGTGAATAATTTAAAATTATTGAGCATTGTTCTACATAATTTGTTTAATCAACGAAAAAGATTGACAGCTTTCAATATTAGTTAGCCATTATAGGAAAATTATTTTACAATTTTTGCATTTCAATGGATAATAATGGGACCTTTGCCGATTCGTCTCTCATGAATTAAAAAATAAATCCTCTATGATGTCGTCAGTGTATATGCATACATTCGGACAAGCATTTTTTTTTACCTCTTGGTGGTGTGGAAAAAGATAAATTTGTTTTATATTTTATAAATAAAACAAATTAAATGAAAATTTCAACCTAAAAAAATGGGACGGTAACCCTACATAATGTTCTTTCACATTTTTGCTAGTTTGAAATGATACTGCGGCAACCATGTAAGAGCTTTTGTTAGAGTAGCACCTTACGGAAAACAAAAGAGTGCGAATGAGGGAAAAACATCCCTATCTTCCCTGTACTGACAATTTATGTTGGACAGAGTATAGAAAAATTGCATTCAGCGCCACTAAGTGACATTTTTTACATACATAGTTTTTTTTTACTATTGTTCATAGCTCAATCGACTCAGCTAGTGATGCTGATGATTTATATATAATCTATTGGGTCTATCTGTAATATTTCTCTATGTTACAAAACTATGTATCAAACTTAATATACCCTTAGGATAGGGTATATACATTATCAAATTAATAAATCTTACTTCGTTTGTTAGTCCTTTTCTTATTTTTTTGTAATGCGAACTGAGCAAAAACATAGTAATGTACAAATACTTTTGATTTTAATATGAATAAGTACAATGTACATATTTAGATATGTTGACATTAATATATATTTTTAAAAAAGACTCTGTGTTCAAGGCAGAATGTGTCTAAAACAATAGACACTGATGAGGAAGAAATAAAAAATAATATGTTAAGTTGGTATTTTCAAATATGTAATTAATTTAAAGTTGAAAGCAGTTCCTGCTCATCAGACAGAAGGGACTAGTTAATATACAAATAGGTAGATTTGGTCTCCCCGAATGACCGTCCGTACGTGGCGTAGAACCACATCCTTCACGAGGTGTCCATGTTGTTAACTGAATACGGCGGATCTAAAGGGGAAAACTTGAAAAAACCCGTAATCCCGGGTTTGTAACTACCGTGCCTATTTTGGATGAATGGCATCACGTTACGGTGTCTAATAACGGTGAACTCTGGAAACCTTAGGGACCTCCAGTTTAAATTAAATTCCCCTTACCTGCATACAGGGGGTGAGTGCAAGCGGACTTTTCTTCAAATTTTCAATTTCCAACAACCTAAAGCGAAACCGACCGAAACACAGGCCTCACTTCTTCTCACTTCTGATGAGGAAAGCGTTGGGGTAATTGACATAAATCTGGAAAGGCTCTTTCTGGAATCAAGTGGCACTTGCTTCATCGCCAGCTCATCCCTCTCCCATGCGTCAACCAGTTCTAAACGCACGAAAAACTGCAAGTTGACCGTGAGGAGATAAGGGACTAGGAAATGGGAGGAACTGACTGACAATGAACGCAAACGGCTCCATAATGCAAGGGCTTATCTGCAGGAGCGGGCGTCTGAAGCGTGCAAGCCTTCAAGGGTCCAAGAGGTTAGAAGGATCTGGGGCAAGTGGACTGTCTGGGAAGAAGGCGGAGAGCCACCAGCTCTCCACTCCAGCCGGGGGCAGTTCTTGCTCCAAAAAGGTCCAAAGTACAAGGACACTAGTAGGACGCAAGACAGGCACTAAGAATACGGCCAATGTAGGGACAGGGTCGAAGAGGACGGGCAACGTGCCCTCCACCTCGCTCTCTGACAGGCTAAGACTTCCTGCCACTGGTACGGAGGCTGTCGCGATGCAAGATCCCGAGCCTACTGCAGGAAGTTTCAAAAGAAGAAGGCACGAGGACACGATATCCCCACCGTCGAGAACATCGTGCAAGAGAGCTAGATTAGCTATCGCTGCCAACGCGTGGTGGCTATCGTGGACTTCAACAAGCCGGAACGAAGGCTTAGCGTAGACCAATGGAGGCTCATGGAACTGCGTATCCTAGAAGGCATTAACGACTCCATCGTTAATAATGAGGGACAATCCCCATTCTTTGAGCAACTCTCCACGTACAAAGGCTTCAAAATCCTTTCGTGCGACAACAGCTTCACGCTGAACTGGCTGAAGAACTTCGTCGAAAAGACACAGGCTCCATGGGCGAATGCCGACATTCGACTTGTTGAAAAGAAGGACCTGCTGGAGTTCACCAGGACAAAAGGCCGAATTCTCATTCCTGGCCCGCACATCCCGAAGGAAAGGATAGAGAGAAATCTTCGGCACCTGAATCCTGAACTCTTCAGTGAAAACTGGGAAGTTCTGGAAGTGGGTGCCCATTCAGAACAGGGCACGGAGATTGTGGTACTCCTCGACCATAAGTCCATACCTAAAAAGGTTCAACCATAAGGTTCGCTCTGGTATTACCAGATGCAAAGTTCGTCCCTTTACGGAAGGAACCACTAAGAATAGCAAGACGGCGGGTGTTAAGGTAAATAAATCATGAATCTTAAGAAAGTACAAATTAACCTTCACCACAGCATTGCAGCTAGCGCTAACCTGTTATATCTTTTAGGTGTTAATCAAACAGACATCGCCTTAATACAGGAGCCATGGATTTCCCGTGGCAAAATTTATGGGCTAAGTCATAAATATTTAGTAACCTACTATTCTGTACCGCTTTACGCGGAATGTAAGAACAGAACATGTATTGTAGCTAGGAAGCATATTAACTTATTTCTTCTATCTTCCAACACCAATCCAGACCAGACAACGGTAAGGCATGAACGGAGGGGGCTTCCCCCACTGATTTTATCAGCCGTCTACATGCCCTACGAACCCGACGAGCCACCAGCGGCTCTTAAAAGCGCCTTGGTATGCAGATCCATCCAAGAGAAGTGTGACCTACTGTCGGGCTGCGATGCGAACGCTCACCATGTGCAATGGGGCAGTAGCAACACCAACACACTAGGTGAGTCGGTATTTTAATTTGTAATTGAAAATAACATTTTAATAGCTAATAGAGGTGTTGTAAAAAATTTTTTGCAGAAATTAAAACGCACTAAATCTCCTAGTATGTATTCTTCACTTTATTTAATTTAAACGTAATTATAGTTTTTTTGTTTAAAACGAAAATATGAAAAATAAACTCGAAATTTTTAGTCGTTACTTCCGCGACTTCTCTTTTTTGAATGACAAACTTCCTTATCTTCTACCTCCTCGTTCTTAGAAATATTTATCTATCTATAACTATCTCACTCTTCAGGATTAGATGTCGTTGCAGCCTCATTTTGATCTACCTCTAATACGGCGATTTTGACAACAGGCCTTACCATGATTCCTTCTGCAGTTTTAATGATAGCGCTGCGTACCTGTCCATCTTTTGCAGTCTTTACCTCCAGTACTCTTCCTTTTGGGTAGTTATTCCGTGGAAGATCCTTGTCGATTATTAAAACTATGCTTCCAATTTTCAGCGGTGGTAATGGCTTGAGCCATTTAGATCTTAATGTTAACTCCGGTGCGTACTCCGTGATGAACCTTTTCCAGCACTTATTGGCAAATTTGTCCTTGTATTGGTAAGCTAATTTTAATACTTTAGCGCTATCGTCGATTACACCCATCTGCTTCGTTGCTCCCGATGTCAGTCTTATGAAGTGGTTCGGTGTTAAGGCCTCCTGAAGATCACTGTCTAACGGCATGTACGTAAGCGGTCTGGAATTGATGATATTTTCAGCAGCAATAAGGCAACTTCTTAATAGCGGTTCCGTAGGTGTTCTTGTTAGCAGGGCGTTCCCATGCACCACCCATATGTGGCGAAGCTGGTGGATTGAATTTCCAGTTTAAGGTTGGACTTACAAAATGTTTTGCTATTTTAGAGAAATCTATCGCCTGTAATGATTCTCTGAATAATCTCTCTGCTCCAATGAAATTGGTTCCTCTGCCGCTGTAAATTTCTTTTGGAAACCCACGATGGTTTATGAAATCCCGGAAACATAAAATCAATGAATCTGCATCCAGTCTGTGAGCTATCTCTATATGCACCGATCTTACAGTGAGGCATGTGAAAAGTACTCCCCATCTCTTTTCGGTACGACGGCCAACAATAACAGTCAAAGGTCCAAAATAATCGACTCCGACATACGAAAATGGCTCAGCAAAGGCGGCAGGTCTAGCATGTGGCAATGGTGCCATTTCTGGCACTTGTGGGTTCGCTTTTCGAACTTTACACCATTGACAAATATGATTAATATTTTTAACAACGCACCTGAGTTTCGGGATCCAAAAATGTTGACGTAACTGATTGACGACACTTTCGTTGTTGCGGTGTAAGAATTGTTCGTGGACATCTTGCACAATAAGCTGGGTAACACAATGACTTCTTGGAAGGATAATTGGTCTCTTAGCTCCATCAGCGATAAATTTAGCTGCATCTGTTCGTTCACGTACTCTTAAAAGTCCTTCTTCGTCTAAGTAGGGAGACAATTCATATATAGTGCTCGTACGACTGACTGTTGCTTGCAGTCCTTGTGACTCCGTCGTTGGTTGCATACGCATATAACGTATATCGCTGCTGTAGACATCCAGTTGCGCTGACTTGAGTATTATAATCTCCGCCTGTTGAAGTTCTCGGCTGGTCAAGATTCCCTTTTGTTTCTGGCTATTGATGTTCGTGCTAGCATTCGATAAAAATCTGATGACATACGCCATTGTGTTTAGAAGCTTCTTCCATTTAGAAAATCCTTTATAGTCGATGATAGTCGATTCCGTAGTATGAAGATTCACCAACTCCTCTGCTGATTCGAAATTATTTGTAGCATCCTTGGGCCATTGTTCTTCGTCTAGGTGCAAAAATGCTGGACCATTGAACCATCGATCATTTTTGTCGAGCTTAGGAGGTTTCACCCATTTAGTACCATCATCTGCAACGTTATTTTAGTTGTGACATACCGCCAATCTCTCACGTTCAAGTTTTCCTGCACTTCGGCTACTCTAAATGCTACAAATTTGGTGTATCTGCTTGGGATTCCTCTTATCCAGCTTAGGACGATCCTTGAATCACTCCAGAAGAAAACTTTTTTTATCTGTACAGTTTATTGCTCCTGAATGTTTTTAGCGAATCTGCTTCCCATTACAGCTGCATCCAACTCAAATCGGGGAACAGAACGTAGCTTAAGGGGTGCAACTTTTGTTTTCGAGACAACTAATGCACATTCCACTTGCTTTCCGTTTTCAATTCGCAGATAGCAAACAGTAGCGCAGGCTTGTCGATTGGCTTGGCTTGGCGTCCACAAAGACATGTAACTGGGCTGAAGCATCGTTCCAATATGAAAGATTATGCAGATAACATCGTGGTATTTTTACCTGCTCTACCCTTGGGAGCACTTTCAACCAAGTCATCCACATCTCGTTTTGTTCACCCTGAATTTCTTCATCCCAATCAGTACGGCTTCTTCAGATATCTTGTAGAATTATTTTTAAATATACGAGAAAGTGTCCCATCAATCCCAGCTCGAGGATACTTTTGGTTGAATTGTAAAGCATTTTGGTTTTTTATGTATTGAGCGCAGCTAGGAGAATAGGTTGCCCCAAAAGTCATTACCTGCATTACGTATGTGTCTGGTTCTCTTCCTTCTTCACAGTTCCTCCACAGAAAACGTAGAAAATGCTGGTCATTTGGGCTATGTTGACTTGGTGAAACATTTCTCTGATATCCGCTGCTAGACATATTTTACGCTCCCTGCTACGCCCAACAAGGATGAAGTCCAATCAACTCCCTTCATTAACAAGGTGTTTAGAGAAACTCCGTTAACCTTCGCTGCTGCATCCCAGACGATACGGACTTTGTCCGGCTTGTTGGCATTTTGAACCGGAAATATCGGCAAGTACCATACCTTCCCTCGATATTCTTGCAAATCTTGATGACTCAGCTTTCGAATGTAACCCTTTCTTTCATACTGCTCAATTTGCTCAATTATCCGCCAATACTGCATTGAATTTAAGTTTTTTTTTCCAAACAATATAGACGACGGTCTGCCATTGGTCGGCTATCTGGCAAATTGAAATTCTCATACCGCCACAGTAGACCTGTCTCATACCGGCTTCCCAAATGCGTTGTTGTTTGTGCCAACATCTTCTTGGCTCGATCTTCCTCTTGTTGCTGCTTCACGTCTTTCTGTCCGGTGATGCCTAGGTTGTCTATTGAAAAGAACTCCTTTTCCAGCATCTGCGTCCTTTTGACATTCGCATAGATGAAAACTGTAGTCGAAATGGCTGTTTTTTTCACTGAGATCTTCGCTGGCGGAAAATACTGACCATCCTAATCGACACTTGGCTGCCATTGGTTCCTCTTCCGCAGCTTCTTTGATGCATAGCGGAACTGCTACTTTCCAATTCTTCAGCCCAATCAGAATCCAGGCACTTGCATTATGGTAAGATTCGACTGGTATATTGCGGAGATGGAGATGCCTCTTTGACAACAGCTTATAGTCCATTGACTGTGACGGTAGGTTAAGAGACTGAACTGTTCGCACATTTGATAATAGAAACTCTGGAGCATTTTTCCAGACACCAGATATAGTCACCTTTACTTTTCTTGATGCATTCTCCATCCTGGTCACTCCTAACATCCACTTCAGACAAAATGGTTCCTCATCCTCTTCGAGTTTCAGCTGGTTTGCCAATACTTCGCTTATAAGAGAAGACGATGATCCTTCATCGAGGAACGCATACGTTTTTGAATTTTCTTCCTTATTCGATAAAATTACAGGAAGCATCCTGAAGTTAATTTTCGACGCTACATGATGGCTCATAGATGCTTCGGTTTTTACCGCGTTGGAAGATCGGTCATTGTGAAGAAAGGGGTGATGCTTCTTCTCACAGTTGCCCTTGGTGCACAAAATAGGAGTCTTGCATTTAAAAGGGTGCTTCTTGAGGCATTGGCGACACAAGTTGAACTGTTTCACGATGTCCCAGCGTTGGGATCGTTCCGTTTCTTTGAACTTGTTGCAGTTAGATGCTGTTTTGTAATTCTCTCCACAGATTTTGCAGCTGCTAGTTGAGGTGGGCTGGCCAAATGCTGATGAAGTGGGTTTCTCATCTATCCTTTGGTGTAGGTTAATAGCTTCCTCTCTATTTGTTGGGAATTGTTGCGGCTGCTTTGTACCAAACCAATTTGTAGTCGTCATAACACTGCAAGCATCGGTGGTGAGAGCTTCAAGCCAATCTGCAAATGTGCCCAGGTTGCTGCTTCCGTCTATCGTTCGTATATGCACTGCCCAATTCATTTTCAAGACTGCTGGTAGCTTCTGAATTAACTCCTTGATCCTCCATGTTAGCTTGTTTCAGCGCTGTGTAAAAGTTTTTGACACCAACAGCAAACTTTACCACTGTTTCTAAACGTTCATATTTGGGAGGCGACATCTGTCTGATTTTTTCGATATAATGCTCCATCAATAACTCCGGTCTTCCGTACAGCAACTTCAGCGTACTGATTATTTGTGGAACGCATGCTGGTATGGTCAATTGTGCTTCCACCATTTCTCTCGATTTGCCCTTTAGACTACGTTGTGACCATATTAGATTTTCATTTTCGGTGAATCCACATGCTGCTGTTGTTTGGTAGAAACTGCTTATAAAAACCCATGTTGCTATTTAGTTGAGGTGTATTAGTGAAGATTGGAACTTTCCCTGAAGCGGGTAATTTTGTTTTTCCATCATCGTTAATATTATTGGACTTCATTGACTCTAAATAATTGAAAACTCGTTCGTTAATTTGAACAGGAGCGTTGCTGCAAATTTCTTTCAACGGTGATGGTATCTTCTGCTGTGGTGTTTTATTTTTGGGCACAACTGTGTGTATATACTCCTCTGTCTCATCGTCTGAGAAAGCATTCAGCAAAGCTTCTCTTTTCCTCACTATATCCTCTCTCATTTTCAGAATTTCTTCTTGTTCGTCTAGCAGTTTCATTTTTTGTTAAAACCGGATGGATTTGCTAGAGCGAGACGAAGATACTGAGAAAGCAACCGTATGTGGAGACAAATCATGTTAAATACTCACCAACCCTTCTGCGGTTGACGCCGCAGTGTTTACCGTTATGCGTGAACAACAGTTCAGCTTCGGCGCGACTTTTTCCTTTGTGAACTTGAACACTTTTCTGCGACTCCAGTTGCAGGTTAGAACATGTTGGTACATGACTGTAGATTTCTTGATGGACTTGAAAATTCTGTTCTAATTAATTTTCTGGAACATGACCGCTGCCCTTTCCTTCGAAACAACTGCGTGTGGCTTTGGAGATGCTGGTGTCTGACTGGTGTGCGCCGCACACAATTGTGTACAATTAGCGCATTTCCAGTTCTCGACGTTAGCTACTTCTTCCCCCACTTCGGCAGAAACGAAATGAATCCACTTCTTGCATGCGGAGCACTCAACCATGTTAGTGTCTTCGTATGGCCCATCGCATATTGGACACTTATTACGTCTGCCCAAAACTATATTTTGCGGCGGCGTATTAAACATTTTTACCGTAGCGAAAATTAATAAAAATTTCGAGAATGTAAAAAATTGTTTTACAGAAATAAAAACGCACTAAATCTCGTAGGATGTATTCTTCACTTTATTTAATTTAAACGTAATTATAGTTTTTTTGTTTAAAACGAAAAGATAAAAAATAAACTCGAAATTTTTAGTCATTAGACTAAAGATCCTGAGTAGTTGGTCCCAGACATGCGGCCTTACCGTCAACCCCCAGAAAACTGAATAGGCTTTATTTACCAACAGAAGGAAAATCCCTCGGTTCAGCACACCCTCAGTGGGTAGTATTCCCCTCAGCCTACCCGACAGCGCGAAATACCTGGGTATCATTTTAGACAGAAAACTCACCTAAAGACCAAACCTAAATGAAAGAGTTAAAAAGGCCAACATAGCCTTCCACACGTGCAGCAGAGTTTTTGGGAAGACCTGGGGACCCTCTCCAAAAACAATTCTCTGGATGTACACGGCTATCATAAGACCCATCCTGACATATGGCAGCCTAGTATGGTGGCCAGCATTAAACAAGTCCACCTACCTGAAGGATCTCACTAAAGTACAAAGCTTAGCGTGCATTGGTGCCACTAGTGCGATGAGAACCACTCCAACGGCGGGCCTTCAGGCTATTGTCAACCTGCCTCCGCTAGACATCTACATGAGATCAAAAGCAGCCATCAGTGCATCAGAATAAGTCAGACTGCGTGCTGGAAGTCAAGTACGATAGGGCATGCGACCACCCTCGGCAGATTTTTCGGCCATACACCCAAAACAGACTACACTACGCCTTACCTTGACTTCAAAACACCATTTACCTCAGCTTACACTAGCAGAGATGAATGGAAAGACAGCCGCATACCAAATGCCGAATCCATAGCTGTTTACACTGATGGATCGAAAATGGACACCGGTGTAGGATCCGGAATTTTCTCCGAATCACTGGGTATATCCGGATCTATACGACTCCCAGACTACAGCAGTGTTTTCCAAGCGAAGGTATCACTTTCTTTATCGACAGCCAGGCAGCTACCAAAGCAATTACTGCCATAGAAATGAAATCCAAGCTTGTGAAGAGTTGTCGCGAAGAGCTTAAGGTTCTTGGAACACAGCACAAGGTTCTACTCTGCTTGGTCCCTGGGCACGAGGGCGTCCCGGGAAATGAAAGGCCATATGAATTAGCAAGGAAAGCTTCATCGGACTTACTTGAACTGACTGACCTCTCCGTAATCACCCCGCCCTGCGTTCTCAGGCTTGAGGCAGAGAGGCTGGCTATGAGAGAGGCGAACTTGAGATGGAAGTCCATAGAGACTTGCAAAACTGCAAAACAACTTGGCCAACTTTTGACAAAGCAAGGACCGAGAGAATTATCCGCAAGGACAGACATTCACTGTCATTACTCGTGGGGATACTCACGGGCCACAACACTCTGCGGTACCACCTAAGGAAACTACATCGGATGGAAGAAGAACTCTGTAGAGGATGCGGCGATGAGGAGGTTATAGAGGACACTACCCACTTCCTCTGCCAATGCCCTGGACTCCAACAATCCAGGTACAAATTCCTCGGCAAGCACTTTTTTCAGGATCTAGGAGAACTCTCCAATGTTAATATCGACATGTTACTGAACTTCATCAGAACATCAGGATGGTTTGTATACAAGGATAACGAGTAAGTACAACCATGGGAGGTTTGTTGCAGATATTTATGGGTTAAATGTGGTACTTTTTATAAGCTTTTTATAAGTTACCCCTATGGGTAACACAATGGGTCAGTGCTGACCTGAGTGCGGCGGAGGTATTTTGTTTCCTCTGCCAACCCACATACCTAACCTAATTAATATACATGTGCAATGCAAAGGACATAAGAGTTGCTGTTTTCATATACAGGAAAACAATTTTCCAAACTAGTCCATTTTGGTTCACAAAAAATACAAATCGTAGGTGGCATTGCGTGTATCTCTTACACCGTTTTTTATTTCCCATTTAAATCTAAAGAAGTTAGTTGAGGTATTAAATTTATCCACTAGGTTTTTCGTTTCTTCTCTCAAGTGACGAATAGAGGCGTACCACTAGTGGCAGTATTTGGAACTCGCGTAGCAGTACAGAATTTGACAGCTACACATCTGTCAATTGACGAATATAAAAGTTGTACTGCGATACCTGGTGGCAATAAAATGAACATGTGCAGCAGAAGAAGAGTCTGACAGCTACACATCTGTATGGTATTTTTAGGGGAAAAAGTGAGTTGGATGCTAGGTGATAAAATAATTTTGTTAATATACAGAAGTAAATTAAATTTGTATATATAAGCGTGTTTTCACAACAATATGTATTACATGTTGGAATTGAAGTAGAAAATAAACATACATAAAAAAAAAGTCATTCCAAATGTGTAAACAAACATTTCGCCGATATGTCTATAAATATTTGTGCAATTTATGTGTTTTAATTCAATATTATAATCAATCATCTTTGGATTACAGGTGCTATGGAAGCTCTATCTGAGTTCACGAAAAGAATCACCATCCCCTTGTACGATGTTGTTGATTATTTCCTGGTAGGATCTATGTCTGTGATTGGTATCATAGACAAACTAATATAGACGGTTGTCTCTACGTTCTCCACATCAAGTTTACATTTGTGTTTCGACTGACGTTCCAACGCTGTCGCCTGAGTTGCTGGGGAGTGCTGGGGCCACATGGCTTGGTTTGCTCTTGTTGATGGTTGGTGGTGGGCTTTCTGTCGGTGTAACGCACCGATTTTCTGTTTTTAGTTTTTATTGGATTCCATGTTAAGTTCGCCTAGGGCTGCGAACCGGTTCGAACCGCTTCCAAACTGTGGTTTGTCTTGTGCCGTTTGTTAGGAGCCATAAAAGTCACCTCTTGCTGCGGAGCCCCCGACTCCAAAAATTCCATTACGTTTGCTGAACTGGCGGCGGCCACGTTCTTATTTAATTTCAGTAGTATTTTAGCCGCTGGCCATTTTTGCGGGCTGGTTGTGTTGAAGGGAATCGGTGTATTCCTCCCTGTCTCCTTTGCTTTAACATTCGTACTCCCACCGCGTGGGTGGTGAAAATCCTCGAACATCCGCAGGTGGAAATTACCTTTATAGGTTTTACTACGTAGGCTTGCTTTAATTGCTTCCAGTAAAGATAAAAGGAATATTTTTTTTAGCTTAGACAGTTTTTTATTAAAAAAGAAAAAAACTAGTTTAAATGTGACTTAATGTGACTTAAAAACGCGCTTTAAAAATGGTCGCTCAGCGGTAAACTTTTTCTACAAATCTAAGCACGTCCGCCCACCAAAACAGACCCTACTCGACTCCCTGAATTTTCCTATCTGTGAATACATGTGACCGAACGTGCATACAAGACGTAACTATAGAAACAATCGTGGTGTCTTTTTTTTCCTTTTGCAACACCACATTTTCAGCAGACTATCATTCAATTAACAACAACAAAATGTACAGGAAAATGGCTGCGCCCATGATATGCTCTGATTTGATTTTGACGGAAACGTCAGAGTACATTCAAAATCCGTGGTACTTTTGCTCTTGTGGGAACCAACGCTCAAATCGGCCGAAGACGGCCGTCTATATTAGTTTGTCTAGGATTGCTATTCTGCCCCCACCAACCACGGTTGCCAGATTGGGCGATTTATCGTAAATCGGGCTATCTCTTTTCAAAAATTACGATGAAAATTTAAAAGTTAAAAGCGCGCCCAATGCAATTTGGGAGATATAAATTTTCCGTTTACGATTTTGGGCAACTTTTTATTTATAGCTAAAATTCCTTAAAAACCATTTTAAAATATGAATTGCGTCAATTACTTTTCGTTTTCATGACGTCACAGTAATTTGTTCTTGCTTAGTTATTAACTCTACCAGTAAGTAATGCTGTTTTAGAAAGGGCATATGAGATTTTGAAAGCCGTAAAAACAAAACCTAAAAATAAAATTTGTTCGCAGTCTCTTGATAGTATAATGCGCATACGTATTAATTCAACTGTTAAAAACATTTGTTGCAATGAATTAGAGCCAACAGCGGATATGATTGCAAAATGAACGTCTGAAATATACAAAGCTGAAAACAATAACGAAGACATTAATTTGTTTTAATTGATTTTACCGGTTTTATAAATAATAATAAAATGCAATTAAAATTATTTACATAATATGTTGCCTTGCAGGTAACTTAAACTTACTTAAGTGACTTTATTAAATAATTTATTTATTTATATTTTTCAATCCATTTCAAATTAATTCACAAGTTTCTGATGTATTTATATGTATACCCCTATTTGAGAAAATTTAAATGTTTATTTCGTGTTCTTAAAGTGTACATAATAAAAACTTTATTGAAAAAAAAAGAAAAATTTACGATATTTGGGCTACATATCGGGCAACGATTTTGGGCTACAAAATTTTAGAAATTGAGTGCCTAAGGCTTTGGAGTTTCTGGCAACCCTGTCTCCAGGATCTAGTTAAGTTATTATATTAGTGGTAGTGACATCTCTCAACACTTCGAAGCCACACAAAGTCAGGCTTAACTATTTGCTATGTCCTGAAAGATGCCACTACCAGAGTATATCCCTAATTATAATTATATAATTGTATTATATATTATATATATAATGCCACGACCACTAATCCGATAACTTCACTTGATGCTGGGGGTGTTGCAATGCCAATCCTCTAGATCCAACCGGCATTTACTATATCTTCTCCCTCACGAATTGGCCGCCTTATTTCGCGGAAATATATCACAAATCGTGCAGGGAGATTGCCATTTTTTCGTTAGCTCTGCAGATTCAGCTTCCATATCACCTGTAATCGAAAGATAATAGAATATAATATTAAATTAAAACACACAAATTGAACAAATATTAAAATAGGTATCAGCAAATTGCTTGTAAACACACTTGAAATTAGTTTCTTTTATATGTACATATGTATATTGTCCACTTCAATTTCACCGAGTAACAAATATCGTTGTAAAAACAGGCTTTCATATATAAATTAATTAATTTGTGTCATTAAACATTTGATAATGTTTTTATTAACAAAATTATCTTATTATATACTATTCAATTCACTTTTTCTCACAGAAATACCAAACAGATGTGTAGCGGTCAAATTCTATACTGCTACGCGAGTTCCAATTGTAGCCACCAGAGGTACGCCTCCAATCGTCAATAGAAAATTCCATCTAAGTTAACATAATAGGGTTATCGATATTACCAACTTAATCGATAAACTGATTTCAAAAGTATCGGACTTTTTGTTGCATCCGTGGATACATCCATTATGAGACATGACATTTCGTAAAATATTGCATTTAGTTTTGGTTCGGAGATATAAATGATTTCTGCAATAATTGCCTAACTAATGGTGTTTTTATGTAATTTAAAACAATATAGAAAATTGACTGGCTTAAGAAACTTATTGTAATGTTCGGGTTGATCTGCTAAAATAAACGTGAAGTATGATATTGTTTTTGGCAGCACATAGTGAAATATACTTATGGGGTCGTCCGCCGTGTACCTAAAATATCAAGGATATAATGTAGCTAAATATTTGTAATATGCGTTTTTATTTTGAAAAAAATGGAACTTCCATAAAAAATACCACATAATTTGCAAGGAAGTTGAGATTAAAAACAGTATTTTATCGGTTTTTTAAACACTCAAGCTGCTGCAATATAAAGATTTCGTTTTAAAATCGGTTAAATATATTGTAGCTAATGGCCACTTTTAATCTTTCGACTGTGTCTGATAATGACATAAGGTCCACGGACGACTCTTTACAAACTGCATCGTTTTTCGTGTCTTCACCGTCGCCTTTGATAGGATTGAATTCATCAGTGACCTCTTCAGCCATAGAGAATCATTCATATATTGATCTACAGAAAAACGTTTCCAATGTTAATCATCATATTAACTCTTCATCAAGCTACACATTTATGGAAATTAAACATGAGCCCTGTCAAGTGTCGGAAGTAACAACTTCGAATGGCCTTCAAAGCAATCAACAAAGTTCGAAGACAACGTCAACTACCATGACTGCAATGGTAAAAATAGAGTCTACTTCGCCAAAAATGCGAGAAATGGAAAAATTGGTGTCGCAAATAAACCAAAGTATGTATAGCATGCTTATTCAAATTGGCATTATATTTTTGCGATATGTTCTACAATTACTTTTAAATTCCATTGCTCTATCAAACATGTTATAATGCGCACTACATGTACCATTTAAAAATATACATATAATGAAACAAGAAGTTAGCTTTTTTTGCTGACTAGGTATGCCAAATTAACAGACGTTATCAGAAAAACAAAATGACTATTTTCATATAGGTATCAAATACATACATATGTATTTAGGGTAACCTACCCAGTAGTCAGCCTTTTAGTAAAAATTTTATTTCAGAGGATTATATTTAATATAAAATAAACAATAATGAAAATAAATTTAGTTTTCACATGAACTCTGTTACATTTAGTTGAAGTTTAAAACTTAACAAATACAAAAATACTTCTTATTTATTTGTCATAAATAAAAAAAAAAGTCACTTTTAACCAATGCTCAGCTTTAAAAATCCAGTAGTCAGCCGTTCAAGAGCCAGTACACAGTCTCTATATTTTTATTGATAATTGCAGCTATATATTGCAGTAGAGCCACATAAAATGAAGGTTTTGAACTTCTGATAAAATCGGTGCACTCAAGGTGGAACCATAATGCACATTCGTCAGATCATATGTCTTTTTGATCGTTGTTTTCGGTGTCCCTTATAAGATCTTCACCACATTTGAAACATTTAATTTTTCCACTACATTCTTTTGTATCTCCTCGTATATCTTGTATAATCTACAAACTACATTTTCGAAAATTACTGCCAAATATTCTTTTCTTAAAATTATCTGCCCAGCAACGGATAACGATTATTTTTTAATGTTTTGTTCGGTTAACCACTTGTCTAATCTTTTCGTTATACAGGTATACCCCGGTTGTAATGCCCCGCGCAACGTTGTTTCGCTATAACGTCGGCAACGAATTGTTAATATACCTCGCCTAACGTTGTGTCTTCGCTGTAACGTCGTTTGAAAAAAAATTAAAAAAATAAAATCAAACAGTAAAGCAAAAGTGTCTCCAAGGAATCGCCAATTTTTTAAATGTTTTTAAGATTGTCGACAAATTTACACATATAGATATGATATTACACATAAGTAGTTTCTACGTATATATTTTATGCCTGTGTGCCCACATGCTTATGTTTGGCGTAGTATTTAAATAGTTTAAATGAAATAAAATAAGTAAATCAGCCTTAAGACAATGTTTTAATAATCTTTGGCAGGCACAACGTTGTTTCGCTTAACGTTACAACGTTTACAAAAAAATAGGCCGTTGTACATATTTGCACACGATCGGGATATGAATGTAAATAAGTACAATATGAATAAAAGAGTAACTTTTCAACAAATGTTTATAAATTGGGTCTGTTTTTAATTTCGGTGTTGATATTTAAGTTTTAAATTATTCAAAGGCATAAAAGCGAAAAAAAGGCCAACTACTGTTTGAGGGCTGACTACTGGGTGACTTACCCTACATACTACTAGATTAAAATTAGTCTCCCTCTTTTGTACATGATCATACAGTGTTGTGCAAAACAAACGCAACAAATTCACCTTGCGCATATAAATGTAAATATATTTTTGTTAACGCGTTTTGTGAAAAACTAAAAATGCACATCTATGTAATAATAAAACACAAACATAATAGGGTATATTCTAAAGCAATAAAAATTTACTTGAAAATAATTTATAACAAAAGCTACAACATTTAACTTGTGACAGTGTGCAAAACTAAAGCAACAAAGTGTTAAATTTCCAAAAACATCGCGAAATTGCTAGCGGGACTTTTCTAAATTCTCATAAGTTCTCAATTGCATATAAAGAAGTGAATCCTTGGCCAGTCAAAAGGATATCTTTGTTGTCTGTGGAGCTAAAACAATGGCCCGAAATAGTTTAACTGATCACATAAAATCTTAAAAATTACGAATTTTTGAAATAGAGAGATTGAAATTTCCATTGCTGAAATATTTTATATAAACTGATCCACTATATCGCAATTAATAAAAAAGTTTAAAACAATGGAAAATGTAACTACAGCACATTTGGGTGGTCGACCTCGAAAAACGACAGAGGAGTCGTTTAAGTGTTCATCCTAACACTGTTCCAAGAAAAGCTTTGGAAAACGATTTGAAAAGTAACAGGCCAGCGAAAAGGTCAATGCTTAAGAAAAGACTTTTTACCGAAAAGGTGATTTTTAAAAAAATGTCGTTTTTAAAGCAGAAAACCTCAACAAAGCTACTTTTTTTAATTAATAGATTAAATTTTGCAAAAATCCATATGAATTAGTTCATAGAAAAATGGAGAACTGCCTTTTCAGTGACGATTCTTACTTCAATTTGATCAATGCAGATGGTATGTGCATAGTAAGGTATCGGAAAGGAGTAAGACCCAATCCTCAGAACTGCAAGGTATCAACAAAGCATTGTAATGGTGGTGTAATAGTATGCACATACTTCTTAGCCAATGATGTTGAACCCTTTCACGATATTGTAGGGATAATGGATCGTTTGGCATACAAACGTATTTTGGAGCTGCAATTTTGCCACATGCTGGATGGATTATGCCTCTTGGATGGGTGTTTCATCATGGTAAAGACCCAAATCACACAGCGAAACTGGTTAAGGACTGGTCAAAAGACATTTTGGTGCAAGTTCTTGATTGACCCGCGTGATCACCTGTCTTAAATCCCATTCTAAATCTCTTTGCGATATACGTTTGTTGCAAATAAACGTTTCCAAAATAAGTAAGAGCTGTTTCAAGCATTAAGGACTAAATGGAAAAAAATACCTAAAAGCACAATTTCAAATGTAATAACTTCAATGCCACGCATATTTCCTGAAATTATTAAAAAATAGTGCCTCCTATACCAAGTACTAGCCTTGTTGCTTTAGTTTTGCACACTGCCATGAACTACACATTTTTGTTTTTGTTAAGTCATTCTCGTAAATCAGATTTTATTGCTTTTAAAAGTACACTACTATGATTCTATTTCGTTATTGAATAATTGTGAGTTTTTGGTTTTTTTAAAAGTGCTTTGGATAAAATAATATTCACATTTATGTGTGCAAATTAAATATGTTGCGTTTGTTTTGCACAACACTGTACATATGTATATAATTGGACATGTGGGTGTATTTAAAAAAAAAATAAAAATAGAATATCTATAATAAAAAAAATTGCTCCTGTGGAAATGAAAGGTTTTGCTTACACGGATATTAAGAGGCCTTTTAATTTCGGGTCGTTTGACACGTTCGCTCCCCCAATCTAAAAACCGCCAAAATGGGTCATTGTATTCTGACGTTCAAGCTAAATCAACTAGTAGCTCACTAATCTTATTGAGTTCTTCCATCTACGAAAGGTTTGTCATATTGAACGATCCTTTGTAGATTATACCTTCCAGTGATTAGAGTAGCTGCGGCGTGAAATCACATGTTAACATTTCCCTTATAAGGACAGTGGTCAAAAACCGAACATCAAAATGTTCATGCACAAAATCCGGAAAAACACGGCTTATTTTCCTGATAAGAAATGGATGTAAGCAAAGAAATCGCAAATACACTTTTACTATACGCCGGAAATGGACAAAGTTGAAAGATCATACTGTGGATAAATGAATGCATAAGCCGGGAGGTGAGCGGCTTTTCAAACAATTCATTGCACACTTTTTTTCCTATCGAAGAAGTTGTCTCTCACTAGCTAACGGATATCATACATGGCTCGGTTATACGAGCGAGTTTGTTTTTGTATGAGTAAAAATGATTAAACAACCCAATTGGTCGCAGGATCTTATCTTCTAGCGTGTTTTAAGTTATGATTAAGAAATGAAAAATGGTTTAATAAATTATTAATGTGGCAGAATAAAAATGTTTGATATTTGAAAAGGCAAACCGACAGGAATCGTTTTATATGGACGCATGGCAACAAGCTCACAGCTTGATTCTCAGATCAGAACTTTTTCAAAAACGACCTATAAAATATTTTACAAAAAGTAGATCCGCTCTATAGCTTTACTGCTGAGGATAACTCGTGGTGTCAACTTTGGGGATCAACTGTTACAAACAAGCGTGGATATATCTTAGAACGATATATTACAACCTCTGATCTTACTGTATGGAATGATGGCTCTCCAACTCATTTCTCCACCCACAGAGCTTTACCCATGTCGATCTCACGTTATCGATGACCTTCACAACTGTGCCCACTTTCCGATAATAACATCAGTCATCCTCTATCCATCCCAAAATATAAAACTGATTTGGCCGACTGGGACAAATTTAAATTTCATATTCAAAACTTCCTATTATCCCAACCCATCTCCGACTTTAACAAGGAGTCAGCCATATTACTGAGATATATCCGCCACGCTGTTAATAATTCAATTCCACAAACTTATAGGTCCCAAACGAGCAGTACTTTGGTGGAACTCCGATCTCGAGGGGTTAAGATTTGAAAAATTCCTCACTTGAAGAAAGTTAAAAAAAACCTAATCAGCCTAATCTATTAGCTTAAAAGAAAGCCAATGCTAAATTTAGAAGATGTCTTAAAATTAGCAAACTAAAATTTTTTCAAGATTTCATTCACCTCTACCCTCAACCCAACTCTCCCACCAGCGAAATATGGCAAAAGATAAGAACCTTAACAGGCATTTCCACTAAGCAAAATATAATTTCGATCCAATCTCCAACGGGTCCCATAAGTCCGAAGAATGCAACTTTCCAAACTTGTTTAGCAACAAAAAGATGAAATGTCGATATAAAAAAATCCAACAGGTGACGAATCCATTTGCCCAGCGTATCTTATTCTAAAGAATCTACAAAATACAGCTAAAAACCGAAATTGTGTCGCTTTATAACAACGTCTTAAGCAGAAGTATAATACTACAAAGCTGGAAAACTGCAGCAATTGTCCCGATCCGTAAACCTAAAAATTAATGGGTACCGACCAATATTCCGACTGCCATGCTTATCCAAAGTGCTAGATGAAATAATTGCCAATCGTCTTATGTGGTTTACGGCAACAAAAAACCTAATGAGCAAACATTAAGCTCAAACGAAAATGCATTGATACTTTATTACACCTCGACTTCGTGAACTAACTAACTAACGCGCTTTCTGCCAGTAACCATGTCTCAATCTAAGCTCTAGGATTTGAGAAAGCATTCGATCGAGTAGGAATTCATCTTGTCTTGAACTAATTAAAAAAATGGGGAATTCGGCCGAAAATATTCAGATACATCCTTTCTAACTAATAGAAAGTTCTCGGTCAAAATTCAAGACGTATTTTCAGATACAATATCATTACATAATGGTATCCTTCAGGGCTCGCCTCTCGGTAATATTATTCTCTATTGCTTTTCCCGAACTAAATCGAATGATCTTTGACTGGGGACTGACTTTCGCCACCCCGAATGTTATTGCACCTAGTTGTTCAACTAATCAGCAATTTATATTTAAATCGTTTGAGAATTTAAAAGAGAAATCCGCCGGTTGTCGGATTTCTGAACTTTTTGGTAGAAAATATAACCTAATTTCTATTCTTAGCTAATTTTTATAGACCAAGCGGTTTTATCCTGATTACATGGTCTGTATTTAATAATTCGGTTATTTCTAAGCTAACGTGGTTGAGAAGCCTACGTCTGTGCATTTGAGCAACTTTTTTAATTTCGTCCTCAACCATTTCGATATTTAAATCTCTATGAAGATCAGCGTTACGTATGTACGTTGACTATGTTCCTTAGTACTTTATTTTGGAAGACCTGAATTTCTTGTAAATTTGTTTGGCATGTGCATGCCCACAACTGGAGACCATAGGACCATACCGGTTTGAGAATTTGCTTGTATAGCAATAACTTATTGTAGTTGGACAGGGAAGAATATCTCCCAATAAGCCAATACATTTTACTGTATCGCATGTTCAACTCATCTTTTTTTTCTTTACATGCGCTTTCCATCGCAGTTTAGCGTATAGAGTCATGCCTAGATATTTGGCTGTGTTTGAATATTCCACTACATTGTTGTTAATGTAGACTGGAATATGTGGTACGTTTTTATACGTAAAATTAAAATGAACTGACTTAAGGTCATTTAATCTAATCTGCCACATTTTAGTCCATTCTGAGATACGTATCAGAGATGTGTATCAGTCCTTTGTGCCAGACTTTATCGAAAGCTTGTGCTATATCAAGAAATATTGTAGAGCACACATTTTTCTCTTCAAATGCTTTTTCGATCTTATCTGTGATTCTATGCACTTGATCAATTGTAGAGTGCTTATTTCTAAATCCAAATTGGTGATTTGGGTCTAGCGTGTTTTCATCGATTATTTTTTGCAGGCGTTTTACCAGCATTTTTTCAAATAGCTTTGACAACATTGGTAGTATCGATATTGGGCAATATGAAGTTACTTCGCTTGGTGGTTTGCCTGGTTTTGGGATCATTTTTACCTCCGCGACCTTCCACATGCTTGGCACATATCTTAACTTAAATGCAGCATTTATAATCTGCGCTAGTTTTTTTAACCACCACCTTTTTGTGGGAATTGTTTTAAGATTTCCCTTGTAATCAAATCAAACCCTGGGCCTTTTTTATATTTATATTTTCTTTAATTTCTTTGGCAAGTTCTTTAGCTGTTACCGATCGAATTGGTCGATCTTCTTCGCACCTTTCTTCGATTCCTTGGTAACTTTTATCTTCATAGGGTTTGAAAACGTCCTCAAGATACTCTGCAAAAGTGTTTGCTTTCTCTTGGCTGCTTTTTGCCCAGTTACCTTCTTTAGTTTTTACTGGAGGAATATGGACAATTGGTCGGTTTATTTTCTTTGTTGCCTTCCAGAGCGCGTAGTCGGTACTAGCATTATTTGTAAGACTGCTAAAGTAAGTTTTTAAAGATTCATTCTTGAATTCTTTTATAGAATTTCTGAGCTTATTATTTAAGTTGTTTAGTGTGGTTTTGTCGCTTGGCGCTCTTGTCTGTTGCCAACGCTTTCTAGTTTTCCTCTTTCGTGTAATGATTTCACATATTTCGCGAGGGAAAGAGTTTTACTTAGTCTTTTTTGTTGTTTTAGGAGTTGCTGCCCATGCAGCATTTTATATGTTCAGTGTTAGTATTTGCACTGTTTTTTCTAGTTGGTCTACTGTTTGTATAGCTGATGATAGTTGGATACTTTCTTCCAACATCTGTCGAAAGTAGTTCCAATCAGTCTGTCTAGTAACAAATTTTGGACTTTGTTCTTTTATCATTATTTTATCGCCAAGTGTAAGAAGGACTGAGGAGTGATTTGATTGAAGATCAGGGCCTTCTTCCAAATTTATTTTATTTGAGGATATATTTTAGATATAAAGAAGTAGACAAGATCTGGGGTTTTATTGCTATCTGTTGGCCAATAGGTAGGTTTTCCCGTCGAGTGATATTTCGCTCCATCTTCTTTAATACATTTAAAAAGTTCTCTGCCTCTAGTGTTTGTTAGTCTAGATCCCCAATATTTATTCTTGGCATTAAAATCCCCTCCCACGATTAATCTATTGTGAAATATGCGGAAAAGATTTTTAAAATCACTCGTCTTTATTCTATAGCTAGGAGAGCAATATACTAATGCAACGGATAGTTGGCCACTTCCTTGGATGGCACATGATTGGAATTTTGGTACTAAATGGTGTTCAATCGTATTCTTTATTACCACTGCAGCCCCGCCTTTTGCGCAGTTATGTGGATGTGGGGAGTGATATAATTTATATCCCTTCAGTTTAGGGTCAGAATTTAATTTGAAGTGCGTCTCTGAAATAAGACATATGTCTATCTGGTTTATATCGAGAATCACTTGTATCTCATCTTTTCGATTCTCGAAACCATTAGCATTCCATTCTAGAATTTTGATTTTATTCATCATGTTTGTCTTTTTGGTACAGCTCTTTTATTGCTGTTCTGTCTCTCTAGTAAAGATATTCTATCTAATATCATTTTCTTTTCCATGGAATCAATCCTATTTAGGACTTGTTTCATGAGGGTTTCCATTGCATTGTGTGGGTCTGTTTTGCTTTTTACGGCTTTCTTTCCTGGAATTTGTACTGTTTTTGATGCTGCATGAGCATATGTCATTTTAGGGCCCGCTGTCTTTGGTATTGCGTCCTTTTGATGATCACTTGACCTTTCGCTTTTTTTTTTGATGCTGCATGAGCATATGTCATTTTAGGGCCCGCTGTCTTTGGTATTGCGTGCTTTTTGATGATCACTTGACCTTTCGCCTTTTCTTTTCTTTTGTGTTTCCTTATTGGAGCTTTTAAGTGCTTTCTTTTGTTTTTTATCTTTTCTCAGTTGCATTTCTTTTGCAACTAAGCATCCTCTATAGTTAGCAGGATGACTTTCATTGCAGTTTACACACTAAATGTGTTCGTCCTTTTTCTTCACACATTCTTTGGTGTGGTGACTTCCTGCACACTTTACACATCTTGGGTTTGAGCTGCAGTATTTTTGTGTATGCCCGTACCTTTGATAATTTTTTCATTGGGGCACTAATTTGGATTTACGTAAAGTATGAATCTCAACTTTCATCCCAAGTATGTTTTTAATGCCATATATTTTTTCTTTGTCTTCGTCATGTTCGAAACTGAGCATAAACATTGCAAACATCCAGTATTTTAAAACTTCTATGGTTTAATTCGTTTTTAATGCTTTCGGGTGAGCATGAAAAATGCAGTTTTTTTACTACAACTTTAATTGGTCTTGTTTGCTTATTCTCATAAGAATTCTGTATCCCTCTTCTTCATCGACATTAATTTTGATGTCATTTTTGTTTATTAATACTGTAGAAGCTTTAATTTTATTTTCTTCCAATAATTTGACCAAGCTTTCATACTTCTTGACTTGTAGTGCAATAATTGGTGGAGGTTTGGATGGATTGTGTATTTTATTTTCTTTGTTTGAAGCATACACTGTGATTGTGCAGCTTTCTTTTGGGGATGTACTCATTTTCCCCATATGACGATGTCCCTCTGTCTCTCTTTAGAGTTCTTCTTCATCTGTTGAGAACTCTGCAGGTCGGACATTTACTTTTTTTTGGTTGTTGATTTCATCTTTCAACATTTGCAATTCTTGCTTAAAATTGTTTAATTCCTTAAGTAGTGTCTCATTGAGTTGCTTAAACCCATCTCTTTCTTCGCAGGCTTTTAAATATTTAGCCTTGAATATTTTTTCATTTTTATTTTCATCATTTTTCTTTCTTTCTACCCTTTTACTTCGTCCAAAAGGTATATTTGGTTTGGATTGGAAAATTCCAATCATTTGACATTTAAAATTTCTTACCAAAATTGTTAACAACAGTACATACTTTACTTATATTTTTTTTGCAAAAAGCCGATTTGCGCATAAACGGCTTAACCGATTTTGTATAAATTATACACTAAGACTAATACAGAGCTGTGCAATAAAATGGCATAGGTACCATATTTTGACAAAAAAAAATGTAACGGCACTTATAGACAATTTGGCTAAAAGACGATTATTTTGGAAACGGTTAAAACAATCTCATCAAAATAAACTACATTAGATTAAAAATCAAAAATGCTGTAACATGGCTGAAACAATTTTTGGCCAAATGTGCTTATAACGGTAGTTTTTTAAAGATTAAGGGGTTACAGCCAATTTGCGCGAAAACCGCTTCAACGATTTTTTTTAAATTTCATATTTAAACTACTTTTTTTAAGTCGCATAAGATGGCATACCACGTTTTTGGCCAAAAGCGCTAATAACAGTACTTTACTCATAGCCAACTTAATAAAATGTTCTTTTGCTTGAAAATGGCTATAACGATTTCGTTTAAATTTCATATTTGAACAACTTTTCTAAAGCCACACAAGATGGCATACCACGTTTTTGGTCAAAAGCGCTAATAACGGTACTGTACTTAAAGCCAACTTAACAAAATGTCCCTTTGCTCGAAAATGGCTCTAACGATTTCGTTTAAATATCATATTTAACCAACTTTACTAAAGCCACCGAGATGGCATACAACGTTTTTGGCCAAAAGCGTTAATAACGGTACTTTACTTATAGCCAACTTAACAAAATGTCCTTTTGCTCGAAAATAGCTCTAACGGTTTCGTTTAAATTTCATATTTGAACTATTTTTCTAAACACACACAAGATGGCATACAACGTTTTTGGCAAAAAATGCACATAACGGTACTTTGCCTATTATGCACAATGTATTTAGGTCGAAATCGAAATAAACCTTTATTGTATACTAAAATGCATGTGTGCCGTGGCTCAGTAGTTAGTGCGTTGGACTACTGCGCAAGGGGTTCTAAGTTCGAATCCAGAAAAATACCATCAAAAGTTTTTTTTCACGGCCTAACCTCTTTCGAGTGTCTGACAAACATTCAAGAGTATAACTGTCATGAGAAAGCTTCTCAAAACCCGTCTGCCCTTCGGATACGGCGTAAAACTGTAGGTCTCTTCTGTATGTGCCGAAATGTATACCACGTACAACATGTACAGTTGTGAGAAGCTAGCCCTTGGCCCTCTATGGGCTGCTTACGGGCTAATATTTATTTATTTTTTGTGTACTAAACTATGATATCTTTTTCATAACACTGAAGGGGATGGCTACTTGTGTCTGTGTGAGTTCTTCAGAGTGAGCTGCCTTGAGAGCAGCTTGACTGTCCACAAAGATGGTAACTTAATATCACAGATATTAAGAGATTCACAGAAAACTCCAGCGCCGGTTCCTATATTCGTTTTTGACCCGTCTGTATAGAATTTGAAACTCTGTGCACTGGTTGGTGCGTTGGATTCCCACTCATGCCTGTCGCGAAAAATCACGGAATATTTCCTTTTGTCTATGTAAGGTATGACATAGTCCGTTATTTCGTCGAGATCAAGAGGTCTGTACCTTTTAAGTATAGACCCACGTCCATGAGCCTTGCTTCTACGTGCTTGAATGTCTACGGCGACATTCGCGCATTTGGCAGCTGTGCTTCGTACGAAGTCGTTAAAGGGGAAGATTGAGAATCCTGTCTGAGGTGTTGATCACTGTCCTCCCGTTATGCTAACACATGCCAATCGTTTTACCTTCGTAAGATTCGTGAGCTAGCTAGCCTTATCTGTTGCATTCCACCATACAATTCTTCCACAGACAAGAATTGGTCTTATGATCTAAGTATACATCCAATGGATTATGGGCCTGTGTGGGCCCCATCACTTGCCGAAGGTTTTTTTGCATGCGTGAAGGCGCTTAGTGCTTTTTTCGTTCTTTCTTCAGTGTTCCTTTTCCAGGTGAGCTTTGAATCAAGAATAATTCCTAGATACTTGGCTTCTGGAGAATGATTCAGAGAAATCCGGTTCAACTTTGGGAGGTCGAATTTTTCTAATTTCCTCTTTTTCGTGAACAGAACTAGTTCGGTTTTTGTGGGGTTAATACCTAGACCGTTCAGTTCCGCCCAAGAGGAAAGTTCTTTGAGTGCAGATTCCATAATATTGCTGATTGTAGGAAGGTGTTTCCCACTGGGCATGATTACTACGTCGCCTGCGTATGCCACTGTTTTGATTCCTTTGGATTTAAGAGCAATTAGAATTTTGTTGACAACTAGAACTCACAGGAGAGGAGAGATAACTCCTCTCTGTGAGGTTCCTCTTGTAACCGTTATCCTTGCTGCACTTTTTCCTAGTCCTGAGTTGATTACTCTTCTGTTCAGCAATTCGTTAATCCAGTATGCTTCTACTCCCACTTCGGTAAGAGCCGCCTAGATTGACTTAGTTCTTACATTATTGAATGCTCCTTCTCAGACGACCAAAGTGAATTCTTTGTAGTGAGGCTTTTCTCAATTCCTGATGCAACTGCATGTAGGGCTGTCTCCACTGACTTCCCCTTTAGGTAGGCGTGTTGAATGTTGCACAGGTTGTATCCGTTGAGAAGATTTCTCACATGTAGGTCAATTATTTTCTCCAGTGTTTTCAAAAGAAAGGAGAAAAGTTAATTGGTCTAAAACCCTTTGCGGTTGAGTTTTTGGGTCTTCCAACTTTGGGAATGAAAACCACTCTCACCTCTCTTCAGCTTTTTGGTACGTATCCTGTCCGAAGACAATTTCGGAAGATTGCCTAGAGCCAGGGTGGCCCTTTAGGAGGTCCGGTCCTCTTCAAGTTTACTTTGTCTTGCTTTAGCAGTAAGGCTTTAAATAATTAAATATTCAACCTCAAAAGAAGCAGTGTCAGAAATAAGCAAAAAAAAAAATATGCGTTAGCTATATATGGCTCATGTCCAAAGTCAACAAAGATTGCCTAGAGCCAGGGTGGCCCTTTAGGAGGTCCGGTCCTCTTCAAGTTTACTTTGTCTTGCTTTAGCAGCAAGGCTTTAAATAATTAAATATTCAACTTCAAAAGAAGCAGTGTCAGATAGAAGCAAAAAAAAATTATGCGTTAGCTATATATGGTCAACCAGAAGTATACTTAAGCCAACATACCACAGAAGCACAGAAGACGGTTCACAGAAGTAACAGCAAAGCTCCTGGTAAACCTTAGCAATGTCTTAGCCGTAGGAACCCGAGCTAGGATACTATTTAAACGTTTCGCCAAATACGTCCAATCGCAGCCACCCTGGGCCTTAGACAAAGACAACATATTGCTTCATCTCAGTGATTTTAGAAAGACAACACCACCATTACATACAAATCCTTATTCCTCGAGTTGCGCTCAGAGTTTAGTTCGAAATGTTGGGAGTTTATAGAGATTTATATATATATATATATATATTTCTAAATTTTTGGAATTGTATTTTATGCTTTAATTTTCTATTTTAATGATTAAAATTGTTTGATTTTTGAATGAATTTAAATCACTCGTTGGTTTCGAAAGAGTGTAACTTGCAAGGCAATTATTATTTACACCGCTGGCAACTCTGTAGCACCATCAAGTTTCAGACTTTAAATCCAAAATAGTTTTATCTCTCTCTCTTAAGCAATTCTAAGTTCATTGCCATTAACTGTCCTACCGTTTCATGCTTACTGCGCCGTTCTTACACATACTCGCTAGCAGTTCTTTTGTTGGCCACCTGGGAACATTAAAAAAACACTACACAGAAATTAACAAAAAAAAAAAAACATTGCTATGTACCTGTTAAATATTAGGACGATCAAATGAAATACTACTGTTCCATAAAAAAAGGTAATTCAAGGAATATAAAATTATAAGGAATAATAAGCAGACGAGAGAAGCGCGTGTTACATGAAGTAAGTGAGTTAATCAACTGACTCTGTCTATTAGTCTTCATATTTAATTTTCAATGAAGTTCACACCAATACATTTACACCATTTCCCATCCATATTTCAGGCGTAGAACCTATCCACAGGTTTTCGGGTACGTTGGGATCTTCTTAAGGGCTGAACATAATCAACATTGGGGAGCATAGCTGACCGAAATGTTTCCTTATGTTCTATCATTTCCAACCCCTTACCATAATGCCCGCATAGCCAGCCGACAACACAATCTACAATTTTTTTCTCTCTCGTTGTTGATTTTTAGTTTTAATTTTTCGCGTGAAAAATGGATAGAAGCAGAATTTTAATAAAACGAGAATGAAAGCAGTAATCATTCGCACATTTCCTAATATGAAATATGTATAAGCAAATATGAAAGAAAATATTAATGTAAACACATAAGGGTGGGTAATTTCTACTGAAAAAAAAATCCTTGGTCCTTGGGAAGTGTTTTTCCCAATGTCCTATACATAGGACATTCGGGCTTACTTAAGTGAATTTAAGAACAATGTATGTACATAGGACACTCGCTGATATCAAATCATAATGATTTTATTTAAAAATGCACTTTATGTCTGTATTTAAAGACATTCATTACAGAAACAAGTTTCAGTGGTCTTTTTATGTATTTGTGAATCTAAGGAGCAAAAAAAAAGGTTTAAACGACAAGAATAGTGATAATAATAAAAAAAAACTTGTAAATGGCTAAATTGTGAGGCAAAAAGTGTAACATAACTTTTTTACGTCAGTGGGTTGGCTAATGTTATCTTAAAACATCTATTTTGGACGTGATCCACGGGCACATTATGTGCGTCGACCTCAACCACCGCTTTACATGAACAATGCACAGATACTGAAGTGGGCACTTTTGTCAATTTTTAAACGAAATACGTTGAACCAATCCATGCCAAAAAATTTCCACCTTCCTTTGAATTGGTTATCAGTAATGGCAGCAACTTTTTTTCACCAGTGAACTTTACGCAAATGTCATTTAAACCTAATATTGGAACTGGCCTATTTCCATACGCACGTAGTTTGTTTGAAGTTGCTCGATTGTTTGTACCCATTTAAACTTACAATTGAACATGTTGCACCCTTTTCCATTTGAAATCTCATGCCTTTGGTGTTTACTTAAAGGTTAATAAAACACTTGTCCTCGTGCGAATCAATCGCGTATATTTGCTCTATAGATTCAATATTATTTACATTTTCTTTTCAAACGTTTATGCTGGTTTTCAAATTGGAAACTAAATATAAACATATTTATGTATCACAACAAAAAAATTTATTTAAATGTAAATCTTCAATTGCCTTGTTTTTAGTCATAAAAACAGGAAAAAATTGTAATTATTTACTTTTGCAGCAAATTCCCTTGCTAAAGATATTAAATTTCAATCGGAAATGTAAACAAATAAATTTTGACAAAATAAATCTTCACCTCGTTAAGAATTCAATTTTAACACGCTACATAATCCTTTTTTTTGGCTGATTAAACTTCAAATCTTTCATCACACGTATTCACCTATACGAAATAAAGAGAGGATTTTCGTTCTCTCAATTTTTGGTGTTTTAGGGAAGAATGGGGGAGTGGGCTATCTATTATAGGTTATTTGTGCTTCGAGGTAAGGGGTCAGAAGTAAGTAAAGTTCTTAATTCGTAAAACGCGTTGATATATTGTGGATCGGATACATTCAAATTTTCGGACTTCTTTAAATATTTGATCATAGGATATGACACCTTGACATTATCCCTAATGAATTTTCGATAGTATCCGGTAACTCTTGGTCAATTTAATAACATCAGAATTATTTTTTACAAAATTGTAAAATTTCAAGCATATAAAATTGTAGTTAAAAGTTGTTTGCAATTCGGCTCTTATCGCATCTGGTTTGCATTTATTTCGCACATCCGTCGTTTTAAAGCCATCTGCGAAAAAACTCTTCCTGCAAAACAATTGGAACTTGGAATACTAAACACAAATGAAATTAAAATAAAAATATTTGTTATTTCCTCAATTGAAAAGCTTCTAAGTATATCACTCCATTTTGTTAAGGAGCTTATGTCCTTAGTATTTAATTTTACAACTTCTTATAAAGACTTTCGTATTATTTGATTTTCTTCGTAAAGAGAATCAACTTCTATGTCATTAATTTGTAGCATGTTCAAAGCACTTTCAACATTCTCAAATCTTTAATTATTATTTAAATTTAAAAATGAAAGTTTAAATAAAATGTTATTATCTGAAACATCATAACGTTTTTGTATATATTCAATAAAATTACTATAAAATCTAAAATCATTTTGTACATAGTTTTTTTCATCAGGCGTCAAAGCAGAAATGTACTGTCTTGCCCTGCTTCCAAAAAATAAATCTCCTAATCTTTCCTTAAACTTGTTACGAATGCCATGCATTTTCAAATGCATTTCAGCTACACTGAGAGGATCTGATTTCAAGTATTTAATAGATGTTTCCACAGAAAACATCACATGATGAATGAAATATAAATAAGTGAAAGTTTTGTTTTCTATACAGCTTTGTGCAGTATATGAAATGGACTGCCTGCTTAATTATTTTATTGTTTTTCGATTTTAGAATAGTATAAATAGATTGTTTTTTCCCGAAGTTCACATTTGTATTATCTGCAGAAAATGCAGATACTTTATCTAAAAAAAGCCAATTTTTTTTAAAGTTTCTTCTAAAATCCTTGAAACCTGATTTGCAGATTCATCGTTGTTTTCTACAAAATCAAGAAGCCTATTCTCAACCCAAGTATAAGAAAAATATCCAATGCAAATCGGAAACATTTTCCGATTTTCCCTATTGCTTGCATGGGTAGCAATTTAGAAATATAAGTTCTTGTCTTGAATTTTTTTCAGAATGATTTTAACAGATTCTTTATCAATAACTTCTTTCACTAAAACTTCTGCTTTTGTTCTTCCATACCTTTTTTTTTTTTGTGCAATTTTCGAGTCACTTAAAATGAGTGTTAGTAATTTGTTTTCGCAATTCATACTGTTGTAACTTAATGAATGCTTAACAGTGTGAAACGCAGATGTTAATTCAGCAACAGCAACCTTGTCTTCTGAATCGACTGCAGATTGTCTCGGCTTCGAAAAATAGTTTAATAGGTTTGAAGATGCTACGTTCTCCACAATTGCTAAGTGCGATTTTGTGGACGCATGTGTCTTTAAATCATTTTGCCCTCCGTGACCACAAGATAATTCTTTTTTGAATCGCTCATTATAGGTAACAATTATGTAACTGCAAATTAAAATGTTTCCCAGATGTATGTATGCAAAATTTAAAAATATCTTTACTTACCTACTTCATAAGTTCAGAAAAGAACTGAGAAAGCTTCTCAAAACCCCTCTGCCCTTCGGATACGGCATAAAACTGTAGGTCCCTTCTGTACGTACAGAAATCTATACCACGCACAATGCGTACAGTTGTGAGAAGCTAGGCCCAGGCCCTCTATGGGCTGCTTACGGCCAAATATTTGTTTATTTTTTTTTTTTGTAAAGGCAGCCGTGAGGTTGAAAGAATGACGTTCAACTCTTGGGGTGTGTTCGATAAAACTTTAAAGAAAATTCGTCAAGGTTAAAGAAAATTCGTCAAGGTCAAATCACAATGCAATAGTTGTTTTACAAATATTAAAGAGTTGTTTACACTGAATATTTATACCCTATCCTAAGGGTATATTAAGTTTGATACATAGTTTGTAACATAGAGAAATATTAAAGATAGACCACATAGTGTATGTATATAAATGATCTGCAACAGTAGCCGAGTCGATTGAGCCATGTCCGTCCGTCCGTCCGCCTGTCACCAGTTTTAAGGGCCATAAATTTTGAGCTAGGACAATGAAATTTTGTATACGAAGTCTTTGGATATCGGGACAGAACAAGTGTAAAAATTTTTAAAATCCGTCCACTGTCACGCCCACTTTTCAAAAAATTCACTTTTTTTCACTATTTTCATATGAAACTCGAAAAAACTTACTTGAGCAAATATGTAGATATCCACTAAATCTACAAATCGTCTATACATTGTATATGGCCACGCCCATTTTTTAGCGGCGTTTACTTCAAAAATTAATTTTCGAGTAAAAATATTAGTTTATAGGGCAAAATAGAAAATTTTGTGAATACATATTCCACCGCCCACTGACACGACCAAATAAGATAGGGATAGGGTATCATACGATCCGCTCCAGGCGGATTGTAGCATTTTTTCACTGGTTTTAATTAGAACTGCATAAGGGACACAAAATTGAACTCCTTATTCCTTTTTTTATCTAATGTAGCAAAACATAGGCTGTCAGCTTTCTCTGTACAGTTGGGAAAATCTACTAAATTGGTTTTAAATTACGGGCAGTAGAGGAAAAAATACGCATTTTGCCACCAAGTTTTATGTAGTATAGTATAGTATAGTATGATATTGATGAACATATGAAGATCCATTTGTTGTAATATGTAATTCCTGCTTTTCTATTATTTTCTTTCACCCCTATAGTGAAGGTCGATCAGCGAAAGGTTCGAAAAAAAATCATTTGAATCGATAAATTTTGTGTTTGATATTGTGTAACTAAATCGACAAAGCTTTGCATTATTGTCAATAAGAAAGCTTATTTATTGTGAATAGAGTATACTTTGAACGTTTTTGACATTTGAGTTGATTTACATGCTGTGTTTATTTTTGTACAACGAGGTAAGATCTGCTCGGTTCAATTAGTTGAACATTTATTAGCAAGTGTGAGTACAATGTACAAAAGGATCAATATTTTGGTTAGCTTACCAGATCCAGTATTGCGACTTCAAAAATATTTGATTCTATGGAAAATTACTAAATATCTCCTTTCTTTAATACACTGGGGATATATATACATATATAGATATATATATATAGTTCTTTACAAATAAAGCATCTTAGCTAATTTAAAAATGCATTTAAAATTTTTTTTCCACTCGAGCAAAACCGCGAGCGATGTGCTAGTTGTAATATATTTTTGTTATTCAATTTAGAAGTATAGTTCTAGTTAGTTATACGTATTTTTAACCAAAAACGTGGTACGCCATCTTATAGCATTCGTCTATAATAACTCAAATATGAAATTTAATCAAAGTCGTTAGAGCTGTTTTGGGTAAAATCGTCTTTTGAAATTGGCCTTAAGTAAAGTACCGTCAATAACAGGGCTAAAACAAAACTTCCGATTTCGCTTCGAATTGCGAACCTACATAGCTCAGATATGAAGATTGAAGCAAATCGGCCCAACCGTTAAGACTGCAGTCCAGCGTATATACACACAGCCAGACAGACAGAGTCGGAAGACTCCCTTTTTTGAGCTTCTCTAATGTCAGAATTCATTGTTATCTCGAGTTCGAATGTTTTCAAGAATCCAATACTTGCTCTATATTATAGGTGCAAGTAAAAATATTTAAGAGAGTATAAAGGTAGACAAAGAAGCGGTGTATTTACATATGTGGGATTTGGGGCCAAAAAACGAACATGGCACAGTACCTAGTTCTTTTCTTTATATTTATATAGTCAGTTTGGCATCAACCAGCTCGAGATGTAGTCTAGTCATCCAAATATTGTTATATAATAAGTAAGGTAAAATAAGAATATCTTAAAGAAGTTAAAGAGTAATAAATTTATAGTAATTGTTTAACTGATGGTGTTTTAATTAATCAAAATCCTACATATATAGGAAAGGGATTTATTTTTTTACATGCACATATTATATAGGGCAAGTATTGGATTCGTGCAAAAATTAAATTAAATAATTAAAATTAAAGTTCTCACATTGGATTAAATATCGCAAATGCTTTAAAATGGCTTAAACAAATTTTGGCGACGAGTGGTACTAACGGTATTTTTTTTTTTAAGATTTAGGGGTTGTAGACGATTTTCTCGAAAACAGCTCTAACGATTTTCTTTAAATTTCATATTTAAACTAGTTTTGTAAAGCCCTTTTTTATTTTTTGGCCAAAATTTATAATAATGGTACTTTGCTTATAGCCAACTTAACAACATGTCATTTTTCTCGTTAACGGCTCGAACGATTTCGCTCAAATTTCATATTGGAATTATTTTTATACAGTCCCATAAAATGGCGTACCACGTCATTGGCCAAAATTGTTAATAAGGGTACTTTGCTTTGCTATACGGCTAAGACAGTGTTGGTTAATTTTCAGAATTGTACTATTTATTTTATTTATTTCGAAAGACTGGCTTATAATATTAGATTATATTTAGATTAGATTAGATTTATTTATCACTTAATAATACAATATTCATAATACAAAATTACAATTATTAAAAGAATTTATTTGGCACTCTATATTTTATTATACATAAGTAGTAAAATAGAGTTGAGTGCCATTTCAATTTGTAATTCAGACATTTCAAAAATAGATAATTCAATTTGGGTGGGGTGAACCTTAAGTTAAGTAATTTAAGAGATTACATGAAGATTATTTAATAGAAAAGTTATACTTTATAACATTAAATATTGAAGCTAATTGGAAGAACTCAAGATAGAAATTAAACCAGATAGTCAGAAAGAATAGTTTCTACTTCAGTGAAATTAAGACTGAAAAGCCAATTTTTTACCAATTTAAGAAATGTTCCAGGTACAGTTATTGTTCTAATGGACATAGGAATTTTATTGAATATATAGCGGGACAAAATATGATAAAAATTACGTTAAGCAGTTGTGTGAAAAACAGGCAAAGATACAGTGTTAGAAAAGTTTCCACGTAAATTATAATTTGAAATTAAACGGAAATTAAGATTACCAGATTTCATAAAAAAAAAACACTTTAATACTTTAAAACAATACAAGTGACGAACAGGAAGAATTTTAAGGTCACAGAATAGAGGGTAACTAGGATGTCTCACTGGTTTACGGCATAATTTCCGTAGGACATACTTCTGTAAGATCAATAGAGATTTTACTTTATTCTTAAAAGTACCACCCCAGCAGGTAATACCATATTGCAATTTTGAGTGGAAAATACCATAATAAATTGTTTTTAATAATATATTTGAACAGACGGTACGTAATAGCGAAAATTCCTTAGTGTAGAACGAAAATAAGACCTTAGAGTTTCTATATGTTTCGAGAAGGACATTTTTGAGTCAATGATAAGGCCCAGATATTTAAATTCATTCACGCTCTCGATCATGAAGCAATTATCACTCCAATTTTGGTTGTCATTGTAGGTAGGAGAAGTTGAACTGGACCTACATTTGCAAATATTTAGTCTAAATTTCTGGCATTCCTGTGAATGAAAGTATAGATTAACTTCAGGATCAGGTGAAGTCGGCAAACTAAAAAACATAATCCTTGTTTTGGCACTTAAGACCAAGTTGTGTTGAGAGAACCATATTCTTAGGAGATTAAGATCCTTATTTATGTCTGCAAGCAAGTTAAGACGACTTTGTGAACCATACGAAAGCAACATCATCCGCAAAAGCAGTTGGCGTGCCTTTGAAATCAAGTGAAAAAAGAGAGTTAATATATATAAGGAAGAGAATTGGACCTAAGACAGAGCCTTGAGGTACCCCTAAGTTTAAAGTCAACAGATCGCTTCTAACCTCCTCAATCTTCACTCTTTGTGCCCTATCTTTCAGATATGATCTAAACCATTCTAACATGAAACCGCGAATTCCTGCTTTATTCAGTTTATCAAGCGCTTTGGTGAGTACCAATTTCTTTTATGACTTCAAGTGGAGTTATAGGTATAAAAACAAAACTGTTACAAAGAATTGGGTCCCCAGTTGACACACAGGTGCGACAAGAAGGCAGTATAGGTTCTGGTTGTAAGATGGTAGCTATATTAGTAAAGTATTCATTAAAAGCATCCGCAATTAGAAGCTTGTCGGAAACAACACAATCATCAACACGAATAACACTAGGTTTTTTTAAAGTTACATTTTTATTAAGAATAGTATTGACTAGCTGCCATTCATTTTTTAAGTAGATCACTTAGATCGTTGAATAGGTATTCGCCTAGTGTGGCCTTTCTAATGTTGGCAGGAGCGGGGCACGTGCATAGGACGTGACTGATAGTCTCCTCTTCTTCTTCATCTCTACAACTGTATGGGATGCCCAGTCTTGGGGCATCCCTTCCTATGGCACAGTGTCCGGTGAGGGTGTTTACGATTTTGGAGAGGGTTTCTCTCTTATTTTTCAGAAGTCCGATGGACCTGGTTTCCTTTAGCGTGGGCCAAAGCAGCTTTGCAGTGTTACAGTGGCCGAGCTGTTGCCACCGATGCACATAGGGGTATTTCTATCCAAAAAGCGGCCATAAGTCCATTATTCAAAATGCAAAGTTAAGAAGTAATTTTTTTTCCTAGCGGTAGCTAAATACCCATGGAACAATGCACCGCAATTATTTTAATTTTTTGTGCACGCACTTGACCAGAGCACCAGTCCAAAGTCATCGTTCAAGAGGTTGAGTTGATTAAGAAAAATATTTCGCGAAAACGATACAGTAGTGTAATTAGTTTTTCTTCTTTTTCGCTCATTGTTTGATAACTTATTAATTATGGATAATTTACTACTAGGTATGTGCTTTACAATAAACATATCTTCATCAACCATGTTGCTATTTTTATATCGAAATTTTAATTATTAAAATATGAAAATTGTCTTTTTTATTTTTCATTATTTGTTTATCATGGACCTTTTTTTATATACTTCGACATTATTCGGTAGAAATTTTTATACCACATGAAGAAACAATATTTCTAGTACAGAATAATAAAAAAAAATCCTGTCTATTTTTGCCCTTTTAGATTTGTGCGTCCAAAATATATGTGTAGTTCTTCGCAAATTGATTGATAATTTTTACCTTTTGACTCCTGTGCGTCCGTTATATATGTGTCATTTGTTGTAAGATTTAGTCCTTATTTCACAATCGAAATTTTTTTTTGCTTGAAGGATCATCCGGTTATAGTATTATTACAAAACAACACTTATATGTAAGTTTGGACTCTCAATTTTGCATGCAAGAATACTTTTTCTGGAAAGCATTCTTCATCTTTCATACGAACTTCCATTAAAAAAATGGCAGCTACGAACACTGGAAGACAAAGATATTATGGAAGAGAAGAAAGCTGAAATGCAGGAAAAGTTTAGAACCAAACTAGGCATTCAAATGACGGCAATACTAGTCGACGATTTTTTAAGAAACCAAAACAAGTAGCCGAAATAACAGGTGCTGACTTGAAATTAATTTTAAGACTTCAAGTAATCTTAGAAGTATTATCCAGTGGTCTTAGGATAAATACTTTAAAGTTTGCTATATTTGCTAACGATACGGCTAAGTTTTATGTTGAGTTAATTTTCAAGGAGAGACTACGACATGGATGTTCTAAACAGGTTAAATAAAAAAAAAACAGTAATAATTTATTATAAAAGAAAATTTTACTTTTCTAAATACAGGTTACTCTTAACATCTGATCCTCTCATATCAAGTTTAAGATCTCTGCGTATAAGAAAAAACCGACAATTGAGAAAAGAGGCTCTTGAAATGTTAATTTCTGAACCGCCAGATTCATTTTTTGGTGAAAATATCGACAGGGCTTTACCATCGAATGAAACAGCAAAAGAATCCGATGAAGAATCAATAACTGAAGAAGAATCTGGGGCTGAATCATCTGAATAACTTTACATGTTATTTTCATTCATATTTTTTCTCGCATTCTAATAAAAATAACACAAAATACTTTTTTTTTTTGCTTCTAACAAAGATAAAATAGCTTTAAGCTATATATTTAACTGTTTCAGATATAGACAAGGTCATTAAAGTAAAAAAATAATTTTGGCCGCTCTTTGGGTACAAATACCCCTATGTGCGATGGTTGGCTTCTCTCACCGCGTCGGCATGGACAAGGTATTTAGCATAGGAGGTTGGCGCCTCGATGTTGGTGACGTTTGTCCTGTTTAGACCTGAGCAGCCTCGTCGGGCCAGTTCGTCAGCTTCGCAATTCCCTTGTATATTACAGTGACCCGGTACCCAACAAAGGGTGAGGCTGTACTGTCCATCTATCTCGTTCAGAGATACGCGGCAGTCCTTCACTGCCTTGGATCTCGTTGTGCTGGATCCGAGGGATTTGATGGCCGCTTGGCTGTGGATGTATATGACAATATCCGATACTGATACTATACTAACCGCCAGCCAGTCAGCTGCCTGACGAATCGCAGTGACTTCGGCTTGGAAAACGCTGCAGTAGCTAGGAAGGCTGAAGGAGAGGTGAATGTCCAGATCTTTTGAAAAGATACCAGCACCGACTCCTTCTTCGGTTTTGGAGCCGTCCGTGAAGATTGTCAGCGATTCATGGTGAAAGACCTCCCGTTGTGTCCATTCTGTTCTGTTGGGTATTATGCATTTGTAGCCCATGTTTAAGTTGTGTTCAGTGGGCAAGTGGTCGGTGACCTTTGGAAGATGGCGGTGCATCAGAAGTATTTTGGCGTGTCCAGTATGTTGCTGTTTCCATTGTTTAGAACTTCTCAGTCTTATTGCTGAGCAGGCAGCCAGTTGTTTGCTGATGATGTCAGTTGGAAGTAGGTGGAGCATGGTTTGGAGCGCTGTGGGGTGGGAGAAGTTCTCAGTGCACCAGTAATACTGAGACAAGCAACTCGTTGAGTTTTTTCAATTATGATTAGGTTGGAAATCTTCTACAGGGTAGGCCACCAGACCAGTGCTCCATACATGAGTATCGGTTTTATTACCGATGTGCATGATTTTTGGTTGCAGGCCTCAGGTGGGGTATATGCCGGTTACAAGAATAGCGACGTCGTCTGCGTAGGCGATAACTTTACTCCCCCTTGGAGGGTACCTCGGTGTGCACGTCTCTTGACAGTGCTACTTCCGAAAGTTGCAGTGATCACCCTGCTTTTAAGCATGTGTTCTACAAAGCAGCAGATCGATTCGCAGATGTTGAGCTTTCGTAGTGTCTTAATAATCGAGTCAGTTTCAACGTCGTTGAAAGCTCCCTCTATATCTAGAAAAGACACTAGTGCGATTTCTTTGAATGAGAGGGATTTTTCGATAGAGTAAACTACGTTGTGCAGTGCCGTTTCAACAGATTTACCTTTTTGGTAGGCGTATTGTGACTTGGACAGTAAGGTGCTATCCATAGTGGCTTTAATATGTAAGTCTAAGATTATTTCCAGAATCTTGAGAAGGAAAGACGTTAGGTTGATTAGTCTAAGGTCCTTCGGGAGGGTGTGCGATGTTTTGCCTGCTTTGGGTATAAAGACCACTCTAACCTCAGCCCAGGCGGCTGGCATTGTTCCCAGTTTCAGACAACCCCTCAGAATACAGGACAGGTCATGCGCTATTATGCTGAAGGCCGCCTGAATCTGGGCGGGAAAAATTCCATCCGGCCCCAGGGACTTGAAAGGCTCAAAGCTGGTCACTGCCCATTCATGATTCATGAGAACACTTGGTATGGTTGGTGTTTTCGAGAGGACCTTGCGTAGTCTAGAGGATTGAGACGTGTTATCAATGCTCTGACAGAAACTGCGCCAGGATCTACGTTTGGCCTTCCGAGCTTCTGCTTTGAAGTTCTTCAGACTATTTTTGTACGTATTCCAGTCCGAAGGTAGCCTTGTCGATTTGGCTTTGTTAAAGTATTTCCTGCTTACGCAGCGAAGGTTAGTAAGTTCTGTATTCCAACACGGTGGACGATTGCCTACCTTTCTTGTCGTGATAGGACAACTGTACAATGTTATTAGCATATTCAATTGGCTGACCAAAATGTTCAACACAAGATACATAAATTCAACCCTAAGTTGCAATTCCATTAGGCAACATGCTACTAGAGATACTCCCACGGAGGTGTAATATCCCCCCTTCTCTGCGATATGGGTATTAGCGTATCCGAACAAGCAAGAAAAGTATACAAGGCGAAGTTTTAGTTGTCGACAAGTATCAAAAAAAATGTCTCATAGTCAAATTATTCACAATAGTCACAAATTTTATCAAATTAGTTACACAATACCGAAAATCGTTTTGATTGATAAATTTATCAGATATTATCAAACGTAGATTGATTGATATTTGACACTCGCAATAGGGGTGTATATGTTCTCATGATACTAATTACACTCTACGTGCTTTCATTGGTTCCGAAGTGAGTTTGATATCTAAATCAAGCCAGATTCGGCTGAGACTACCTGTTACCTATGTTAATGTAGAAATATCGGGCGTTAACAAAGCGATAAGTACAACTTCTACTTCACTGTGTCACTTTTGTATATCCTCCAACTCAAACCCTAATCACATCTCTGCTCGCGCTCTTGTCGTGGATAACCCAATGGTACAGCTTCCTTCCCAGCATGTCCAATCACTTGATTTGACCAAGCTTGCCGGATTTAAACCTGCAGATGCTCATTTCTACAAACCATCTCGGGTAGATTTTCTAATTATTGCCGATTTGTACCCAGATATTATCTTAGAAGGGGTTCAACACAACGTGATAGGAAAGCTTATGGCTCAAAATACCATTTTCGGTTGGATCGTAACAGGCCCACTTGCAGACACTCACTTAACAACTGTCACAACATTCGCGTCATTTCATCACGTTTCACTTGACGCGGAGATAAAGCGCTTCTGGGAACTGGAAGAAATACCCGATCCCAAACCGTTATCCCACGCAGATCAATATTGTGAGAAGTTGTATGCGAAGTCGACATACCGTAAGCCAAATGGAAGATATGTAGTCAAGTTACCCTTTACAACCGAATTTCGTCACGAGCTAGGTCTTGGTGTGTCGCGTCAAATTAGTGAAAAATGTTTACCATACTTAGAACGTCGTTAAAGGAAGGATACGGTCCTAGAGCGAGAATATAACGCAGTCATAACCGAATACCTTTGTGTAGGTCACACGAAACGTGTACAAATGGACACGGTGTCCAAGAGTCAACCAGTTAGGTCGTATTACATGCCTCATCATGCGGTAGTTAAACCGGAAAGCTCCACCACCAAGGTGCGAGTATTTTTCAACGCATCAAGGTGTTCCGAAAATGGAAACAGTTTGAACGATGTTCTTTATACCGGTCCTACTTTACAGCAAGATCTGGTTGCGTTATTGCTTCAATGGCGAAAGTATAAATTCGTCTTAAATGCAGACATCACGCAAATGTACCGTCAAATTCGTATGCATCCTAGTTATACACCATTTCAAAGAATTCTCTTTAGAGGTTCCTCTAATGAGAACATACAAGATTTCGGTATACTGACAGTGACTTTTGGCGTTAAATGTTCACCTTACCTTGCAATAGTACTTTATTACAGGATAAATATCCCCTCGGGGCTGCAATGCTTCGGAACAATTTTTATGTAGATGATTTACTCGCTGGTTTGCATTCTCTAGACCAGGCATTAGCGGCTCAATCAGATATCACTGCAATTTTAAATACGGCTGGCTTTCAGTTACGTTAGTGGACGGCCAATCATTTCTCGCTGTTGCAGAATATCCCATCCGAACATCGTCTCCATGATCAGTTTCTGAGTTTAAATTATCAGAGTTCTGTTAAAACGCTTGGAGTATTATGGAATGCTTAGTCGGACACATTTCACTTTAAAATTAATCCACTACCCTTTTCGAACACATGTACTAAGCGAGAAGTATTCTCTCACGTAGTTAAGCTCTTTGATCCAGCTGGTTGGACAGCTCCTGTTCTTATCAAAGTCAAAATTCTTTTGCAAACCATTTGGAAAGATAGGACTCAGTAGAATGAGAAATTGACAACTTCATCCTTAGCTACCTGGAAAGCGTTTACCGAGACCATCCCAGATATATCAAAGCAGTCCCGATGGACTGGGACCGCTTTACATGTCACTACACAAATCCATGGATTTTGCGATTCATATGAACAAGCCTACGCTGCCGCTATTTATGTTCGAGTACAGGACCGTAGTCTCAAGCTACAATGTAATCTTTTATGTTCTAAACCAAAAGTCGCACCAGTAGATTCCGTTAAACTGCCACGTCTTGTACTTTGTTGTGCGGTACTCTTGGCCAAATTAATTGCCAAAATTCTTCCAATGTTTCGGTCTGAGAATCCATCTGTGCATTTATGGTCCGATTTTTTCATTGTTTAAGCGTGGCTTGCCAAACCGCCATCTTCATGGCGAACTTTCGTTGCTAATCGAACCAGTAAAATTAAAAACTATGTCGGAGAAATCGAATGGAGACATGTAGCCTCTGACGACAATCCGGCTGATCTCGCGAACAGGGGAATAGCTCCTAGTGCGCTTCTCGATAACGTTCTTTGGTGGCATGGTCAAAACCACCTAATTCAAAACCACCGCTTACCGATGAGGCGGATTTAGAAGTAAAACCGGTCAAATCCTTTCACCCTCAACTATTTCCACTAGAAGTTATTCTTACAAGATTTACATACTTGGCGCGAGCTTTGCGAGTTGTATCGTACGGTTCACCCACTTATCAAATCCCCTCTAAAAATCCAAATATTCGTACTATTAGTAGAGAAGAAATTCTCGCCACTAAAGCCACACTGATAATACTCGCTCAGAAGCTATATTTCTCATCCGAGTATGAACATTTAACCAATAATAGACAAATCCAACGCTCTAGTAAACTCCTTAAACTAAATCCAAAACTTGATAAAAAGGGAATTATGCGAGGTGATGGTCGACTGGCTAATTCCAATCTTTCATGGTCTGAACGATATCCAATAATTGTGCCTTACGAATTAGCGTTTGCTAAACTGCTTCTAGATTTTGTGCACAAGATATCGCTACATGGAAGAAATCAACTACTGTTGGTTCTTATCCGGCAAGAATACTGGATGGCAAAACTGAAAAATCTGGTCAAATCCTGTATTAATCAGTGCAAAATTTGTGTGATTCACAAAAAAGATCTATGCTCACAGCTCATGGCAGCATTGCCGCCTGAGTGGTCAAATTTTTCCAAACCCTTTTCGAAAACCGGAATGGATTTTGCTGGTCCTTTCGAAATAAAATCGTATTTAGGCAAAAGTTGTCGCGTAACTTAAGGCTAAGCATATTTGTCTGCTTTAGTACCAAAGCTATACATTTAGAAGCAACAACAGAATTATCGACTGCAGCTTTTCTCGCAGCCTTCTTCCGATTTGTTGCTAGAAGGGGTCCGCCGGAAGATGTTTATTCAGACAATGGGACCAACTTTGTAGGCTCTGACCGGGTACTCAAAGCACAGTTTCAACAATACTTACAAGAGACTGCTTCCGAGGTCACTAGGCTACAAAGTCCCGTATTCGCATGGCATTTTATTCCTCCGGGTGCTCTGCGTATGGGGGGACTTTGGGAAGCGGGCGTCAAAAGTTTTAAAACACATTTCCGAAAAGTTGCCGCGGGTTCCAAATACACTTTCGAGGAGTTCTCAACTCTGCTTTGCAGGATCGAAGCTTGTTTGAATTCTCGGCCCCTCTCAGCAATATCCGAAAATCAAGATATATCTGTGCCTCTCACACCAGGACATACGCGTCGCGATAATTCGTACACAACAGGGTGATATAATAAGACCCATCGTCAAACTTTGCGTTTTACCTTCGGAGTAGCATGGAGTCACAGATACATTTAGATTTATTGAAACCATCCTATTTATAATTACATGTGTTCATTTATCATTGGATAATTATCCAAATTTTCAATTTCGTAGTAAGAAATGCATTAATATATGTATATCTATAAGACACAGAACTATTATATTGTAAACTATAACCTATTGTAAAATAAGACTATGCCATAAAAATAATTGTAATTAGTTTCTTATGTATCAATAATGTTGTTTATCCTGGGGTGATTGGAGATTTTCGAAAATGTCATTCCTATTTTATTTTGCAGCTTTAAGATCTGCAAGGCGGACGACAATGTTTAATCCATAATTGTTACTAATCATTAATGTAAGCACTTCTTTAGTGCTCGTACACAGATGGCATCCCATATCGATAAATCGATAACCTAAATCTCCACTCGCTTCAGGTATATAAATGCCATCTGGCAATTGGCGCGCTATCTTTTTTTTCTTGTGTTCTGTTGGAATTTCACCGCCTCCACGGTGCGTTAGTCGGTCAAATAAAGAAAGAATTTTATTTCTTAAAGGAAATTTCACTCTTTTTATCTCGACTGGCGTACAGGGTTTTAAAAACCTTTAGTTTCTACTTTTTATTATACCCTATCCTAATTATACCCTATCCTAAGGGTATATTAAGTTTGACACATAGTTTGCAACATAGAGAAATATTGAAGATACGAGTAGACCCAATAAAGTATATATATATAAATGATCAGCATAAGCAGGCGAGTCGATTGAACCATGTCCGCCCGTCCGTTCGTATGTCATCACTTTTTGGGCTTTTAATTTTGAGCTAGGTTGATGAAATTTTGTATACGAGGTGTTTGGAAAAGTAAGCAATACAAGTGTAAAAGGGACAGTTTTCTAAAAAAAAAAAACAGCTTTTCGGCGTTTGTATTAGTTATGTTCAGACGATTGCCAGTTTTGACAATATTTACAGATCTGTCACTGAAAAAAATGTCCCAAATGTCTTATAACCGTGTGAACTCACATATTTGTCTCAATAGTTGCAAAAAAGGCATTGTCAGATCATTTTTCAGACAGTCATCTGACAATGAAATTGTCAGGTAACTGGCAATCATCTGAACACACAATTGTACCATTGTGAGACGATTAGGACATTTGCAGACTCATTTGCTATTGTCAGATGTGCTGTATTTATGATGTCTGACAATTTTTTCATTGTCAGATAAATATTTTTATATAATTAAGCCCGTGGACCTTATTGCCCAAAAAAAAAGAAGAAAATAACACTTTCTCTTTATTTCTTTTGTGAAGTCGATGAAGAAGCCATAAGGCCCACGGGTATTTTTGCCATTCGAAATAGGCATTTAAGCCCACCTATGAGTATTTTGTTTTCAAATTATTCAAAATCGATAAATAATATATTTAACCGTAATGGATGCAGTTAAGCTAAATTAATTTAAGCTAAGCTAACAGTGGAATATACTCTCTGCTTGGGATCACTGTTGGATTTGGAATAGGTGCGAGGTTCGGAATGTGCAAGGGTTCTGTAAATGTAGACGATTCTTTCACCCCAAAAAAAAACTTTGTAAATACCCAACCTCACACCTATTCCAAATCCCAAGCATTGGGGTTGCATATTACATACATATTCCACTGTTTATGCATTATGGACTTACATATGTATGTATGTAAAAAATTTGGATCTGCTATGGAGTTATACAGCCACATTTTAGACCACACATATGTACATAATACTAAAGGTGTTCAACTTGGTTTTTAAAAAATGACTTTATTTACATTTTCTCCCAATAAAACCCACAATTATAAAGCATTTAAGGTCACAGACTTTAATACCAATTCAAAACGGAAATAAATTCCGTGGCTCCTATTCCCGATTTTTGGGTAGAAAGGTCCACGGGCTTTATTTCACTTTTTTCTTGTACGAGTATTTCCATTTTGATTTATTTTTATATTATTTTAAATTTCTCAAAACCACCACTCAGAGCAGAATAAGAATACAATATTTAATTTGCCTGACAAGACCCGCCAACGGATTCGAAATTTGTTTGTAAACAAACATCTGCCAACTTTGAACTGACAATTTTCAATCAAACAACGTTGTCAGGTAAAGTATTGTCAGGTCAACCATTTGACACCGAAATTGCCAGACTTTGTGACAAAATCTGGCAACCGTGTAAACTGACAATTTATCATTGTAAAGTAGTTCGTTATTATCACCTCATTTGCAGCTCATTGTTAGTACATTTTCAGACCTGAAAATATTGTCAGACCTCTCAATCGTCTGAACATATCTTTAATACAGGGTGTCCCAGTTAAGCGGTATAATCCTTTAAGGGAAGATTCCTGAAGTTCTGCCAAACAAAAAATTGTATGGCAGGGGGGGGGGGTCTATTCTCGCCCCATTTCAAGTTATAGCGCCCCAAAGTGGGTGACCTCTAATTTGGAGGTGTAGCCATTTTTAACGCTATAACTTCTAAACTATTATTGGTACAAAAAAGATTTTGTGCATTTTGGAAAGACAATTTAGTAGCGCACACAAGTCCTAAACACTTTAGGTACATCTATGCAACCACAAAAAAGTTATGGCTTCTTAAACTCAAAATTATGAAAATTTGCTGTTCCATTTTTTTACTTAAAATGCATTTTTCTCAAAATTTTTACTTAATAAATTTTTCTTTTTTTATAAAATTTTTATCCCTGAAAGATTTCCTAAAAATTACGTTAAGCAACTTTTTTACGTACGATCAACAGAAGTAGCAGTAAAAGGCATTTTTTGTCTCACAAAATTGGTCAAAAAGCTGTGATAATTCTTTGTTACGCTCTTTTTTCCTATTCGACAATTAACTGTTAACTGCATTGCCCATAGGTATGTTAGTTTATTATTCTCACTTAATTTTGTTTGACCATTTTTGTGTGACAAAAAATGCCTTTTACTGCAACTTCTGTTGATCGTACGTAAAAAAGTTGCGTAACGTAATTTTTAGGAAATCTTTCAGGGATAAAAATTTTATAAAAAAAAAAAAAATTTATTAAGTAAAAATTTTGAGAAAAATGCATTTTAAGTAAAAAAATGGAACAGCAAATTTTCATAATTTTGAGTTTAAGAAGCCATAACTTTTTTGTGGTTGCATAGATGTACCTAGTGTTTAGGACTTGTGTGCGCTACTAAATTGTCTTTCCAAAATGCACAAAATCTTTTTTGTACCAATAATAGTTTAGAAGTTATAGCGTTAAAAATGGATACACCTCCAAATTAGAGGTCACCCACTTTGGGGCGCTATAACTTGAAATGGGGTGAGAATAGACCCCCCCCTGTCATACAATTTTTTGTTCGGCAGAACTTCTGGAATCTCCCCTTAAAGGATTATACCGCTTAACTGGGACACCCTGTATATGTTGAAAAATGTCCAAAACCCGCTCACTACAGCGCTCACTTTTTGAGAAAATTCAAGTATTGATATGAATAATGTAATGTCTTATCAACTCTATCAAATGGTAAAACCAAAAGTGCGTAGGTATGTCCTAGTAATACCGTGCTAAGATTCCAGTCCATTTTAACTTGCACTTTCGATATAAAACATGTATTGAATTCGTGAAAAAATTTGAACTCGAGATACTAAACAATTCTAAAATTACGTTGATAGAGAAGATTGTATAGTGTGTCTGCCGATTCTGTTTGTCTGTCTGTATGACGAGTGAATCAATTTACTTCAAACTTCATGTTAGGGAGCTATTGCATGGCCACTAAAGGGGACATTGAGATTTTTGTTCTAGCCCTACTCTTAGAGTTCCTTCACGTAGCGCCATTTTCACAAACACGGAGTTTTCTCCAAAATGGTTTCAACGATTTTGATAAAATTTCACATTTCAGTAAGTTTAGGCGTACCAAGCTTTTAGATAAAAATGCATGTCACAGTACTTTGCTTACTGGCAATACTTGACATGCGAAGGAATACAGCATTTAGAGTTTTAAAAATTTAAGAAAAAAATATTTTTGAAAAAAAAAAACAAAAATAAAAAAAATAATAGTTATTTAAACTTATTTAGTTTTCAAAAGCAGCATAGAGCTAACATTTACGATCCATTCGTGCAAGTTACTTTGTTTTTGAAAAAAACGAAATCGAATGAGGTAGCTGCAAGAGAAGAGAAGAGAATATAGGGAAGTCCATGCGTTCTTCCAAAATGACCTACTGTAAAAATTATTTCGATAAAATGAAAACTGGGGGAGATACAGTGGGGTAATTAGATACCCCATTTTTAAATTTTTGTCAGAAAATATATAAAAAACAAGAATTTTCGTATTTTTTCCACAATCCACACGAAATTCTGCGTATCTCCAATTTGTTTCATATTTTTACCACTTATGGGGGGCAACATTTTTCAAATGTTTGGCAAGCTTTTTAGTTCAACAAATTTTGTCAGAAAAAAATATTTCTTACTTAAAAATATTTTTTTTTGCCCTTCATACAAGGTGCCCAAAAATTGGCCTCAAAATGAAATTCATTCCCTCCACCTTGTGCGGGCTCCCACAAAATGTATACATACCAAAAGTTTTTGTCTATGTCTAACGGTTCAAAAGTAACAGGGCTGTGACAGACAGACACCGTATCGAACTCATAAGTGTTCCGTCTTTATTTTTAAGGTCGGGAAAGAGTCGCGTTTTTTTGAAAAATGTCTATATAATTTAAAATGCTAGCAATGAAATAGCTATATACATACACTTAATATTTGATTGGAAATCGCTTCCTCTATCCGTTGATCTTGAGTTCTGGGACATCAATTTTTTTTTGTCTTTAAATTTGTTGTGCTTTTATATAGGTATAATAATAATACTTATCAATGGATGTACAGTGTTGGCCATAACTAAAGCAACTTAAACACAGATAACAAGCACATGAGTAAAATTGGATAAATGTAAATATATTTATATATTTATTTATAACAAAAACAAAGAAAAAAACAAAAAAAAGAAAATGGTTCCTTTTGTTTTCCGTAACAGAATATAGTTCTTAGAAGAAAGGAACGAAAAGTTGCTTTAGTTTTGACCAGCCGAAAATTGACTTTAATTCGGTTTTGTATTTATTTATTTTTTAATTTACTCATAAGACTATTCATTGATTTTATTTACTAATCTATAGTTGCTATGTATGCAAGTCTTTTACAAGTTTTGTAAATTATTCAAAAGTGATCACTCTATGTTTACACTTTTGAATTACGTTAAGTTGATAGTTTAAACAAAATATTTTGAAGTGCCTAAGTAAAACTAAATAAAGCAAATTTTTACTTTTCGTAGACGATTCGACGCCCGTTGAGGTAGGAGTGGCTAGAAAAAGACCGTTTGAAAGTTCTGTGCATTCAACAGCTCTGCAACCAGCCAGAGACATGAATTATTTTGGAATAAGACTTGCAGATATGGGTGATTATTCGCTACTTTCCTACATAAAAAAAAAATTATAAGACTTAAAATGTTTAAGGTGGAGTTGCACCAGCAGCAGCATGTGGTAGCATATATTTTACAGGAGCTAATTTGATTTCTGGATCCAGTCCTGAGGATATAAACGTTGGTATGAGTAATGTGAATAGATCCACATTTTGGCAATATCCAAGTAAGCTTTATAATATGTAATGCGCTTGTTCGATTATTTGTGAGTTTTCGCTAAAGAGAACTACAATATTTTTTTTTATATGTTACGCGGTACCTACATTCCACTGCTAACGCGCTAAATCTATCCAATAATCTATTCTGAATTTTTGCCGATCTCCATTCACCTTACTTTTTAAAGTTTTTACCAGTTCCTCATCAATATTTAAGGCTCTCACACGTCATCATCACCACTGAGTAATTTTTTACTTTTACTTAATGAATTAACTTTTCAAAATCCACCACAGTGCGATAGAACGATCGAACATTTCCAATCGCAATCTATCAGAACAATGGCCGCTATACATCGCACTCGGTCTGTATGCATAAAATTAAATACACGTTGTGCGATAGATCGCTATCGCTACCCCTATCGATAGCGATTGCGACGGTGTGTGAGAGACTTAACAATTGTAGAATAAGGTAAATTTCAAATTTAAATTTCAACGAAAAGCAGTAGGGTGACGCGAATGCTAAGTTAAAGTTTTGTAAATGTGTTTTCATAAAACAATTAATAGCACAGTACATCTTATTGCATTATTTTAAAAAATTGCCAAATGCGAGCAAAGCCTCGTGTAATATTTTCTATTTTTAAACTTTTTTCCAACCGTTTTTATTTTAAGTGCCTTCTAGTTTTGCATTATCACTAATACAATATTAATCATGTCAATCATCTAAATTTAAAAACCAATTGGTTTCCATATGGACAATGTAATGTATGTACTATGTATGTGAGTCAAAATTGAAATATTTGTTAACTCTGTGACTGAAAGTACAGGCCTACATAAGTATGTACATATGTATATATATGTTCTAATAAGGAAAGTATTAAATTTGTGAAAAAGAAGGTTTCCTGAATCAGTCAGTCAGTCCATATCTATGGCTAAACCTAAACTAAACTAGCCCTATTATAACGGTACTTTACTTAGAGTCATTAAATTAAATTGCATATTTAGTTTACGCAAATACAAAATATTTCTAGCATAATCCTTCATGGATTTCGGTCAAATTCGAAACATGGTAATACTTGAAATGCGACGGAATATTTTTATTTTTAAAAATTACTACAAAACATTTTTTTCCAAAAAGTGGGCAGATTTTATTTTTTTTTTAACATTTACTCAAGTCTGCTCCTAATAATTGATATTACTTGATTGAAATCGAAGAAAAAGTGTTTTTTTTTTTTTTTAGAAAACTGCCCCTTAAAAGTGGGCGTGGCCATATACAATGTATTTAAAAAAATACTGAAAAAAGTGATTTTTTCAAAAAGTGGGCGTGTCAGTGGGCGGATTTTAAAATTCTGTACACTTGTATTGTTTACTTTTCCCAGAATCACATGCCACGCACTATTGTGTTTATAAAAAACCCAATCATCAAATGAAGCCGCTGATGCAGGAAGACCTAACGCAGGTTCATCGGATATTTCATTTCCCGTGATACCAGTGTGACCGGGCACCCAGATGAGAGTCAATAAATTTAATCTTGCGACACAGTTTAAAGCTGTCTTGCATTCACCAACTAGTTCGGATGAGGTTAAATGGTTAAAAATGGTTAAGCCTTAAACGCAGCTTGACTGCAACTACAGACACATATACTACGA